>OX578238.1:2400000-3000000 GCA_951216915.1 Tetheella fluctuosa
TGTTCACAGGGCGTTTTTTATATACATAATAATTAATGAAACGAATTACGTAACAAATACTATGCTGCAGTCTCTTTAAATTTGAAAAACGTTCAAAATCTATTATGTTCAAATTACTACGGTGATCAACATTAATTGAAACATTGGTTTTTATCTCGGGTAATATACCAGAGCTATCACATGTAGTTGGCCAGAAACTATCGTCTTCTTTCAAAAAGGATGGACCAAACCACCACAGATCTAGCGTTTGCATAGTGGTAGGTTCAACACCTCGTGATAATAAATCAGCGGGATTTTTGAGTGTTGGTACATGTCTCCACCTGTGTGAGCTGGTTTCATCTAAAATTTTGGCTACACGATTGCGTACAAAAGTATTTAGTTTAATAGGCAGCATTTTAAGCCAACCTAACACAATCATGGAGTCTGTCCAGAATGCAACACTCGAGACCTGCGTTCGAAATGCATTAGCGACCCGTTGATATAACTGCGCTCCAATCACAGCAGCACAGAGCTCCAGTCGCGGTATGGTTAGAGGTTTGAGAGGAGCAACACGACTTTTGGCCATTAAAAGACGTACTTCGACCTTACCTTCCTTGTCAACACTACGAATATATAAACATGCACCGTAAGCTAATTCTGAAGCATCAGTAAAAATATGAAATTCCAGCCGTTCATAAGAATCACAGACAACGCGGCGAGGTATATTTATATTATTAAGTGCAGGTAAAACTAGAATTATATTAGCCCATGCTTTGCTGACTTCAACTGACAATTGCTCATCCCAAGTCAACTTATCGAGCCAAAGCTTTTGAAGCAGCATCTTCATGCGTATTACGCATGGTGCCAATAGCCCTAAAGGATCGAAAATCCGAGCAATAACTCCTAGCATTTCTCGCTTTGTGTTTTCTATCTTCTCAGGAACCGTTATAGGAAAGCATAGTTCATCAGATTGCGTTTTCCAGCTCAATCCTAAAGTTTTATTCAGGACGTCACCTTCCATATTTAAATCGAAGGGAGTCTGATTGGACTGTTCCGAAATTAAGGTGGGCTCGTTAGACTTCCATTTCCGCAAAGGCATAGAAGCGGAAGCTAGAGCATCAGTTACGCAATGACGCAACATGTGAACTTCCTCAAGTTGATCTCCACCTGTCAAAAGATCATCTACGTAAAAATCATGGATGATGACATCCGCGATCCTTTGATCTTTGCATTCAAGACCAACTTGTTTGAGGCATCTAGTGGCGAGGAAAGGAGCACTAGCAGTACCATACGTAACTGTGTTTAGGTTATACACCTTAATCGGATTAGACACACTGTCACGCCAGATGATTCTCTGTAAGTGTCTGTCAGATGGATGTACGGATATTTGTCGGTACATCTTCTCGACATCCGCAGCGAGTACATACTTGTATATCCTAAATCTGAGAAGTATAGCTGTAAGATCATCTTGAACGGTAGGGCCTACCATCTGGATTTGATTACAAGATACGCCAGAGGTGGTAGGTGCACTAGCGTTAAATACTACACGTAATTTTGTAGTTGAACTACTCTCACGCATTACGCCATGATGAGGTAAAAAATACGACTGAACATCGCCATCAATATTACACTCCGACATATGACCTAATGATATGTACTCAGACATGAAGTCCTTATACATTTTATCGAGTGGAGGTTGATTTTGATTTCGACGCTCTAAGGAAAGAAAACATCGCTTGGCGCGATTATATGAGTCCCCTAAAACACTCACTGATTCCTTTAATGGAATCCTGACGCAAAATCGGCCATCATCTAAGCGTGAGGCATTTTTAATAAAATGTTCTTCGCATAACTTTTCTTCAGCTGAGTAAGTAGAAGATTGACGACAGACTTCTTCAATCTGCCAAAAACGCGTTAATTGGTTTTGTATATTATCTACATCATCAGTTTTCATATTTGAAAAGTTACAATTAATTGGAAAGGATTGTGAAAACACGTTATGGCCGCCGTTTAATGGACCACAAACCAGCCAGCCAAGTCTGGTTTGATAAAGTGTTGGTTTTTGATCACCTAATACAATCCGTTCCGATCCTAATAAATTCCAAAATACGTCAGCTCCTATAATCATGTCAATGGAAGCTGGCGTGTGAAAGTAGGGATCAGCTAAATGTAAATTTGAGGGGATATTTAAATGTACCTGTCTAGCGGGAATATTATCCGTTATCGTAGGTAAAACAAAACATATAACATTGTCCGAATAAGATTCATACATGGACTCAATGTGAACTCGGCACATTTTTTGTACTGACGATATCGAATTATTTATTCCCTGTATAAACCTATCCGTGTTAATAGTGGGTAAGTTGAGTGTGTTAAATAATTTCTCGGTCATTAAACAATTAAACATGCCGAATTCCCGGAATCAAGCAATGCGCGTGCGATGTGTTCCTTATTATTAACATCGTAACACCTAATCAATGCAGTCGACAACAAGATCTCGCCTGAGTTGCACGAATGTGATTTCAAGTTAACGCTAGCTGAAAATGCAATTTGAGTTTTATCAGCGGCTGTGGTTGTCCGTGTGCAGGCGGCGGATGACGTCATCGCCTGGTCGACTCGTCCGCTATTGTTATTACTTGTCGCGAGATCACTCATTGGTTTATTAGCATTAGGTTTATAATCAGTGTTATGAATAAGTGTGTGATGTTTGCGCTTACATATTTTGCAACCAGTTTTTTTGCAATTATTAGGATAGTGACCACGACGAAAGCAATTAAAACACACCCTATAACTAGCAAGTGACGACAGTCTATCGCCAATACTTAATGCTAAAAATTGTGGACAAGTGTTAAGGTTATGATCGCCGTTACATTTCGGGCAACTATAGGAGGATGAATTACTCTTATCCAATGAAAACATAGACTTAAGTTTGGAACTGTGCTTACATGAAGTGTTTGAATTATTATTATTTGTGGTAGTATGACGAGACAATTCCAATGTTTCAATCAAATCAGCATGATTACGCATAAAATCCATGAATTGGGCAAAAGTTATTGTTTTACCTTTATCAAAGTGACCTTTACACTCCTCCCACTCACGGAATGTTTTGGTGTCCAATTTATGACTAATTATATAAATTAACAGTGTATCCCAGCTGTGAACAGGTTCGCCTAATGTACTTAATGCTCGAATATTTTTATTTACTTGATCTATTATACGTTTTAAAGCTAATGAAGATTCTTTTGTAATCGGTTCGAGATTAAATAATGCTGTTACGTGATTTTGGATCAATAGTCGCTTATTGTCGAACCTCTCACATAAAAGTTCCCATGCTAAGGTGTAGTTTTGAGATGAAAACTCAATCGATTGTATAACAACAGCAGCCGACCCTTCCAAGGACGACCTCAGATAATGAAACTTGTTAATATCGTCTATGTCGTCATTGTCATGAATCAGACTGGAAAAGGTGTCGCGAAACTCAAGCCAGTTATCATACGAGCCAGAAAATTTTGACAAATTAATAGTAGGCAATTTGACCAGCTGGCGCTTAGAACTACTACGATTCGATTTAGTGTCATCTTGATCTGAAAATGTATTCATCATATTTTTACCCTTAGCTAATAAACTGTAATACTGAGATTCAACATTAGTTCTTTCCAGTGTCTCGGCTTCAAGATTATCAGTTAAGCATTCTAATTGTATTTGAAGTTCATTGAATTCCTCGTACAAGCTCTCTAATTTATCGATACGCAGTTGTAACTCCATTACCTGACAAGCACTTGGTTCAGAAATGTTTAAAGTTGATAAATAAGTACCGAATGCTGTTAATCTCCCTTTACAACTGCCCCGTTTCCTTTTAAGTTCCTTTATATCGGTCATTATGAGAGACGAGTGCCGTAGACCTGAAATTTACAAAAATAAAATTGACCAATGTGTATACTTGCAGGTTAAGTATTGATGTTAAAGTTTAGTTTAACAGATATTCGTTTAATTTTACAATGTACATAGACAGTTTATGATAATTTGTTGTTGCTTATTAGATATAAAAGGTATAGTAATGGTCACGTTCGGTAATTGAATATAAATTGTAAGAAATAATTAAACTGTACAATTTCTTACAGAATTACTACCTATTGATAATTTTACTATATAAATCTACACAAAATGAACTAATACATATTTATAGGCAGATTTTATAATGATTTTACAATGCTAATATAATAAAGGTTTGAAATAATCATAATATAATAGCTAACTAATGTAACTATACTGTTACTGTACTGTAGTAATTAAGCACGGTTAACTATTGTAGTTTATGATAAAATTTTATATAATTCAACCTAATGCAATGCAATACACCTAATTAATAATGTTGATGGTTATTTATTAACCGTTAATTGCAGTAAAATATAGGAATGATGTAGTACTAACCTTTACATGACCTTTGTAAGTTACCTAAAGGATTAACATTACCTGAAGTGTTATATAAAGAATGTTGGGTGCAATATAATAAATGCTAATTAAACACTTTATTTTTTACTATTTTATCACTCTAAAGTTCAATCCACTTTTCCTTTTAGACCTGTGATTTCAGTAGATCTCTCCACTCCATTTACTTATGCACCACTTCTTGAATTAATTAAATATCTTCAGTTTTCCACTTGCGCTGATAATATCCAATATTTATCCGGGTTGCAAGGACCATGTGGGCGCTGATGAGGATATTTTAGGTAATTTTTAGGGGTTTTTAAAATGAGAAAATCTAATAGCACGTAGTTAAAATTGTATATTGAAGCGAGAAGCTAAATCCAAGTGAGGTACGTAGGTACCTATAAAAAATGACGTTGGCAGAAAAAAAATTAAAAGTAAGCGCCTGATTAAGTCACAATAGCAGAAGCACGGTATTGAAAATAATAACTATTTGTAACGGTTGATCCGCTGCAACATAGGTAACTCATAATGATACAAAAGGGTGCAAATGTAATATCACGTCACGCGATGTGTTCTATGATTGATGTTTATAATTTCCTTTTGAGCAGTTTGTTAAAACAAAAAGGCCTGGAATACATATTTGCAAAAATGAGTTTGAATGATACCTAATACAATTTGAGCCTTGGTGTCTAAGCATTTAAAATAGATTTAGAATTCCGGATTAAAAATAAGAAAAACGCGATGCATCATCAGCCGAACTGAGACTAAAATTGCTGCATAAACCCTGCTTAGTTTGGAATCAGACTATTTGGAAAATACATACCGATTTCATAAGAGAAAAAATACATGATGAGTGCTAATAAAGGCAACCATCGGATGTCGTCGACGACAGGAATCTTCATTCGGGACAGATAGAAGAATGTTCCAAGTATTGACTGTTAACAAAACATAATTAAATTAGCTAATAACTAACATAATTTAAGGCGATGATAGCTGGATGATAGGCGTCGGTTCGAATCCTACAATGAGCTTGAGCTCGGTGAAGGAAAACATCGTGAGGAAAAATAACACGGTAGGGTTCTCTGTCTTACCCACCTGGCTTGCTAACACCCTCTAGTTTAAAATCTGTCGCCAAACACCTATTGGTGTGTTCCGGCAGCTGCGAGAGCCAGTTCCTTCTAGGCTTTGTGTGCTTACCACCTCCGGCCACATCATCACTTACCATAGTGAGATTGTGGTCAAACACAAGCCTAAACAAAGTAAACAAAAAAAGGTTTAAAAAAAACCGAAATTAATTTTCTAAGGTACAATACCTTAGAAGTTAAATTTCGGTTTTTTTTACGTACCAAGGAATAATTCCTCCAAACCTCTAAAGCCACAAGACTGTGCGTTGTTTGTCAGTCAGTCACTGTACTGTTTTATAGGTATTTATACATGTGTTAGTGAAGTCAAATGCCGTGGAAGGTAAACTTCGTGAGGAAATCATAACGCGGTAGGGTACTAAGTCTGTCTGGCTACTTCAAGATATAGCTGGCAGTGAGACAGTTCAGTTCGCTTCTGGACTTTGTGTGCTTATTGCCTCGACAGATTTGAGATAAAACACAATACCTATGAGTTTAATTTTGGTACTTGTAGAAACCCTATGACCCGGTTTCGGAAATAAGGGTGTTCAAACAGACAGACAGAAAAAAATAAAAACGGTGTCTTTGCATTATGATGGTACTCTTTCAACGTATGTACAGACACGCTATTTCATAATTTCTATTATATAGATTTCGAAGATATCCTAATCTTAAGTAATATTATAAATGCGAATGTGAGTTTATTTGTTTGTTACTTTTTGACGCCTAAACTGGTGAACCGATCGCGATGAAATTTGGTACGCAAATAGCCTATGGTATGGAGAAGTACATGGGCTACTTGTTTTCTCGGGAACGCAGGTGAATCCACGGAGTGCAAGCTAGTATCGTATAGTTTTACCATGGACCAAAATAGGTTTAACTCGTCTTGCACCTTAATACCTGTTTGTACCTTACCTACCAGGCTTAAAGCACAAAATGCAGTGGACACCAGGAGCAATATTCTTCGACCGGCTCTCTCCACAACGGTTGGAGCCACCATACTTGCAATTAGCCTTGTGACTCCCACTAAAATTGTTGCTAAGTCTGGCCTGGAAATAATACAGACGATCGTAATTGTTACGACGATTTTTACAAGCTTTTTTTAATTTCACCTGGTTGTATGTGTGTGTTGAATCTTGCAATGGAATTTTGAACAAGTTCCACTACTTTTGTGTTATTCTGATATTATTATTTTTAGTTTTAAGAATTCTTGTTTTTGTCACCATGTTTAAATCGTCTTTTGTAGGAATAAATTCAATGTCGATTTGCTTTTTACAAAAAGCACGATTGCGACACCTAGGAACCTCAAAAACATTCGATATTCAGAATCATGGGCATCTGAATTTTAGTTTTTCTTCGTAATCTCTAAGATGGTACGTAATAGCAAGGAATTATACATTTTCTTATTTATGACTTCTTAAATCTTCAGTATCGCGAGTAAAACCGCGGGGAGAAAGCTAATTAACCTTATAGAAGATCCAGCAAGCTCAAAAATATTAGTAGCGAAGAACAGAACAGCTGCTACACCGCTGGTCTGCTGGAGGGTGCAAAGACTCAGGGTGATGAATAGAGACCATCTGTTAGCCTTCACAGTGAAGATCTTAACCCAGGCTTTCCAGCTATTACCCTCCTTAGGGTTGGTCCCTCGTACGGATTCAAAAACATTGTCTAAGTCATCAACTCTACCAAGGAGGCGCAGGGTGTTCTTTGCTTCCATTTCTTTACCTGAAATTTCAAGTTTATTTGCAAATTAAAGCAAAAGTGAGTCCGTATGTCTTGTTCTGTTGTTACGGCTTAATGGTGGCTCAGATTTAGAGTAGGAGGGGAAGAAAGGAGAGTAATGTTGTCCACTTGCTTATCCACGATACCGATCCACAAGATAATCTTAAAAACAAACGATGTCGATTGTAGCTACCTATATTGGTTATGACTGACGACATAACGACATTAAATGAAAATACGATCCTCACTAGTTAATCAAAACACTTTAAAATTATCTAATAGGTTATTACACCAAATTCCAAAAATCTTTTTTTTTGTATAGGCTTGTGTTTGACTACAATCTCACTATGGTAAGTGATGATGTGGCCGAAGGTGGTCAGCACACAAAGCCTAGATTAAACTGGCTCTCAAGTGCAGCTGCCGGAACACACCAATAGGTGTTTGGCGACAGATTTTGAACTTGAGGGTGGTAGCCAGCCAGGCGGGTACTACAAAGTACACGACCACCGTGCTATGGTTTCCCCACGATGTTTTCCTTCACCGAAAGCTCAAGCTCATTGTAGGATTCGAACCCACGACCTTCGCCGCAGCGTCCGACGTCACTACCACTGAGCTATCATCGCCTTAAAAATGTAATAAATCAAATTTTTCAAACAAACTAAATGCGAAAATAATCTAAATTAAACACAACAGCCTTTATAATATTGTTGTCGAATACAAATGTCAAAAACAATATTGTATATTTATGAGTAGCGAGCCGCACATTGTATTTGGTTGTTTTACGCATGTACTAAGGTACATAAATCGTAATCTACTCGGCGTACTCCTAACGCGATACCCAGTATGTGATTTCAATTAATGTCGTATTATCTCCACCACTCTGTATATTTACTCGATTTCATATGATTGCACTTGTCGATCGTAATCACATTTTTTTTTATAATTGGTTGATATGTATGTATGTATGTATATATGTTCCTTATAGACTCCGAAACCGCTGAACCGATCGCGATGAAATTTTCAGACAATCTTCATATTAGCCCCGCGGGTAATCCTGTAAGGTTTGGTGGGGATGGGAGCACTCGGTACCGCGGGTGAAACCGCGGGGCGGAAGCTAGTAGTATATAAATAGCTAGCTAAAGTTAATTATTAATTAACATATGGCTTGGCTCCTTGGTATTGTTATTTTTGCCTCTGAATCGTTACCCTAAATCATTCACAGTATAATACCCATTATTTACAGCACAATAACTACTGTAAAGGTTTGTATGAAAGAAAAAAAAACCGGGAACGTGGGTGAAACCGCGGGGAACAGCTAGTTATGTATAAAAAATAAGTCAATGCTGAAGTCATGGTTGATAGAGGAAAATTGAAGAAAATACGTTTTACCGACCTCACATTAGTATACAATAAGGACAGATGATGATAGAACGCGTGTGCTTCTTGTACCAAGCGATCATTATTTAAATTTTTTACTACGGATATACCTCAAAATGATCAGTGATGATGAAGCCAAAGCTAGTAAGCACACAGAGCGAGGAATTCAATTTGAAAATGGTAGCCAGTTAGTTTCTACAGATAACGCTACCACCGTGATATATAGTTTCCTCACGATATTTGCATTTACCGAAAACTCAATGTAGAATTGTGACTCTAAAATAATTTACCTTTGATAGCATAATAAACAGGTGATTCTGGTATGAACAGTATACCAGCCACGTGGACTATGTTGACTACGAGAGCTACATATCCTGTGGCTTTATACGAGATGTAGGGTCCTATGCTGTAAGCAGCTAGGGTTCCGAATATACCCACAATGGATGTCGATGTCAGTAAGATGCCGCGGATGTTTGAAGATCTGAAAGACAAAGTCTATGTCAATATCAAGCCATATCAATTTACTAGCATTTCGCCCCGCGGTTTCACCCGCATACCCCTATTTTACCTTAGTGTTGGAATTTACAAAAATCCTTGCGTAGTGGATGCCTACACTGTATAAGGTATCTATGTGCAAAGTCTTTAGTTTGGGTTGTGCGTTGATATATCATTCAGTCAGTCAGTTTACCATTTTACACAAAAGATTGAAGCTATACAACTGTTTTGACAAAAATACTGTCTATTTAATAACAATTTATAGTAATAACAATAATTAGCTTCCGTTCCGTCGCCATGAGATCTTTCACGAACCCATTACCTTCGCCAATAGCATATAGGATACTTTTTTATACCGGTAAAACATAAGGTCATTCGAAAACTATGGGCAGAACATATATAAAAAAGTGTATTACTTATTTTTGTTTACAAAATCTCAAGTGTAAAGTTCAAAAACTTTATAATAGGTAGCTACCTAAAAACTAAATAGGTACATTCCATTTTAATCACCCCATTATGACTTTACGTAACAAATAGACACCTGTTTGTTTGTTGTTTCCAATTTGTTAATTTAAACCTATGGAAATTAACGAAGTCATCTGACAAACTTAATTTCTGTTACTGTTCCAAAATAGACGATATGCCATTAACATGTACCGGAACGGGTTTACCACCCTATTAATTTATTCAACGATAGCCTGAATTATTTAGTTTACTTCATTAATATACAGACTCCGATAGTTTATAGTTTTCAGCTAACAGATAGATGATAGTAGGTACCTACTCTATTACCACTAAATATATTGGCAATTAAGTCAATGCTCCTTCTTGGTTGAGCAAAGCAAACATCTGCCTCTCTGCTCTGCCTAACTGTTATTATAGGTAACTATGCTAAAATATTTTCAGATAGCAATAGCATTAGTTAAATGAAATTAATGTAAAAACTTCAATTTTAACACCTGCCACTTCATACAGGTGCAATTGCCCCCCCCCCCCCTGACGCACAACCAGCACTATTCAAATTCAACTGTATTTTTCAACAGAAAGAAAGAAAAAACATTTATTCACTGGAAATGGACGCACATACACAAAGTAGAATTTATAAATTCGTAATCACAATAAGCAACTGTACTATTAGCTTCTGTATTTTTAAACTCAAGTTTTCTCAAAGATTAGTTATTACACAAAGCCTTTAAACAAAATCCTGGATCCGGGTCTAACTTCATGAGGTACAATTGTGATCAAAGGGACTTAAAAAATAACTCACGCGATTTCACCAACGTATACCAGGTTGCTTACTGTCACCATCCCCATGCCCAGACCACTTATAATCCTCACAGCATATACCATGGCAAGATTCTTCGTAGTGACTATCAGAACTATTGCCAATAAGTTCAGGATACCTCCAAAGAACAGACAAGGCTTCCTGCCTACTACATTTGACAGGTAACTTGGTATGTATGGTCCTGAAACAACATGATTGTTTTTATTGTGATGATGTGGCTGAAGATGATATGCCCATGAAGCTTAAGGGAACTGATTATCAAGTGTAGATGCGGGAACACACCAGTTATTTCTTAGCAACAGATTTTCTTCTTGACTAGCCAGACGAGTACGGTCAACGACATAAGTGATTGACAGAGATTAACAGAGATAAAGCAGGGTACTCACTTAGAGGTGTAGCATGTAATGTATCTGATACTGTATGAACCTACAAGTGGGTACGACTTGTCCATGGTCATCACGTATCGAGCTACGAGCCGTCTACGAGCACACTGCGAGTGCCTTTGTGTTCGTAGTAAAACCGCCACTCAGTGGGTCGCGGCAAGTTCCCGCCTACGTACTCACTTGATACAGTATTTGATACATTACATGCTACACCTCTAAGTGAGTACCCTGCTTTACATTTGTGTGTTCTTATTCGTATTTCGTTAAATTGTTTTTTTTTTTAGCAAGGTTAAGTTAGTCATGCTCACTTTGGGGCCTTTGCTTGCGGTGGCGTCGTGTAGCGGGTCGCTCACTTCCCTACAATATGTGCGAGGAGGGCGATGGCTGCCACATGCGTCATACTTGTAAACAGATGCTGCTTGTGGGGGCTGGTCTACTTGAATTTGCTATATATTTATTTACTAAGTCACTCATAATTTTTACTGTATGAGCTTATATATTTTCATGGTAAGATTTTATTGTGGAGATTATAAGATTCGGACCTACATGATCTTTGCCACGGCATTTGTAGCTACCACTGAGCTATCGACTCCTGTAATTTATTGTATCTTAATTTAAATATTTTTATATAGATACTTATTAGAAACGATCACCTTGAAAAACCAGTTTTGAGAAAGCGTTAAAAAAGATAAAAGTATGAATAAATAATAAAAAAAAGTAGCATTAGATATAATTTAAAAATAACTAATTGAAACGAACATGAATACTAACTGAAGATAATAACATACTAATATTATAAATTCGAATATTAGTTTGTTACTTCTTCACGTCTGAACGGCATATCCAATCCTGATGAAATTTGGCACGCAGGTAGCTTATGTTATGGAGAGAAACATAGAGTAACTTTAGTATAAAATGTTTGAAAGTACTAAAAGTTATTTAGCATGACAAATTTAACATAGGTTTCTAAAAAATACAATCTCAAAATATCCATCCCAGTATTATTAGCTATCCCCCGCGGTTTCACACGCATTCCCGAAAAAACCAGTAGCCCATGTCCTTCTCCATATTCCAAATTTCATCGCAATCGGTTCAGTGTTCAACAAACTCACATTCGCATTTATAATATTGAGTTAGGGTTGTTAAATTAATTGTTTCTGCCGTGCCGTGGTGGCTCAGTGGTGAACGCTTTGATCTACGATCATAAATCGGTACGAAGTTCAAATAAAGGCGATGATAGCTCAGTGATAGTGACGTCGGATGCCGCGGTGAAGGTCATGGATTCAAATCCTACAATGAGCTTGAGCTTGACACCTAATGGTGTGTTCCGGCAGCTGCAATTGAGAGCCAGTTCCTTCTAGGCTTTGTGTGCTTACCACTTTCGGCCACATCATCACTTAACATAGTGAGATTGTGGTCAAACACAATCCTATATAGAGTAAAAAAAAAAACCTGTAAGTACTTTTATAAACTTAGTACGGATTCATCACTGATTTTTTTGGTGAGGGAAAACATCGTGAGGAAACCTGCCTCAATCCCCCTCGTTATTAGGGGAAGCTACTGCCCCTGGGGTGATGATTATGATATAATGTCTGTTCGTAATTCAAAATACATACCAACAATAGCACCGACATAAAGCAAAGATCCAATCCATGAAACTTCAAAATCTGATATCACGCTAGGCAGTGGGGTCTGGTTTGGGTCTTTTAACTTGGGGATGATGGGGGCTGACCACCCCACGCTGTACCCGTCTATAAACTGACCTATGTTCACTGACATATTTGTTTTTTTTATATTTTTATTAGTTTCTACGGAAAGTTTATTGCAATTTAACGTTATGCAAACCAATAAAAACAGTATGGTAACACTGACATAATAAAAAAACCGGCCAAGTGCGAGTCGGACTCGCGCACCGAGGGTTCCGTACAAACTTCGTCCATCGTTCGTCCATCACGGGAAATGCAAAATTTTATTTATTTACCTTATTTGAGGTTAATGCCAATTAAGTTAGACCTCTAAATTGTATTAGCGCCCATACAACTCAGATGTCTTTATTAATTGGCGTAACTATGTATGTATGGGGACACCTTTAATTTTCAACTTTTTTATTTTTTAGAATTTTCCCTTTATTTTTTTTTTATATTTGATTTGATTGAATGAAAGGTAAATTGCGGTTTACGATTTATGACGTATTAAAAAAAAAGTACTTACTAGATCTCGTTCAAACCAATTTTCGATGGAAGTTTGCATGGTAATGTACATCATATATTTTTATTAGTTTAATCATTCTCTTATTTTAGAAGTTACAGGCGGGGGGGACACATTTTACCATTTTGGAAGTGTCTCTCGCGCAAACTATTCAGTTTAGAAAAGAAATATATTAGAAGCCTCAATATCATTTTTGAAGACCTATCCATAGATACCCCACACTTATGGGTTTGATGAAAAAAAATGTTTGAGTTTCAGTTCTAAGTATGGGGAACCCCCAAAATTTATTGATTTTTTCTATTTTTGTGTCAAAATCTTAATGCGGTTCACAGAATACATCTACTTACCAAGTTTCAACAGTATAGTTCTTATAGTTTCGGAAAAAAGTGGCTGTGACATACGGACGGACAGACAGACAGACATGACGAATCTATAAGGGTGCCGTTTTTTGCCTTTTGGCTACGGAACCCTAAAAATACACCATTCGAAATTCATGAGATGAGAAACAAGGGAAACAAAACACAGAACAATGAAAAAATAATAGCATCAAAAAATAAAATAAATATCTTCAGAATCCTAAAAATACTTATAAATAGATTAGGTTAATTTAATATATATTTTTAAATAACTTACCACATGCAACAATTAAAACTTGCGTTTTTATATAAGAATTCATTATTAATTCCAAAATTTATTCCAAAAATAGGTAACACAATAATAAGTACACAATAAAATATATTGCTGTTTAAACTATTGCATTTTTTTAAATATTTTTAATTTTTATTTTTGTTGCACTTTTATTATTTACTAACTTAAATAAAGTACTATGTCCAAAGGTATGTAAACAAACTATATAAAATTATAAATTATTTTGTTGGTTAAAAGCGTTTAATTTATATAGTCCTACATTACCCAACGGTAGATAAGTCTGTGACACTTCGATGTGCGAAGAAGTTCTCACAAAGCTAAATAATATAACCCTCAACTGCGGTTGGATGATCGAATGTGCCAAGATTATTTAGGCACCTTTTTTTATTCAGTTATTTTTTATAAATAAGAATCATGAATTAAATACGCAAAACAATTCTTAAAATTAAATAAATATCAGAATAAGTTTTATAACATCTATTTAGATGGAAAAATATGTTATTAGTTATATCAAGTATTTGTAGAATAAAAAAAACTAATTTGCTTAAAAGAATGCACTTTTCTGGAGTTTTTTCGAATTTATAATTAAAATGAAAAAGTTACTTTCATAAAAAAAAATGAAAATTAAATTTAGCTACACTTGAGAGCCAGTTCCTTCTAGGCTTTGTGTGCTTACCACCTTCGGCCATAATATAATAAAGGGTTTATAAATGAAAACAGTTATACAAATTAACAGCTATAAGTGAATATGAAAAACAAGTCAGCAGGCTTCATAACTTTATTGTTCATAGTTTAACACGTTCAGTGCGAAACCAACCTGAAACACCTTGTCCATGTCTCGCTTACAGTGCGACTAAGAAAAGTATAGACCTCGTTGTCGTGCGAAAGGCATAACTTCAATTTGGTTCGGTGGAGGAAAGAGATGAATATATATCTAAGATGTGTTAATAAAATACAGTCCAGTGGTGTGCCTACCTTAATACCAGGTTTCTTAGACCTGGTACCGCACGGAAGAAATAAAGTTGCCACGCACCTTGTACCGCACCCCGCGCTAGCTTCGCGCGGCCAGTGTTGTGATCGCATTCGAAAGAAACGCATTGAGTCAAGATTGACAAAAAAAAGGATGTTCGTGAAGACAGACAGACAATAACAATATTAAGTCGAATTATAGATTGAACCCGCACCAAACCCACATAACCATCATCATCAACAAATGATGTAAAGAAGAGAAATTGTGTCGGATGCTATGAAAAACTCCGAACCTTTTTAACAAGTCCTCAAGCTGACAGAAAAGACAAAAACATATTCACCCACGTTTTCTTCTACTATAAAACTATCGATATTTTTATTTCTCATCCGATATTCCAGTTTCGACTGCCGAATGTCTTAATTTCTATCTCTTTCTCTTTACATAGGAGAAATGTAACAAAATGTACTGTTGACTAAGTTCTCCACTGTTACATCTATTGATATAACTTTAAACTTTCACATCTGTAATGTTAAACACTGTTGATTCATCTATGGGTACTATCTAACTAGCTACTAAAATAGCTGTGAAAATTTAGACGGACAGGACATTTATAAACGTTCGTTATTTCCATTTGTTTTAAAAATTAAGGTGTAAAATAAAGTAAAATAAATAAATATGATATTTTCCAAAAAAAATAATTAGATATGAAATTATATTGATACTTTATATTTTTCAGATTAAAAATTATTTGTGACGTGTTAATTAATAAAGTCTTTCAGAAATTTTAATATTGGAACTCGATTGATGTTTCAAACAACTTAAAATATTTTTATGCCACCGTTTTATAAGATTTTGGATCATCATTTTTTTTTTCTGTTCAGGATTATCAATAAAACTGAAATTAATGATTGAATATGCATTTTTTGTATTACAACATAATTTCATTTTTTAGAAATTAAACATTTTATTTCATGACATTTTCCATTGAGTATTTTTATCCTTTCTGTGAGTATGCGTAGGTATCCCTCTAGTGTCTATGGGGGCCAGGGTTGAAAGGTTCATTAGTATATTTTGTAGTACAGGACCATATCACACCCCAACCGCTGGTGCACTCTAAGCCTTGGCAACATTTTGAAGACGATAAATAACACTGAAACGAAAAATAAATTAACTTACTATAAAAAAGCTTTAATTGTTATTATTTTAATAATATTCTTACCGTTGAACCTAGTTCACCACATTGACTGTTTACCATCATAAACATGGCGAACCCAATGAGAATAATTGAAAATAATTTCAACATAATTTTCGATTTTTGTTCTGAAAAAAAAAACTTAATAAATATTTTAAGTAGGTACCTATAATTTGCAATGATGTAGTAAACTTAATAGATCTAAATAAACAATATCATCCATACAATTAAAACAATTTATTTTGGTTCGAACTTCTGTCACAGCCCCTACACTTCATATAAGCCTATACTATTAGTATACTACCGGATTACCAGCCTGTCCACACACGTTATGTCTACCTACTGCCATTCTACGTGTAAGGTAGTAGAACTCTTAGTGCAGAGTACGCCCGGGGAAGTACTACCACCATATCTAATTCCGCCGTGAAATAGTAGTGCACTTGTATTACTGTGTTTCGGTTAGGAGGGTATGGGAGCCGGTGAAATTACAGGCACAGGAGACTTAACAACTTCATGTCTCAAGGTTGGCAACGCGTGAGTGATACCCCTGGCAGGGAAAATAAAATATTGTATTTTCTTTGCCCGTGGTGTTAGGAGCGTCTATAGGCTACGGTAACCGCTTACCATCAGGTGGGCCGTAAGCTTGTTTGCCACCTAAGTAGTATAAAAAAAACCATTTAAGTACACATACTAATTGTAAGCAATCATTGCTTCTGCCCAGTTAAGCGGGATACAAGTAGTGCGTGTGTCTCATGAGAAAACAAATTCAATTATAAATGCAACAATCATCTCAGTAAATAATAACAAAAAAATATAATTTCGGCTACAGGTCTGTTGCACATCAGTAAAGCATCTCAGTCTGCGTGCTTCCCACTCTCGTTTACGGCTCAAGCGGATACCTACCTAATGTTGCACGAGAGTTAAAATTTAAATAAGTAATAGAGCAGAAAAGTTATTTTGTTTGTCTTTGGAACTACTAGTCGGGTTTGAAATATTCCTTTTGCATTTCTTGCGGGCTATTTTTATCCCGGGAATGCGGGTGTGAACGCGGGGAACAGCTAGTGTATAATATACTCTTAAAACTTACCTGTTTGTTAGTCTTCAATTTTTGATATATTTGTGATTTATCAAAAAGCAAGCAGCTGATGTAAACTTCGAGAACGTCTGCATCAATAATGCAGTCGGTTTTTATAGGATACCTACAATAGTCTTTATGATAAAAATAAGTATAAAAAACTTAAACCCGGCAATGAATAAAGCATGAATCAAGTTTGAAGGATCTTTTAATGTTTTATATTTATTACTATAATTTACTACCATCCTTAGGGAAAACATTTAAAAAGATTGGCAACAGCATCTAGCTTTTTTTTTCTTTACTATAAATATTGGCTTGTGTTTTTGAACACTCACGTAACCATTCAAAGTTTTTTTTTATATTTTCTATTTTTTTTACTTTAATTAATTCTCTTAATTGAGTTTCTGATTCTATATCCTGATCATTGCATGTACGATCTAGAGACCGGAACATACGGACAGACAGACATATTGACAACAAAGTGACAATAACAGGGGTCTGCTTTGCCTTTTGGGTATGGAACTCTAAAAATTTGTTAGGTAAAAAACACCTTAATCACTTTTCAAAAAAAGAGTTAAGTCCAAAGATAGATCTTCTATATTATCTACTAGCTTCCGCCCCGCGGTTTCACCCGCGTTCCCCAGGGATCTTGTGTTTTCCCGGGATAAAAAGTAGCCTTCCTCGATAAATGGGCTATCTAACACTGAAATAAATTTTCAAATCGAACCAGTAAATCCTGAGATTAGCGCGATCAAACAAACAAACAAACTCTTCAGCTTTATAATATTAGCATGATTTTGGTTTAGGTATTTCTCATACAGTCTCAGTTAAATAAAACACGTTGTAGATGTAAATTAAATAAAAATAAATACAAAAACTAAATATCGCTATTAATAATTTATTACCATTCTTATATCTTGCATAATATTCTAACAAATCATTTTATAAAAGGTTAAAATTATGAATAAATGTATTCGGATTTAATTTATTCCAAGAGATGCGAGTAAACAAGTATGAATATATAATAAATAAAGTTTAAATTAAGGATAAAGTCAACCTCGATGAAAAAACATTGTGAGAAAACTTTTGCTTTCCAAATTCGTCATACTTGTGAATAGGTACCTACTGCTTGTGAGGCTGGTCTGCTTGAGTTTAGTTTTCTATCTACCTAGCACCAATTTTTAGATTGTATTGACTTAAAACAGGCTCAATAATACTCTGTTGAAAAAAAAAAAAAAAGTTAATGGCGTCATTCAGAAACCAACTGAGTTTCTGAAAACCCTAAGCATAACCATTACCACAAATTGATTAACTGAACAGCTAATAATTTCAATCCTAATTTGCTCATTCAAGTCGGTTATTATCAACAAATAAAACAACTTTTAATAAAATAAAAATAATTTAATTAAACTTAACTCATCATCTCTTGTATTTCATTGAGCGTCTTCCCTTTAGTTTCTGGAAGCAGAAGGAGTGTGAATAGAAATGCAACCACACACGACCCTCCGAACATCCAGAATGTGACGTCACCGCCGAGGACATCCACCATTGTGGTGAAGCCGGTGGTGAGCCCGAAGCCGACCAACCAAGTCATGGTGATCGCGAGAGCTGAGCCATTAGCGCGGACGTTGGCTCTGAACATCTCACCTACTATTGCACTTGGAATTGTGCCGAAACCTGGAATTTTTGAAAAATTATAAACTAGTTAACCCCCGTGGTTTTACCCGCATAAAAAGTAGCATATGTTTCTCTCCATGCCATGGCCTGCGTGCCTAAATTTCATCAAGATTGAGAGCATGTAGGTGCATGTATCTTCTCATGCATAATATTACCAGCTGTTCCCGCGGTTTCACCCGCATTCCCAGTATAAAAAAATATTATTGAAACAAATCAAAGATCATAAAAATACATGACTTTGTTTTATATATGTACCTATACCTATATATAGATATAATGTAGATGAAGTACGATATATTTACAGTAGGTACCTTACCAGTTGGATAGGTTGCATGCAGTAGGTACTATTTAAGTACGTACCTACAAAAACTCGAGAAATTTTGAATCCCGACATGGCATGTACGAGGCCGTAATTTCTCGGGTATATTACCTGGGCAATATAGGATAATTTCTACATCAACAAAGAATCAATTGTACCTTACGCAACCCAATTTATCGTGACATCCGTAATTCACTCACGCGGTATATGAATGAGACATGACATGCGTAACTGTGACTAATTTGTGGGATAACATCCTTTAACTTCAAGATAAGCTATTATTCTTTATGTGACCGGAACGTTACGGTAACGTGACTGATAAATGTAAATATACCTTAAATATTATGTCTATTTATAAATCTTTATTGTTAACATTATTATTTTGCAATGTTTATAAATAGTTACAAAAAAATACTAAATATAAAAAATAAAATTACCCATGTCTATGAAAAATATAACCTTGCCGAGTTTCTTTGCGGTTCTTTCCGGATGAAGGCTGACTTCCAAACCGGTGGTAACTTCTCAATAATTGGCCTTGACTTTGACTAATAAATACATAATCCAATCTTGTAATTTACTTGTGGTAACAATTTTATTTGCAATGGTTTCTAGGACTCTTTGGAGGTGTGCTCCACGGCCAAGTTAGTTTAGGGTTTTAGCTGCTTTTGAAGTTAACACTTCAATAAATTCAACCTCCTAAGGCCTAAACAAAATAAACGACTTTGACTATATAAATAAATTCACATGATATACGTACCAGCTTCATACGAAAAGAAATAAACAATCAATGCCAGTAGAGGAAGCCATCCCAATACCTCTATAGAAGGACTCTTTATTCTATCCAAATAGAAATACATTCCGAGTAGAGACTGCAATGGAAATAATCATCATCATCATCAACATCTTCATCATCATCAGCCAAGACTTCATAGTAAACAATACTCAACAATAGGTAAATGCAGGCACCCTTTAACCTTCTTCACACACGGCTATCGAATCACAAACTAAGCAGAGCTTGTGCTACGGATACCAGATAGCTAATATACTACATTCTACTACTTTTCTTTTGTAAATATATATATAAATAGATAGATAGGGATAGATTAAACAAAAATGAAGTTACGGTGGTACACAGTGTCCACAGCGCGTGGGACGACAAAAATACGTAATAATAAGTAATATTTTGTTTATTTATACATTTTATTTTATTTTCTTCACCACAATTTTAAGTCTATAATAAAAACTTACCAAACTGACAGCACATGCTATAGTCGACACTAAAAGCAAGATCTTTCTCCCCGCCCTCTCCACAAACGTTGGCGCAATCATGCTGGATACCAATCTGGTCACACCAATGATGATCGTTGCTATATCCGGCCTAATCGAAGATCCAGCTAACTGAAATATCGTCGTGGCAAAGAACAGCACAGCAGCTACACCACTTGTCTGTTGTAGAGCCCCTAGAGTGAAGGTGATGAATAGAGACCATCTATTCGATTTGTACGTGAAAATTTGTATCCAATCTTGTAATTTGCTAGTGTTAACTGTTTTATTTGCGAAGGTTTCTAGAACTCTTTGGAGGTCTGCTTTACGGCCAAGTAAGTTTAGGGTTTTAGCTGCTTTAATATCTTCATCTGGAAATGAATATGTCGTAAAGATTTTTTTTTTATACAAATAGTAAGTAAGGGTCTTATCTTTCCAGTTAACTAAAGGACAATGCCCTCTTTCCTTAAGGAATGTGGTTCAATAATGATTTAAATCTATTTCGAATAATTTGTCACCGGTAGTAAATTTAAATATGGCGACGGTTAAACTATTCGAAATCGTTAAAAAACTGTGTATAACAGGAAATGAAAATATTCCATAGATAGATACCTACCTACTTTGTTTACTGTGAATAAATTATGTTTTTGTCTCTTTATTTAATTATATTAAATAAGTTTGTGTTAGTCACAATAGGGTATTTGCCTGTATTCAACACTAACCAATGTATAAAACATCTAAAAAAGGGGAAATCACGATTATTTTATTGAATTTATCCTTATTATGATTTTTAATGACCAATCTAACCATAAAGAGTAAGCTATATAATGATGACGTCACATGCTTGTATTTCATACAAAACTCCATGTAAACCTATCGTTTTGACATTTCATAAAAAGTTGCTGATTTTAATGTCAGTCAAATACTCTATTGTACCAAGATAAGTTATCATGTCCAAAGCTAATTAAAAATGATGAATTTTTCTTTGTTTGCGTCATAGATATTGTGTATGCAAAATTTCAGCTATCACTGGTAATCTCTGAGTAAAATTACCATGACAGACAGACCGACATGACGTGATTATAAGGTTTCTTTATTTGATTGCGGAACCCTTAAAAATCGTAAATCACTTTCATAGATATTTGGAGTCGTCTGAACACAATAAGAAATGTTCGAAACTCCTTCTAGGCTTTGTGTGTTTACCACCTTCAGCCACATCACCACTGACCATAGTGAGATTGTGGTCAACTCTGTGTATATATAGATAGTTAAGAAAATTACAAAAATACAATGTAATTGACTTAAATAGTAGGGCTATTTATTTCATTTATTTAAAAATATAAGTCAGTTTCTAACGTTTTACGGTTAAATCACCAAACTATCTTAGAACAAAATTAACTTGCCAGGTTCCTAAGATTTTTTTTATTATTATTTATTTCCCATATTAAAAACCAAAGCCTTCAATATCTATCACGTTACTAAATGAAACATACACTTATTACGAAAAGGAAAAAATAATGCCTAAAACTATTGCCGTCACACCTAAGCGCCCACTACTCTCACGACTGATTGACCAGGGGTCACCAAATGGCGGACCGCGATAATATTTTATATTTTTTAACGGACTCCGAATAAACCTAATTGGTGACTCCTGAGATAAACAATGAAGACGACTATACTTGATACTTACTTTTCATAGCATGATATACGGGTGACTCGGGTACTACAAAAAAGACACCAATAACATGTGCTATGCTGATCACCAACGCAATATACCCGGTCACTACATAGGAGACGTAGGGTACTATCGCATACACCATCAGAGTGCCCGTGATGCCAACTATTGATGTTGATGTCAGGAGGATTCCGCGGATGTGAGTTGAACTGTGAATAAAAATATTACATAATAATATGTCAGTTACGTAGATAATTAAGTGGGGCATCTCAAGCTAAAATATTGCTGAATGTCTCCAATAGACAGCTAGCAATAAAAATATCCCTGCTTCGAAAATCCGCATCCGCATTTACATCCGCGGATGTGAAAAAATCGGCATCATACCTGGTACATAACCCTAAAAAGGTTAGGTAGTTAGCTAACTATCTTCGGTTAGCAACATTAGTTGAACAGATCCAAATTTAGAAAACTGTAAGTTTTTTTAGACACATATTTACAAAGCATCTGTATATGTTATCTTTCTATATTATAGATAGCTACTTATGTTGCTCACTGTACAGGTAAATATAAGGTTTATGGTAATGGTAAGCGGCGCGAAAGTCACGTGGAAATATGACTAGGCTAATGCTGTTTAGTATTAGGTCACTAAATGCAAGCAGTTCAACCTGGGCCGTTCGGGCCAAGTATAAACACTTCGGACTAGCATAAAAATATTAACATCTGCAAATATATTAAATTACCTACTGGGTGAATATTTACAGATGAGATCTTTTCAAAACTTTAAAATCCCATTTTTTTTAAGTCATGTGAATTGTGAGATAGCCGTTTTCAACCTAATATACACCCAAGCAAAGCCACAGCCAAAGGAGTATTACAGGTCAATAACACTCAAAGTTCAACCCTTTGAAACTGTAAGCAATATATTTTTTTCAATTCTCTACACCCGAGGGGGATGTGTGAACTGACACGTTGAAGGGAGATAAATATATTGAAGACGTGCCTCAAATTGTAAAAAGTTAGGGGCAAAGGCAGGGTCTCATTTGGGACAATGACACGGAAATGGTTTTTATTAAAAATAAAACAATCACTTTATTAATGATACAGTTTGATATGAAATTTGTGTTTTTGACGATAACGAGGTTAATTCGGTTGATTAATATGACAGTATGAGAGATGTTAATGTATGTTATACAATAATTTAACCTAATTGGTACACTGGTTTAATTTCTTGATAAATTATAATTGATGATATAGTTTGCACTGTATTAGGGTACTTTGTATTATCTGTGGGGGCTGGTCACCACCTTCTAGTTAAAAACTTTCGCTTAGCCCCTACCAATGTGTTCCGGCAGTTTAGATTTGAGAACCAGTTGCCTTCTAGGCTTTGAAAAGGTCGGCAACATATTGATAATTCCCCTGGTATTGCTATAATATTGCCGAGGGTGATTATTGACCATTAGGTGGACAGTTTGCCTGCTTATCAGCTTTTTGCCATAGTGAAATTAAATGGGCAATTGCCCGATTTGCCCCAACCCAACATCGTCCAAATACAGGGTCGTGATATATTGAAGACGAACAGTCGTGTTTACATTCCATATCTTCACAGTTTGAATCACATGAGGGATCTACTGATGATTTACAACGTCAACAGATGATGCGCGTGATGTTAAGAATATTTTCATAAGCTTTTTATGGTATTAGTATTGTTATTTTATTATTGTTTTTATTCAGTTTTGGTAATTGATCTGTATCTCAATAAAATACTAGTTCAAAAGTGATTAATTATCTATACTTAATATTATAAAACTGAAGAGTTTGTTTGTTTGTTTGAACGCGCTAATCTCAGGAACTACTGGTTCGATTTGAAAAATTCTTTCAGTGTTGGATAGCCCATTTATCGAGGAAGCTATAGACTTTTATCCTGGGAAAACGCAAGATTCCTCGGAAACGTGGGTGAAACCGCGCGGCAAAGCTAGTTTTATTATAAAGAAACATCAACAATACACGGACGTAACATAAAAAAAAAGTAAGAAAGGTTATTAAACTAGCACCTACGCACATAAATTAAGGGTGAGTATCTACATAACATTTGTAGGCAAACTCTCACATTAAACGAAGTAAGGAAGCCATAAATATTTTTCTGCGATTTCAGTTTGTTCTTTTAAAAGCTGTTCAGTATTACGAACTCTACATTCAGTAGCGGAGCCAGGGAGCTAAGGGGCTCATGCCCCCCCAAAAGGTCCCCTGACAAATCTCAAATTAAACTTGACATGACACTACTACCCTACTCTCAGCTGGGTCAAACCCCTCCCAAACCATAATCCTGAATCCGCCACTGCCTACATTTAAAAAGTACATACTAATCTTTAACTTACGCAATTTCTCCAACATAGACCAGATTGCAAATAGTGGTGATTCCCATCCCTAGGCCGCTAATCACCCTGAGTGCAAACACCATGCCGACATTCTGTGTTGTTATAACTAGGATGTATGCCAGAATATTTAGGACACCGCCAATCACGAGGCAAGGCTTCCTACCAATCGTATTTGAAAGAATACTGGTTACGTATGGACCTGAAAAAATAATTTTAAAGATAAATTACGGTGTCAAAAATATGGGTTTAAAAATAAAAATAAATAAATTAGGTTTTTAAATTTTGATGACAAAATGTAGTTTTAAAAATAACTTCACTCGCAGTTCTTAGAATTCTATTACTATGTATAGTTAGTAGGTATGTAAGTATGCACCGTTCGGTGCCCACGTGCCAACATCAATAAACGGACGAATTCTCGTTATTTCACTATGAAACCTATTTAAAATGTTACTGTTCTACAATCTAGATAATATTCTAACTTTAATAGTAATTAGCAAAATAATAAAATTACAAATATTCATTTCGGACGTGCGTATCATTCGCGAACCAAGTTTTTCCATCGAATGGGCATTACGTTTGCGACCAATACCGCATGGTAGACCAATAAAAAAAGCAATAATTACCAATAATGGCTCCAATATATAAAAGAGATCCAATCCACGACGCTTGAAGATCTGTGATAGGTTCAGATAAAGGACTTGTTGTAACATCTTGTAGTTTCGGAATGATGGGTGCTGACCACCCCACATTATATCCCACTATAATTTGACCTATATTTACTGTAATAATATTAAAATAAATAAGCGTAAGGAAATTTTCACAATAATAATGGTGATTGACGAACTATCTACATAAATGTATATCTACAAGGTAGTACGGAAGCCTCCGTGCGTTTTCCGTTTTTACTAGGAAATAACCTTTGTTCCCTCTCTCTGTTGTGTGTTTCTGTTGTGGATGCGTTCATTGAAAATATGGCGGTACTATGCTCGGCCAATATGGCGACTGCCATTTGCACCATTAGAATTTAACAAAATACTCGACAATCCGAATTTTGCGGATATATGTTGTCGACTCGAAATTATTATTTATTTATATATATTATATAAAAATCAATTGTCGACTAAATATAATTGTAAAAATCTAGACAACGTAGATTCACAGAAATATCTTATTCCAAAGATAGATCCAAACTGGAATACCTAATCATAGATGTATATATTTGCAGCAAGTTAAGAATAATTTTAGGAAAATTTTAAGTCATATATTTTTTCTATATGCAAAAGCAACACACTTTTTTTATACTACATATGTGGCAAACAAGCGTACGGCCCACCTGATAGTAAGCGGTTACCGTAGCCTATAGACGCTCATAACACCACAGGCAAAGAAAATACCTACAATATTATATTTTCCCTGCCAGGGGTATCACTCACGCGTTGCCAACCTTGAGACATGAAGTTGTTAAGTCTGCTAACCAAAATACAGTAATACAAGTGCACTACTATTTATGGTAGAACTTCCTCGGGTGAACTCTGCACTAAGAGTTCTAGTACCTACAATACAACTTTATTTTTATTTTGCGGCAGCTACGCACTAACCTTCACAACATTGGAAACAAAACATCTATATAAAACACTTAAGTAATAGATAACAATTGAGATAGATTTTAATCTTTGTCTAGGAATCCTAACGAAAATAAAGATCTATAAAAATATGCCTTGCTAAGTTTCTTTCTGGTTTCAGCATTGCGATATGTTAGAAGAAAGCTGCAGCCACTGGGTCGGTAGAATCTACAGCTTATTTTAAGCTAATCCTCCTTTTTATTCGCCCTCCAAATTATCTTGGAACTAGACATCACTCGAAATGTCGATAGGTTCCTGATACTTTTTGAGATGGTAAGGGGGGTGTCTTCGAACGTTGATAGTTAAGGTTGTCTTTCGTGCAGAACACGCGAACAAGTCTTCAAATGGTTAAATCAGACTACATTATGCCCCCTTTCCGAGAACCAAGGAGGTCTCGACTTCAGACACCAGTTTTTTTGTTATAAAAGTAATATTTATTTATTGTTTTTCATTATACTGCTGTTTACCGACTACACATTAATTTAAATTATGCACTGTAATTATTTAAGACAAGCAAGCTCTTCTCGCCTGACACACAGGTTTTTCTAGTTCAGGCATGTGTTATAGAGATTATACCATAAGAAAAAATTGTACCAATTGATTTTATTATGTTAGCTTACTAAGATATTTTTGAATAAATTT
This sequence comes from Tetheella fluctuosa, assembly GCA_951216915.1. Classification (NCBI taxonomy): domain Eukaryota; kingdom Metazoa; phylum Arthropoda; class Insecta; order Lepidoptera; family Drepanidae; genus Tetheella; species Tetheella fluctuosa. Next base: position 2,426,460 of record OX578238.1, read on the forward strand.
TATTATTTATTATGTCCTTTATTTATTTTTTTATCTAAAGACTACTTTTTTTACAACATTAATATCAAAATCAAAAACATTATAAAAAATCTAGCCTAAAAAGAATACATTTTTTACAATATTTCTAAACAAAAATAATAATATTATAAAAAAAACCTAATCTTAGTACATCGCCAGCAGCGGGGCAGGGCCCAAGCTACCGGTGGTTAGGGCTGCAGAGTGAGGAACCTCCTAACAATCCTAGCCGTGTCTAGGATTACTGCCTTCTGCATCTGACCCTTGATCCAGCTACCAAGTGAGAGCCTCTCAAGATGTTTATCGAGGCTCTTTGCTATAAGCCCGTTTGCCGACACGACTATCGGGACAATGATCGTTGAGTCCACGCTCCACATGGTGGTCACCTCGTGGGCTAAGTCAAGGTACTTACTTAACTTGTCCTTTTCAGCCTTCACGGTTCTCATCACGCGGAACAGTGATGTCAACGAGCATTGCCAGGCGCTGAGACCGATCTACCAGCACAATATCAGGTTTATTAGCAACAATAGTCCTGTCCGTGATGATAGAACGGTCCCAATAGAGCATAGCATGACCATTCTCGAGAACTGGCATAGGTGCGTATTTATAATACGGCACCTCTGACTCGATAAGGCCATGTCGAAGGGCAAGTTGTAATCCTGGCTACTTGGTTGTGCCTATGCAAGTACTCGCCGTTATTATTATTGTTGTTACAGAATTCAGAATACAATCAGTAATTAGAGGAATTCAAAGAGAATTCAATAAACATCATGAAATTCCTCTATGTATGTTCATATTTGAATGATTTTACAGTCATTCAACCTGTGATAATTTTTGTTACTCTAAAACCGGTTAACCCGTTTTACGTTTCAAAACCTTTTTTTAGTTTATTGTTCACCGTTTTACAAAAAAATTAAATTGCACTACAGATGCCACACAAACCATCGCGGGTTTAACCGTGGCATATAGGCACAGCTCGATGCAAACTGTGTTTACTTTTTTTTATATTTAAGCATTGATATAATGTTTTAAAATAACCTTTTTCGTTTTGGATTTCGATACACTCACTCACATAATATGCACATACGGATTTTGTCAAAAACATTCAAAACATTAAAGTGTTTGAATAAACCTTTATCGTTTTCAAGAAATTGTAATTTAATATGCTTTGGTACAATTGTTTTCAATATTTTCAACTGTAGCTTATAAATGTTTTCAACATAGGTCTTATATGTGCGCCCGTAACTACTTAGACCGTAACTAATTACAGAGTCAGCCAGTGCCATATACATAGTTCGAAGAGTTCTGTACGGTAGTTTATATTGGAGTATATACATTTTTGAAAGGATGGATCTTAGTTTATAACACACTTTATCAATGTGGGCTCCCCAAAGGAAATTATTATCTATGATCACTCCTAAGCACACTTGTTGCGATATCAATTCTAGTGTTTGACAGCTACACGAGTTGCCAGTTTGGTGAAAGCACGTGTGTTGGTGGGCAACGATGTGTGGTTCAGAGGGCGATGGAAGATATGGAGAATGTATATGCATTAGTTTAGTTTTTTTGTCATTAATCACTAGACCAATATCGTGTGCCCACCTACACAATAAGTCAAAGTTACACTGTATTATCCTTTGTGCATCTTCAAAATTTTCGTGTTCAGTAACCAGACATGTGTCATCGGCAAATTGGTATACAGAGCCCTCACTAAAAATGTTAGACATATCGTTCACATACAATAAATATTCTGTCGGCCCGAGGATCGAACCTTGGGCCGTTCCCTTATCGGTTGGAATCATGTCACTTAGCGAGCCGGCCACACTTACTGACGTAAATCGATTTTTGTGGTAGTTTTTAAACCATTCTAGGAGCGGACCCCGTATACCACTTTGTCGTAGTTTAATAAACAGGGTGTCATAACTCAGACAGTCAAAAGCTTTACTAAAGTCAATGAAGACAACAAGTACATGTCCAGGTACTTGTTGACCTCATTGCAAAGTTTTGATAACAACTGGGAGGTATTTTTCTTTTTTTGAAAAGTATTTGTTAATTTCATGACCGAGATACCTCTCAATTATTTTATCTATACATGACAAAATCGTAATTGGTCTGTAATTATTTATATTTGTATACGAACCATTTTTGTGTATAGGTCTGATTATTCCAACTTTGAGTTGGTCTGGGTATAAGGACGTGGCAATACATGTGTTTATTAAGTGGGTAATGATAGGAATAATCTCGTAAATAATGTGTTTTAAGTCTTTGACTCTTATACCATCGAAACCGGGACATTTTTTATTATAGAGAAAACAACATCTTTTCTGGCCTCTTGTAGTCGCATAGATAAATTACAATCTTTGCTGTATACTTCAGCATCTAGGAGCTAGGTGTAACACTAGGAACTACTCAATATCTTGTTTATATTATCCCTAAATTCATATGCGAATTTATTTGTTAAGGAATCTAGGTTAATTCTAAAGTATTTTGTGATTATATCTATGGATTTATTAATTTTGCCGCATATCTTGTATAATATATGATGGGTGGTGGTGATGTAGAGAAACAACTAGCGATGCTGATCACATGTACCTCAGTTCCATTTTGCACTAGGTGACTCCTAGGTGACTCCTAGGCGGCTGCCCTGGTATAGTCTGGTCAATCAGCATCTTCAGTCCTTTTCACAGCCTTTGTTCCTTTTGATCCATTTCACTCCTTCAGGTTTCTTCGATGTCACACTATATGTCACGCATCTTTAGTTCTTTTCACAGCCTTTGTTCCTTTTGGTCCCTTTCACTCCTTCAGGTCTCTTCGATGTCACACTATATGTCACGGTCGCCATATAATATATGATGGGTGGTGGTGATGTAGAGAAACAACTAGCGATGTTGATCACATGTTTAATGAATGTCTTTACCTCTTACAATTCCTAGCTTATATAATAAAACATATTAATCTAAACGTGCCATTTAGAAGGTCTACCTGATCACTTCAGATAACAAAATAGCTAACGTATTGGAACGTCAATACGTGAGATTTGTTCTATATTACACTTGTTTATAATTTCCCAAACCTTTTTAGAATTGCAGAAATGTGTATTTATTTCTTTAAGGATGTAGTTATTTTTGTCATTATTTATGTGTTTATTGGTTTATTTCTGTATTTATGATATAATAATCTGTTTGACATATTACTTACGTCTTTAAGCCATATATTAAAAAGTTGGTCTCTTTTTTACACATTTGTACAATTCTATCACTTTTCCATTTACATAATTGTCTTTTACCTGATTTAATTTTAGTATCATATTAACACTTATTGTACACAAATGAGAATTTATCCATTATAAAGCCTATTATATCGTTTGGATTATCGTAAAACAGGGTAGCGCTCAAATCAATTACACTCAGTTCATTTTTCGTTCCTTTGAGCTAATATTTGTCCGTTCTTACACCAAACAAATTTAAAGCAGTACCTTTAAGTTCTGTCTTTGTTGACCACTGCAGGTACGCCGTAGCAGGTGATAGACATTCACGGATATATATGTTGCTGTCTTCATCGCATCCTATATCCTTCCCGGTGATTGTCAGGGTTTTGTCGAATTGTAGCCAATGATCTCTGCAGCCTTCTTTAAGATTGACAACGATCACAGATGGGCGCTTATCTTTTGTGGTTTCAGAGCGGATGTTTTTCTTTCGATACGCCTTTACGACATCCTCGGTATTTTGTTGCAGCTTACTACATACTTTCTCAATATTTTCATTGTCTTTTTCTTTTATACCACTTATTTCAATGTAAGTAGCTAGTTGACTTTGTTCTACAGCGTTTAACTTTTGTTCCAATACATCATTTTATAGTTCCAGGTTTTTATATTTGTTTTTGAGGTCAATGTGGTTATTTTCGACAGCTTTTAAGTGGCCCTCATACATATTTATTTTCTTCTTATACTCATCTATTTTGTCGGAGTAATACTGAAGTGTAGTTTGTAACTCTTCTCTTATTATATCACGCACTTCTCGACGAATGTCACCAAGAATACGCTGTGTAACATTGCTATCCATAATATCCGTGTCTGTGTTTTCTTCATAATCGGCGTCCGGTAGAATGCAATATAGGCGTTTAGGTTTTCAGTTACCCGCACATGTTCGGTATCTCCGATCCACTGATTCCGTTCAGAATAGTGTGTTTAGTTGATCCTGAGATATTAAAGTACACACTGCATGGAACCACTTATTGCATTTAGTGCACTGTATGCCCGGACACTTTTTAGTGACTAGTTTAGCACATTTTGCCATATTTATACGGCAAATAGACGGTAGATATCGATGAATCGCACGCGCAGATACGGGAGTTAGCAGTGAGCGTCCAATCGCTTTCGCGCCGAGCGAGTGACTGAGCTCAAAACCAAATAAAAAACCGATCTTAATTTTACTTCGGTTTTACATTTGTTATAAAGGTGAACACTATAATATTAAGGGAACGCGGGTGAACGCTGGAGACTAGTTACATTATAAAAGACTTCAAGTTGTTAAACAAAATAGCTGATTTTATTAATTCTTTAAATTATTATGAAATAATACCTTCATCATTTAGTTTTTTTTTTTTCTGCCGGAACGCACTAATAGGTGTTTGGCGACAGATTTTCAACTTGAGGGTGGTAGCCAGCCAGGTGGGTACTACAAAGTAACCTACCACCGTGCTATGGTTTCCAAGCTCAAGCTCATTGTAGGATTCGAACCCACGACCTTCGCCGCGGCGTCTGACGTCACTACCACTGAGCTATCATGCTTCATTTTATACACTTACTTGCGGGCAGTCGACCTTAATAATTAGGGCCTAAACTGTAATAAACGGCTTTTACATAATTTACAAAACGATACAAAGCTTTAGTAAAGCTGCTTTACCCTCTAATGTAAAAGCCGTTTCTTCGTAGTTGGGTAAATTGGAAAAATATTTTCACAATATGTTATTAATTTTATTTGCTATTTTATTTTAATTTCAAAGGTACACAAAACATAATCAAAAACCATTCAATAAAATGATAACCATTGTCTCAATTATATTAAGAATAAATTAACTTACTGCAAGCTACTATTATTAACTGTTTTGCGATTGACGTCTCCTTGGTTTCCTCCATTTTTAAACTCTCGTACACGTATTTCCTCTCTTCCATTTAATATATTGCTTAATATTTAAACAATATGACATATATTATGATCCCTGCTTCACCTATAAGGATGTGTTTTGACCATGGGCTCGGTTTTCAATGTCAGAATTGAACTATCAATTGCTATCCGGATAATAGAAGATTAATTATTTATTTCGTTGTTAAATTAGGGGTCCGTAACGAATCCATACTTATCTAATATAAAAATTCGAAAAGTGCCTCTGTCGGTATGTTTGTTTATTACGTTCTCACGGCTAAACTGCTGAACGGACTTTGAAGGCAAAAAAGGCCAACATTGTAAGAGTCAAACTGAAATAAAAGATTGTAAAAAAATAAATCTTGTTGAGTTTCTTGCCGGTTGATTGCCAAACCGGTGGTAACTTCAGTAGATTCAACGTTTATAAGTGGATGAAGGAGTCCTCCTAGGGCTGCAGCTGAATAAATGACTATGACTTTGATGAAATTTGGTAAGGAGAGCCCTGGAGAAGTCTATCTTTTGTTTCAAAAAATTATCTTGAGCGTATGGAAAAGGCAATGAAAATTTGTATGGGTAACCCATAATTTCTCAAGTTAGGTATATGAAATTCATATTTAGAAATAAAAAAATAAGAGTATCAGTGCAAAATTTTTTTGCAATATCATCCCTAAATGGGATATAATAGGGGATTAAAATTATGAGGTCTTCTTTAGATGCACCTCCTTATGTACCTATAGTCTATCAATCCTTAAAAAATATAATACCTAATAAATTCTTTAAACACGCGAACGAAACCCCGAGTAACAGCTAGTACAATACAAATGCCTAGGACAGCTTTGACAATTGAAGGGTTTTTGGCAAAAACTGCATAACATTTTTTTTGTGTTTTGATATTTTGGTCATAAAGCTATCCTTGACAACAAAAATATCAAATTCAAAAACAGCTTTAGTCAAATAAAGAAATTAACTTAAAAAAATAACAAGAATCTTGAATCAAGAAGAAACAATTTCCGTACGGAACCATATTTATAATATTTTTTTCAATCTTGATTACTTATCTAATAAAATCGGATAAACAAAAATAAATATTTTAATTTACAAGTAGGTACCTATGCCACTTAAAAGTTACGCACCGCTTCGCATTACATAATACATACATATTTAGTACACTACCTTTCATACTACGGATGTACCTGCGTTCCTGAAAAATTAATCTCTTCATGGGATAATAATGATCAGTCAGTGTCGAGTTGGTTTCATTTATCCATACCCGTTCAGCCGTAAGGCTGACTGTCACCTGAAGCGTCACGGAGATAGGTAAATTAAATAAAAAACAGACACACAAACATACGTACGAATCGATACATTTATCATATAGAGGAGTATTCAATATATTATTATGTAGGGTGAGTGGGGGGAAGATGAAAAACGGGGTAACACAAAAAGTCATCCTTAATGCTAGATTTAGTATAGTTTTTGCAGTGATGGCAACATTGTTAAGACCCCCATTTTGTAACGTGGCACACCTCATACAGCCTTTGCCGCTTTGAGTGAGTGGTTGTGAGAAAAATGCAAATGTCTGCGCAGTCATTTTTACGCAAGAAAATCGAGTGTTTTAATCTTACGTGTTCTGTAACTTTACTTACGAGGTAGCGTACAAGTGTTTTATTGGAATATCTACAAATTATTTTTGATTCTTAGTTGTGTTATTACATCTAAATATGGTTATTTTTCGTATTTTAGAATTTATTACAATTTTCCCCATCAATATTTGATGGGGTAAGACGAACATATAAAATTTTCGATCCAATCCTGTTTCCAAAAGTCATACTATATAACGATATTCTTGTACATACTTTATGTAGGTACTTATGTACAACAATATCATATGTACCTAATATTTTATTTTGTATACATATCTTATCAGGTACAGTTTGAGAACCTCTACTTCAATATTCCCCCGGTGGGGTACGATTAAATATACCTAGTCTTGCCATAAATATTGTCACAAAGAAAAAACATTTTTTTTTATTGCAAATAATATTTATTACTTTTACAGTATGTTAGTTTAATACATAGATAAAAAACAATTTAAAATATAAAAAGCTTATTCGAAGTGGTCTCCATTGGTTGCAATACAGTCTTTTAAACGTTGTAGCCAGTTATCAATAGAAGCACGCACTCTTTCCATGGTAAAATTCTTCACTGCCAATCGTATGGATTGTTTTAGGGACTCCAAATTATCATGGCGTTTAGAGCAAGCCGTACTCTCTAAAACTGACCATAAATCATAATCCAGCGGATTAAGATCGGGACTAGACGACGGCCAGTCTTCAGCTCTGATGAAGTCCGAAACGTTGACTTCCAACCAAGACTGCGTGGACCGAGCTGTATGACCCGGCGCCGAGTCTTGTTGGAAGGACCATACTTGATTATTGAACATGGTGTTGTTAAGGGGCTTAACTAGCTTCTCAAGAATGGTATCTTGATACACTTGTGCCGATGTTTTGATACCTTTTTCACAAAAATATGGCTCAGTCACTCCTTCATAGCTAACACCCCACCAAACCATCACTGAAGTCGGATAATGCCCACGTTGCACTCTGTCGACTAATTGGGAAGCTTCCTTAGAGCTTTGAGCATAAATACGATCATTTTGTTTGTTAAAATGTTGCTCAACTGTAAAGATTTTCTCATCCGTAAACAATTTTTTTCTGTGACCTCCCTTTGCGTACCGCTTCAGTAGTTGTTTCGATTTTACCACCCTATTCTTTTTTAAATTATCAGTTAAAAAATGACCAGTGCGTCTCTTATAGGCTGCAAGTCCTAAGTCATCTTTTAAAATACGCGACATGGTTCTGGGTGCTATCTTCATCTCCCGAGATAAAATCTTTTGCTTTCGGACAGGATTTCTTCGAATTCTTTTCCTTACTGCTTTAACCACCTTTTTCGTACGAACACTACGTGGACGGCCAGATCTTTTTCTGTCACAAGCAGAGGAGGTCTCATTGTACCTATTAATAGTCCGGTACACAAACATTTGACTAATACCAAGCGTATGGAGAGTTTTAAAAATTGCGTTTGGCTAAATACCAACTTTGTGTAATGCAATCACAGCGATTCGGTTCTCTTTATCACCCCACTCCATTTTAATATCGCAAAATATTGTCCAATGTATTGGCGCCAAAATTAGAAAACCCAATGAACAATCGTATAAAAATGACAGATTCCAAATTCAAATGTAATATCTTTCTTATTTTTAATTGTAACAGTATTTATGGCCAGACTATGTATATTTAAAAAAAAAGTAATATCTTTGTTATTTATTTTATTTTATATTATCGAAAAACTAACAGCTAAATTATAACATAATACATACTAGACAGTAGGATTTAAAAAGCCAGAACTAGTTTTCACTTGTTTATGTAGAGGTGTTTTGACAAAACAGGCAGCTCTGAGTTTTCAGGACACTTCAAACTATAGACTAGTGACCATCAACAACGTCTAATATTCTTTTGAACGATTTTAGAAACTATTTCGAACTTACCCCATCACCCTCTCGTCTTCCCCCTGTTTCATTCTCGTGATAAAAATATTTTATAAAAAAAAAACTGCTTTGGAACAGATTTATCAAGATGTTATCAATATCATACAAAAATATAGTATTTGTTCTTTACTCACTATAAATATAAATTTAGAATAAGCTAATATGTTCTGTTCTACAAGACATCAAATACAACACTGCTCATCTCATCAAAAAACCGTTCGATCTTCCCCCACTCACCCTACCTAACTTGATACATAGGCATTTATATCTGTTTAAAACAATTGGTATCTAACGATCTGATTTTTATTAAGTTAAATGTCGGCGATGATAGTGGATGTCAGTGGTAGTGATATCTGTCACGGTGAATGTCGTGGGTTCTAATCCTACAATAAACTTGAGCGGTGCACTTTGTAGTTCCTGGCTACCACCTTCAAGTTGAAAATCTGTCGCCAAATAACTATCGGTGTGTTCCGGCAGCTACACACGAGAACCAGTTACCTTCTAGGCTTTATAAAAAGTAGGCAAAACATTAGCAATCCCCCTGGTATCACTACAGTTCATAGGCGACGGTAGCCACTTACCATCAGGTGGACCGCCTGCCTACTTGTTATCCTTCTGACATAAAAACAAAATACATATAGATATTTCTCGAATGTATACAAAATAATCAATAATCATCAAATCTTATAGATTCCAATCTGTAGATTGCATCAGGCGTACACTATCTAATTATTGGCACGCAATTCTTATCAGTCGATATAATATTAATCATGCAATGATTGAACCTAGTCCATTACTTGAGACCGATTATCTATAAATAATAAATAAATAAATATTCTGGGACATTATTCCTCACACACGGCCACTGACCCCAAACTAAGCAAAGTTTATGCTATGGAAGCCAGATAACTAATATACTACATATACTACTTTTCTTTTGTAAATATATACTTAAATATAGACAATACACCCAGACTCAGAACAAACATACATGTTCATGCACACAAATGTCTATCCTTAGTGGGAATCGAACCCACGACCTGCGGCGTGATATATAGGGTATCTTACCAACCACGCCAACCGGCCCGTCAATCTATGGAAATGTTGTTGCAAAGTTGCGCATACGATTGCTTTAGAATACAACTCCACCACAACTTCCACACTGCAACTCGACGTGGTTCAGGTACTTATGTTCCTAACTGGACTTTTTTCATGCGTGATAAGTAGCCAATTCCAGAGAGATAGAGCATAGCAATATGTCGCTCAAAGAGCAGCTCGACTGGGGAAGTACCTTCACCTTATAGAATACCGCAGTCAAATAACTTAATAGTTGTGTTCCTGCGCGTGTGTAAGGTCGCCAGAGCTCATCGGGGTTGGCAACGCGCGAGTGATGCCCCTGGTGTTGCAAGCGTTCATAGGCTACGGTAACCGCTTACCATTAGGCCGTATGCTGGTTTGCCGACTGTTGTATAAAAAAAAAGAAGCCATAGCTCAGTGGAAGGGTACATTGTTTGTTGTACCCGTTTTGCTGTGTACTAACTTCAAATTGAAAATATGTCGCCAAGCATCGGTACCAGGAGCAGCACTTGAGAGCCAGTTCCCATGTGTGCCATATTCGACATTTTGATGAAATCAATTCTCTTCACTAATTAAACCCTACCCTAAACTACAAACTTAAACTAATATTTACTCCTAAATAAATGTGGATGTGAGTTTGTTTGTTATTATTAACGCCTAAACCGCTGAATCGATCGCAATGAAATTTGATACGCAGATAGCCTATGGTATGGAGAAGGATATGGGCAACTTTTTTTTCTCGGGAACGCGGCTGAAACCGCAGGGCGAAAGCTAGTTAAATATTATAAATACGAATTTGAGTTTGTTTGTTACCTTTTCACGCCTATACCGCAGTTTTTTTTTTCTATGGAACATGTCTGAACTCTTGGGGGACAGCTAGACTTGAATATGTTGTTAAAGGATTTCACAAACTCCCCCGAGTAAAGTTAACCTATTTACTTGGAAGTAAATATTAGTTTCGTGTCACATTGCCTCTGCCTCCTGGCTAAACTTTCGGCTGAGTTTGATTGCCAATCTGACTTGCACAATACCAACATATTCTGTATTTTGATTTTAGAAATCCTTATTATATTAGTTAAACTTAGTATTTCCACGGTTTGTTCACTTGAATATTTTCTGTATATATTTCGAGCTACAGATGTTTTCAATACAATTTATCAGTCCCATGCGAGGTGGTTAGCTCGTAATTGAAGTCGCGAACCAAGAGGAACTCAATACAATTTCTGAAGAAAATCTTTTGATAAGCTATGTTAATTTAAAAAAAAAAAATAAAGTTGATTTATTATAGGTAAGAATAACAGCAGAAAGATTCTTTGTTAACTTTAATGCGTAGTACCTATTCTTATTATTCAATATGATTTTTAAAGGCGACGATTGCTGTTCTTAGACTACCTTTTGACTTACGTAAAACTTGGCTAAGGGTATACTTGGCATATATTATAGCATATATTAGCTTTGGAATTTATATAAACACTAGATTCCGCCCCGCGGATTCACTCGCGTTCCCGTTGGATCTTATGTTTTCCCGGGATAAAAAGTAGCCTATGTGCTATTCCAGACTATAATCTAATTTTATCGAAATCCGTTCAGTAGTTTTTGCGTGAAAGAGTAACATCCATACTCACAAACTTTCGCATTTATAATTTTAGTAGGATATTTCATTTCACGCAAAATAATTGTTTTATAAAACTTTAAGTATTAACATACAAAATGGTGCTTATCATTCGTCTATGTTTAATCATTTATCTTCTTCTTGTCTTCTGTCTGTATACTATATAAAACGAAAACGTGACTGACTGACTGATCTATCAACGCACAGCTCAAACCACTGAACGGATCGGGATAAAATTTAACAAACAGATACCTATTTATGATGTAGGCATCCGCTATCAAAGGATTTTTGAAAATTCCATCCCTAAGGGAGTAAAATAGGGTATAGCCCCGCGGGCGAAACCGCGAGGCGGTAAGCTAGTTAGAATAAGTTGACATCAACTGTATATTCCAGTAGATACTTGACAGATGGTTCGTTCTTGACGAGTACTTACCACTATCAGTCACATCATCACTTACCATTGTGAGATTGTGGTCAAATACAGGCCTACAGAAAGAAAAAAAAAATATGGATATGTTTATTTTGACATGCTGCCTATTATAGTTCAGTTATAACTAAATTAACACGCAGGTGAAACCGCAGGTAAAAACAAGGTACGTAATAATAAACAGAATAAGCCTTCACTGATATATATGAGGACACCAACTACCTATAAATGTTCAATTTCACGCGTTACGAATCCTCAAGACGAAGTTTTCAATTCAACATAAGGATAACATAACTTTGTCAACTATCGAGAGCATAACCTGTTCCTACGTGCTTATAATACCTTAATTCACAGCTTTTTTATTTCTCGGAATTTTCCCTTTTCTTGCGCTGTAAGACCTTGCTTTTAACCAAAATTGATAATACAATTCTAGGTCAACTGGAAGTATCCTATGGTAGTCTTCTAGGTTTACCGTACAAAAAATGTATATTCTAGTGCGTTGACTCAGCAAACAATTTTTTGCACGACATGTGTTTTTTCCACGCCCGCAGATGAAATGTGCGTGTGCTTCGATTGCGTTGGGCGTTATTTTTATCCTAACCTAACCTAACCTTACCTAACCTAACCTAACTAATATTATAATGCGAAAGTGAGTTTGTTACCTTTTCACGCTTAAACCGCTGAGCCGGTCGCGATGAAATTTGGTATGCAGATCTATCTGACATAGACTATGTTCTTCTGAACATAGGCTACTTTTTATCCCAGGAAAATATAAGATCCCCGGGGAATGCGGGTGAAACCGTGGGGCGGAATCTAGTCAAGATATACACTTACAAATAGGTACTAGACTTGTTGCACATTCTCGAAAAACGTAACCATATGACGTATACGTATGTTTGGAAACCATGTGTCTCGTTTCTTCTACCGTAAAACGAACTACGTTAAAGTGAGACAGGGGATATGGCAGATATGCCTGTAGGCATATGTGAAGTGGTTAGTAGTGGCTACTCGACAGTTCCGTACACCGCTAATTTAGTTAAGATAGTTACATATAACATCATTGTTAAATATTATCAAATAAAGTTCCAGTTGAAACTGGCTTAGCCCTTTTGATGCGTGACCGAATTGTCGATGTCGATCAATCGGGCTACGATATGGGACGGAATTGATCCCTTTCATTATTAATGTTGTTATGTGAATCAATCAGGATATTGGGACAGGACAGGAAGGACAAGTCTTAGTGTATGCGAGAGAAAACAATTTCAAAGCTTAGCTCTTCTGATTGAGTTTTCATCTTATCCCTACTATATTATTTATTTATTATTTACTACTAGTTGTCTCCCGCAGTTTCACCTGTGTTCTCAGGATAAAAAGTAGCCAATGACCTTCCTCAATAAACTAACAATCGAACGCAAAATATCGGTGTCTTGAGTTCATACAAAAATTCCATAGAAAAATACAGATTCAGATTTTTCCGAATTTTCCCATTTTCCGGACAACATTTCCAATTTTTCTTTACCTAAAAACCTTATTTAATTTTGGACTATTACGAACGAGTTTAAAAGGAATAATAGTTAAATCGGTCCAGCTGTTCTCAAGCGAACGAACAGTAAATGCTGTTCGTTTATTTTTATTATTTATATACATAGATAGATTTTATTTCTATGCGAAGTTGTTGGTTTGTCCTCCTTTCATGTAGCAACAGACCAGAGGTTATAGACCGGAGCGAGTTATTTTTTTGGCTGTGTTTGATTTGACCACAATTACACCATGGTAAGCGATGATGTGGCCGAAGGTGGTAAGCACATAAAGCCTAGAATGAACTAACTCTCAAGTAGATACACCTGCCGGTACACACCGGTAGGTATTTGGCGACATATTTTCAACTTGAGGGTGGTAGCCAATCAGGTAGGTATTATAGATTAGGTAGATATCCTACCACACCGTGCATTGATTTCCTCACGATGTTTTTCGTCACCGAAAGCTCCCGCTCATTGTAGTAAGTATTTGAACCTACCTTCGTCTTGGTATAGGCTATACTAACCGCGAGGTAAAAGCTAGTGATGAGATAAAATTTATCTGTTATACAGCTATTAACAGAAGAAGTGATTACAAAACAGGACTTATTTTATCGTTAAAGCGATAGCTTCCTACAGCCTTTGATTGACCAACTTCAAAAACTGTTTAGTTTACTTATTTTGGGTATAGTAACTACATGTTGAAGTGGCGAAAAAGAGTGTAGGTTCTATTCCTGGTCTTCTGACACACGAGCATTCAGAATCATAACGGCTTTTATGTCATGTAAAATATCATAATAATATTCGAGAAGAAATTACAAAAAGTTGAACTTATATTTCTAATCCCGCTATTCAAGCAGTAATTTGATAATGATAACATAATTAGAGAGAAAGAAACATATTTATTTAGTTCCAATTATAGTTCCCAAGGGATAATAAGTCGTCTAACATAGGTAGGTACCTACCTACTCATAACACCTCGTTAATATAAAGATTCTCCTATCAACGGCCTAAATGACAATGTTTCCTCAAGTTAAAATATCACAATAGCTGGCTTAGAGCTATAAAAATCATGACCAGCCAATGTTCGTTTACAGCTGTTCGGCTACACTCCTCACAGACATTGTATCTGTGCATTCCTCATCCAGCCAATACAAATTATGTAGTTAAACAAAACAAAATTGGCAAGCGTAATGTCAGATGCTCCCCAGCCCGTTGGACTGACGACCTCAAAAGGGTAGCTGGACAAGGCAGGATGAGTGGCGAGGAACTGGAAGGAGTGGCGCGCTTTGGGAGAGGCCCATGTTCAGCAGTGAACCGATAAAGGCTGATGATGATGATGAAAAAAAACAACATTAATCAGCTCACCTTTAATAACAAGATAGGTCACGTTTGTAACGAAAAACTGCCTTTTTAGTTTCATGATATTTCATTTTTTTCTTCGATTTGGATTCCCTGGGCAGTGACATGGTTTTGGACATACGGGCTTAGCTGCTGGCCTACTTTTTTTCGGGCACACACCACTTCTACCCCCCCTTTCTTGGACCACTTGTTTCATTTGGTGCATTAAATCGTTAATTTGTTCCGATAATACTCCAACTGTGTTACACATTTGCTCAACAGTGGATGAAATGTTACTTGGTGGCGGCATTTTGTGGTGATTGTCACCGGGTTCCGATTCACAGCCAGATGGACATTTGTTAGGGTCAAAGCATTCGTTTGAAGATGACTGCATTGGGTTCTGAGTAACACAAGGTGACCCAACGATAGGATTTACTTTTGAAGGTATTTGTGGAGTGCTGAACTGTTTACAGCTTGCCCCGCATTGTCCTAATGGACATGGAACAGCGTTTTGTTGCATCTTTTCTGGTGACCCATAATTAATCGGACATAAAACATTGCCACATTTTGGCGGATGGTTTGCAGGGCACTGTGAATTACTGCAACTGTACGGCTCATCGGTTCGATATTCCTTAGGCAAAGTTGTTTTGCAATCAGGACATGGGCAACTTACCCTTATGATTCCTGCCTTTATGTCCTTGATTTTCCCAGGAGTGTAATTCAAACAGCTGTAATGTACCCAACTTTGACAAGCTCCTTGGCATTGTAGTCCATTTTTTTGTGTCACAGAATTAAGACATATCTTACACGGATTTTTCACTTTCTTGCATTTGGACATTGTGGTTATTATTAGAGAGGCTTCGTTCGATACGATGTGAACATGATTGTTGGCTTTAGTAGCCTTTTAAATGTGTAATATATTGGACATGGTGAGTTGTGATGACACCCAATTGACAACACTTTTATTTCTTTGTTGTATTCTGTCAGATTCGAGATAGCTTTTAAAGAAGTCTGTAAAGCAAGCCTTTGTTGATTAATCTGAGAATTTAAAGGACAAAGTATTAGTACTTGTTTAAGAATTCTCTTTTTAAATCCCCATGGATATTGTTATATGTACTTATGAATTGAGGAGCCCCTTCAAAATCTATGTCATTAGTTAAGTTTATAATAATTCTCAAATGAAGTCCCCTGTTTGTTTATTATTAGTAGGTATATTTTATTGTTCAACTCTTTACTGTTTATTTGTCCAACTTGCACATAAGTTCCTTCAACTGGTTCGATAGCGTCCCTACAGTATTACACATATGTGCCAAAGTACTTAGTAGCTGTGCGTTATCTGGAGATGACGAATCTTCTTCTGATGTCGATGTATCCGGTGGCGAGCAAGGACCTTTGCATCCTAAAACATAACATTATGTACTGTATCTATGTAAAATGAATAATAATTTATGAATGACATTTTTGATATAATCTTAATTTGTAAACTTAAATCTTATTACTAGTCTTAATTAATTAACTAGCCTTTCATCTCGCGGTTTCACCTGCAAACCCCTATTTTACCCCATTGGGGATGATTTTCCAAAAATCCTTCCATAGTGGATAACATTGTATAAGGTTCTAAATTCAAGCTTCTAGGTGCAGCGTTTTGAATTGTGTGTTGATATATCAGTCAGTCAGTTTACCATTTTATAGGTTAGGTACCTAGTATATAGATTTAAGACCAAATGGTTGACTTGTGGTTGAACTTTATCTTCTTCTTCTTCTTGTCTGTATCTGTATATATAAAAGGAAAAGGTGACTGACTGACTGATCTATCAACGCACAGCTCAAACCACTGGACGGATCGGGCATACCAAAAAAAATCCACCCCTAAGGGAGTAAAATAGGGGTTCGCGGTATATTATATTTGTAACAACTTACTTATGAAAATAAATTCTTACAATGGAAATTAATGGTGGTCAGCACTAAAAGTGTAAAAGAGAAATGACTCAAAAGTGCAGCTGTTTCTAAAACAAAAGCACCTCTGGTGGATGGCTGTAAACATTTATCAATGAAAAAGGAGAAGCCAACCAGACAAGTCCTACAAAGTAAGCTCAAGCTCATTGTATTCGAACTCACGACCTATTACCTCAATATTCGACATCACTACTACTAAGCTATCATGGTTATAGAACAAGCTGAGGTTTAGGGGGTCCCCAAATTTCTAAAAATCATTCTCATTCGAGTCCCAAATAAAGCCGAGACGAATCGAGAATACCTGAAGCTGCGACGTCAATATGAAATTAGAGTAGGATAATTGATACATAAATTGATTGGGTACGTTTTATTCTCGAAAATTACCTAAAATCTGGCCTAGAGCGAGTTGGACTCGCGCACGGATGGTTCCGTACAATAATGATAATAATGACTTGCCTTCAAGTCATTTCAAGAAAACAAGAAAATATTTATTTTGT
The DNA here is from genome assembly GCA_951216915.1 of Tetheella fluctuosa. Taxonomy (NCBI): domain Eukaryota; kingdom Metazoa; phylum Arthropoda; class Insecta; order Lepidoptera; family Drepanidae; genus Tetheella; species Tetheella fluctuosa. Next base: position 2,443,593 of record OX578238.1, read on the forward strand.
AACATAAGTAACTCATAACTTTTTCTATTTTTAATATTTATTATTATAGAATAAGATATAAATAATATAAGATTCAAATTAATTCTTACGTAAAGACGTTTTTGAAATAGATCCCGAATAAAAACCTTAGATTTTTTTTGAGGTTTGCTGTCATGATAAATGCAAAGCAATAAGTATTCTGTAGTCACACAGGCAGAGAGATCGCGGCGCGGGCGTAAGCTTAGTAATGGTTTGATAATATGCACCCTTTGGCTATGGAACCCTAAAAATATACAGAGCGTCTATTATTATGAGATGAAGAGTTATTCTATATATGTATATATAGATAGATGGTACGGAACCCTTCGTGCGCAAGTCCGACTCGCACTTGGCCGGTTTTTTTAACATATCCCCAAAACATCTGGTGTGTTCCGGCAGCTACACTTCAGAGCCAGCCCCTTTCTCCCCTTTGTGTGGTTACCATTTTCTGTCACACCATTACTACCTAGGACTACCTAAATATGGAAATATGTAAAATATAGTTCCAGAGGAGATTTGAACGGTAGCTAAATCAGCGCGTCTACTGGGTGTATGTAACGCATTCCTTTGAATCTCCTATGACTCCGCTTCGTACGCTCCGATGCCTACCAAGTAGACACGCAGCTTAAACGGTAGTTAGTCCTGAAGGTATATATAGTAGGTTAAGTACTTCATACATCGCGTAAGTGACTGCACCGTATTTATTTGGCTGACACATACCAGATATATCAAAAATGTGTAACTATCAACAGGTTGATAAGCAGTCAGACGGTCTATCTGATGGTAAGTTGTCGCAACATAATTAAAAGGGGACCTTGCTCATCGGCAGCAGCGGGAGCTTTGAAGAAATTTTCTATATATTATAGTTTGTATTCTATAATATTATGACTGTAGTGCAACTCGGTAGCAAGCGGTCCACGTTTAAAAAATCCAAAGAATACATTGGTAGGTACCTAGTAAATAGTTTCAGTGGAGATAATATATTGCTAACTTATACTAGGTACTTGAGAAGTCTACAATCCTACTAAAATAATATTATAAATGTGAAAGTTTGCGGGGATGGATGGATGGATGGATATCTAGATGTTTGTTACTCTTTCACGCAAAAACTACAAACGGATAACGAACAGATTTGGATTAGATTTAGATTTTAATTTAGCATACCTACTGTAAAATATAGGATACATTTTATACCGGGAAAACATAAGATCCTCGGCAAAGCCGGTGAAACCGTGAGGCCGAAGCTTGTATATTATAAAATGAAACTTACCTGATTCAGAGGATGATGATGACTTGAAACACGGTGGACTTGGTGGGCATGTAGGGCGTTTAGATTTATGTTTAGGAGGACGTGGTTTTGGGCCACGCGGTGGGGATGGTGGCGGGCTTGGTGTAGCTGGTGGACTTGGTGACGGTAGGCGTGGAGGAGGCTTATTAGAGGGACACTCCAGCGACTCACATTTAGGAAGTGAATTTGCAGGGCATTTTTGATTGGTACATGAATATGGTGGTTTTGTGAGAACCTCTTTCGGAAATGCTGTAGCGCAATCGGGACATGGACATGTTACTTTTATAACGCCCTTCTTTATGTCCTGTATTTTTCCAGGAGTGTAATTCAGACATTTGAAATGTGCCCATTTTTTACATGCACCTTGACACTGTAATCCGTTCTTGAGGTTGACGGTTTCAAAACAGATTTTGCATGCGTTTTTTACTTTACTATTGCATTTACTCATCTTGATTGGAATCTTTTAACGTTTTATTAGTGAATTTCATTTTGATTACTTTTGCTGTTGAAGTAAGACTTGTTGGTAAGTTTGATCCATGTTCGTTTTGCTGTTTACTATTTCTGCGGCTGGACTAGATGAAGTGTCATTTGGACATTGCCCTTCAATTATATCTTCTAAATTCTTTTTAAAAAATAATCTTTGAAAATGCAGCAGTACCTATTGCAGTTTTTATATAGTCGTAAAAAATATATATACTAGCGATCGTTGTTTCAAGTCGTTAAAATTTTAACCGGCTGATCCGAACCAAAAAATTGCGTAAGCCGAGTTGCAAACCAGTTAAACCTAGCCCAATATTGGATTCCGAATAACTAACCGAAAATAGACGTAATTATTTTACTTGCGTAGGTTGCGTAGGATTGCAGACATTGCGTGATCAATTTAGTTTCATAGGTACGGGCAACCTAACTATATCTATAATATTAAAATCAATGTTTGACTTTTTGTAACGTGTTTATCCGTTGCGATAAAAAAAAATACAGCGCCATCTAGTGAAACACATACTTATTTAATTAATTAATCTAAAATTAAAACGAAAAACCTGTTCTTATGAATGGCATAATATTTTGATGTGAAAACAAAATTGGAAAATTAATGGTAGCCGATTAGGTACAGCTTCTATTGTAGCCGGACTAGGTACTTAGCTTAGTTTACTACTAACATATTTCGAGTTGTATAGAGTTATATAGAGTATATATTTTTGTATAGAGCCAAAACAAAAAAATAAAAACTATTCAGCACCTTATTATTATTAAGTACCTATTGTTGATAATCTTTCTTAGGGTTCCGTACAAAAAGGGTAAAAACGGGACCCTATTACTGAGACTGGTGTCTGTCCGTCCGCCTGTCTGTCACCAGGCTGTATCTCAAGAACCGCGATAGCTAGACAGTTGAAATTTTCACAAATTATGTATTTCTGTTGCTGCTATAACAATAAATACTAAAAACAAAATAAAATAAATATTTAAGGGGGGTTCCCATACAACAAACGCGATTTTTTTGTCCTTTTATTTGGGTGCAACCTATATGGTAGTTCCCGTTGACCTAGAATCACGAAATTTGGCAAAAATCAAGGTCTAACAGCACAAATAAAGGGATAATTCCAAAAAATAAAAATTAAAGGTGTCCCCATACATACATAGTTACGCCAATTAATAAAGACCTCTGAGTTGTATGGGCGCTCATACAATTTAGAGGCTAGCTTAATTGGCACCTACCTCAAATAAGGTAAATAAATAAAATTGTGCATTTCCCGTGATGGATGAACGATGGACGAAGTTTGTACGGAACCCTCGGTGCGCGAGTCCGACTCGCACTTGGTCAGTTTTTTTTTGTATTTTCAGAGGTTTCACATTTTTTTGGACTTGACTTGAGGTTGTCTCAAATAGTCCTTCAAAATTCAAGAAAAACAGCCACCATTTTACTAACACCTGACTGATTTGACTTGACTTAATTAAGTATAATACCAGACATGGATTTGGCTTTTATATTTATAAGGATATCAGACATATTAATAGGGTATTTTACTCTATATGAGGAAATATCTAAAAATGTACAATCTAGATAGCTTAGGCAATAAGCAGTCGAAAAATGTTAGTTTTAGTTCATAAAATAACTTAATTAATTTTAAAATTCATTTCAAAGTTTTCAGTTTGTTTAATCTGTTTCTAAACAAGCGAAACAACAGCTGCCATTATAATGACGTCTTACGGTGCTGTATATAAGCTAAAAAGTGTCAACTGAAGTATTATTATTATTATTTATTCCTACATCGAACCACTAGACGCCGGGAAAATTTCCACCCGTACGTTGTAGACATCCCAAACATACGGACACAACGTTTTGCATCCTCATTTATAATGCGAACAGCAAAGGAGTGGAACTTGCTCCCGGCGTCTTTGTTTCCTGACTCCTACAATCTAAAGACATTCAAGGCCAGAGTGAATAGGTTTCTTCTGGGTAAGCGTGCTCCATCTTAGGCTTCGTCTTCGCCTTTCGACGGGTCAGAAGCCAAACGCAAACCCATTGTATGTAAAAAAAAAAAAAAAAAATTACACTAGTATTCATGCATTCAGGAACAGCACACTAATAAAAAGGATAATAGCTCATTTTTAATTTAAAAAAAATTATAAGTTCAATTGAGACCAATATCAGCGCATTTATTTACTTACAAGAGACCAAATAACGTTATGACCGTAGAGTAACATGGCGTCCAGCGTTTTCATCAAACTACGCGCGAAAATTGAAAATGTAAAATTTAAATAAAGGTACTTTTATGGCACTTATCGATTGAATTAAATTGTTGTGTTTTTTTTGGTGGCTTATTAGCACCTTAGGAACGAATTGACACCCTTTTCAAAAATGGGTGTAATACCCTATTTAAAACTAAGAAAAAGAATACACTTATACATGATTAGGCTGTATGGGCAAGAACCCTTTGCCCTCCCTAAATAAGGGAAAATAAAAAAAATGTTGAACTGACTGACGGTGTCACGGTGACAGCAGTTTCTGTCACAGAAGGAAGACAGAAGCTAGTTTTGTAGGTTATGTTATTATTCGGCAAGAGGAACTATTAGGTTATATTACGCTAAATTGCATTTAAATCAGTAAAAAATAAATCAAAATGCCTTTCATGAAAGGAAGAGCACCTATCAGACGAACATTGAATTATTTAAATGCTGGAAAATTGGTTCTCAAAGACAAAATCAAGATATTATCCGTAGCATATAACATCACAGGTCAGAACAATACGGGCGCAAAGGAGTTCGTTTTCTGGTATTTACCACAAATACAATATAAAAATCCTGATGTACAAATCGCAACATTAAAGAATTTAACACCCTCACCGTTTATAAAGTGCTATTTCGAAGATGGAAGGAAAATTTTGGTTGATATTGATAATAAGTCAAAGGAAGACATTTTAGAGCATTTAATTAATACAGTTGGTAAGTTTTTTTACTCCCATATAAATTTAAATCTCATGAGTTATATTTCTAGGTTCTTTGCAGTATTAATATGATTATTATTGTACAAACAATGCCTAAAGAGTCGGATCCATATTTGCCCCGCTGTTTCACCTGTGAGGCCCTATTTTACCTCCTCAAGGGCTAAGAGTATTTCTGTTAAAGTATAGATCAAATCGTACTTTATGTGAAACTTGCTTTTCCACACGGTTTCACCCGCATTCCTGGGATAAAATATAGCCCATGTTACTTAGAATAACGTAGCATTCTAAAGGTGAAAGAATTTTTTTAACCGGTCCAGTAGTTTTTGAGTTTAATTGTTACAAAATTCCTATATAAAATATGTCCTATTTTTAATGAAAATTTTTCTCAGCAGTCTTCAGGAAGCTGTGCTCCAGCCACATTGTTATTGTGAACTATATTGTATAGTCCCAGCATATTTTTAACTCATAGTTATTTTTTATTTCCACAGGAAAGTCAAAAAAAGTCTTAGAAGCAGAGACGATTGCTGCTGAGAAGAAAGACAATCCCGGCAACTTTGGTATTGGCTGCGAGAGGCCATGTATATGTGAGGTGTACGGACAAGTTCCATGTTCCGGAGTGGTTCCACTGCCTAAGTTTATGCGAGGAAAGTACAGGAATCAAGTGGATTGAATAGTGTAGTATGTAAAATTATTGTTGTTAAAGTGTGGTGGTATCTTGAATAATATTTGGCTCTATCCACTATTTTAAACACAATAGTGGATTTTATTTATCATAGTAGAAATCTAAGATGAGAAAAAATTCTAATTCTTTCTCTTTCTTTCTTGTTGCATGTATCATATAATACTTTTTATTTTACAGACTTTGTAGGTACTTATTTTGATCAGTAAGATTTTGCTGAACTTCACAGCTGATCTATTTTTAATATGAAAAATACTTCTTCACCCTAATTCCTCTAGATACAGATAAACACTTAACAAACACATACCACCACATGTTTTTATCAGCATATTGATAAATAATAGTACCTAAATCCTTAATAGTAAGTCATGTAGATAGTCTAGATTTAAATTTTAAAAAATAAAATACAATTTAACAACAAAGAATTTTATTTCAATCAAAACAAATAAGCTGTTACAACACACAAATCAAACTATTTACAGTATACATAGCACTACACAATTTTTGCTTTTCACAGGTTTAAAAAATTACAATTTATATAAAACTAGCTGTTCCCCGCGGTTTTACCCGCATTCCCAGTATTTTTTTTATATTATACAAACCTCCTGACAATTATAAACAAAAAAGATTTATCCAATTTGGTGCAGTCATTTGGAAGTTATGCGCGTACAAACATTTAGGTGATTTATTTTTATTAATATAGATACAGACAGGATAGGATGAGTTTCTATCAATGGAGACAAACAAAACAGATACAAGACAAATTATAGATTGGGCTTGCTTATGTTTTGTATGCACTATTATTTACAGGGTGTACAGGTACAGCCTTTCAAAAGAACCAATAAAACTATAAACCACACAAGATGTCCGTGCACACAAGCACTTAGCTTAGAACCTATGACCTTTTATAGAGTTAGCCATCAATGCAGCAGCAATGAAATGCATATTTTCAAAAGCTCTGAATGTTCTTGACTGTATATGATAGAACAGTTCATCATCCACCTCTTCGCCTCTTGGGCATGTGTGGAAGAAGATCCAATTGTATATTGTGTTTTTTCTGATATCCTGAAAAGCATTATGTTGATAGAGTAAGATTGAGCGCCTCATACAACTTTTATAAAAATGAAGATCTAGTTTTATTGGGAATCATAAATGTTTTTAGTATAGGTACTGGGTGATTTTTTAGTCACTGGCAATACTTGCAGGGGTGGAAGTACTCATCAATATGAGCAACTTTTATTATGGGACTAACTGTAATCGGATAAGAAGTGCCTGAAGATAGTAAGAAGTATGAAGGTATTCTCACCAGAGATTTAAATCGTTAGATGCGCCCTTGCCATACATAACGCGCACGAAAATGTCAGTCATAAAACGTGGACCGTTTTTGCAAGTGCATGGGCACATCTAATGATAAAAATCTCTGATTCTCAAAATTAAAACACAGTCTATGTACCTAACTCTTACAGTCGGCCAATGGACACGTCTAGACAGAGCAATCGTGCGGGGTTTGCGGGGTGAGAGAGGGGCGGTAGCGAGCCCAAGCTCCCATACACTCGCTTAGGACACAATGCAGCAATGATGAATGCCTATATAAAAGCGGTATTTCGCGTGACTTCAAACGCGATGGACCACTGTATGTTTTTACGCTGTGATTAAAATGAATCGTTTTCAACAAAACCTCTCATCAAAAGGCTACCTATAGTCATCGGGTATAAATATTAAAATAGGTATTTTAGTCTTTATATTGAACAACAAATTTTATATCTAAGTGTTGGAAAAACAAATTCAAAATGGGTACATTTCCATCAATAAATTATTTAGAAACTTTATCTGACCTTACGCCCTTTGACTTTCAAATAGGAGTAATGGGACACGCGACGCAAAAAATATATGTCCAATAATCTAGAGTCAAATTAATATGTCAGTTGAATGGTGTTTACAACATATTTTATTCGTTTGATGTCTAAAATAGAATTAGGTACCTACTACTTCGTTTTATATGGAGTTAATAAAATTGTCCTCATAAATAAATAGTTATAATGTTGGTAGAGTTACGCTATTTTATGATTTTGACTTTGGCTATGGTCAGTGGCGGAGCAAAACCAAAATTTCATGTGAGCAACATACCATTGTGCGAGGCCTTCTGGTAATGCATAAAGATTGAAAAACAATTAAAACTGATATTTTTTATTTATTATACGAAAAGCTATAAAAAGACTACCTACATAAATTATAGTTTGGAAACATTGAAAGTGTAAAGTTTCCCCTTACCGCGCGCAGATGTTGCTAGCCGAAATAAAAAGAATTTGGTAAGTATATCTAAGTAAGGATTTAGGATTATTGTTTTAAGACGAATTCAATTTTTCGGCGTTATAAACGTGACAAAATAAAATCTCTTCCTGTCTCTGAGGTGCGAAGTCTCTAGGTGTCCGAGGCCGTAGGCGATGGCCCACGTCGCCTCTAGCTATGGTCTGCGCTTATACAGCCTTGATCTGATCAGACCTTTTGGACTACTTGGAGGATCATAATTTACTTAGATTACGGTATTCCCAAAACACTTACTACATTTACATCCATTTTAAATACTGGCAGCTTATCTTTCTTCGTCGTGGTTGGACCAGCAATGTATACGCAAGAGTCCTTCAGGACATCTTCCCTTTTCGAACACTGCTTTACAACCGTCGCTGTTGTTTCCGTCATATCCTCACTGGCTTTGAATAGGAGGGGACTGACTGGACATTTCTGTGAAATTCTAATTATATCACCCGTCTACTGTGTAAACTTATTACCTACGGCCATATAATGATATGGCCGTAGGTAAGCCGAGAGCCGGCGACTTGTTACTTAGTCCGTTATGACTAAATGGATTTATTGGTTTGGCACAAACTTGTAAATGATCATTTTTATGAATCATCATCATCTCAGCCGCAAGTTTATGAATAGCTAGTAAAAATATTAACGTAACAGTACACCTACGTCACAACAGCATTTGAATTTGATGTTAGCCCCAAGCATGGGGCAAAGCAGCAAGTAAGAGTTCAAAACTGGATGAGCCGGTCCAAGATACGTCACGTTAACACATTTCATCGTTCCAAATTCCTCCTGAAAAATAAAAGTTCTATGAATAAAGTAAACAATGCTATAAGTAAGATTAATGCTCCAAAATCTCGCGCAACCGTTGCCTATGTAGCTGACGCACACGCCACTGTAATAGGACTAGTTCTCGCATTTTCAGTGGCTGGATTCAATATGGTTGTATACGGTAGAAGAAAACATAGGAAATTTTAACGCATGTGAAGTCCGCCAAACCACTCTGACCCCGTGTGTTGGACTATAAGCCTCGGTGTCTTTATCATAAGGACTGACCTAGAGCAGGGACGAGTATGGACTATAGATTGATGATGACGTAGGTAATATAAACTAACCATGATCGCCATAACAGTAGCCAAGGCCTGTATACTAGCATGAGTCCTGGACTTCATGCAGAGGACTGGTACCGTCGACTGATCTGCAAAACGCTGCACGCACGTATGAGTTGCCGTCGCTACAAATATAGCGTCAGCCATGGACGAAAACACGCTGTGTAAGCAGAAAAAGTTTTATTCAACATTGATGAACCCACATATTTGAAGGTTTTTTTAGTGTGAGTGTATTTTTTTTATACTTTAGATAGCTTTCTGCCAAGCGGTTTTGGTACACGGGTCCTATATCTTTAAAATGAATGATTCAACCGTTTTCAACTTAGTTAAATCGTTTGTTGACTATTTAAAATTAGGTGAAACTGTCTCCGCGATCTTGTACTCTACTTAGAACGTAACTAAATATCAAAACAGTATCATAATCTGACCTTACTTTAGGTTCTACTGACCTTCCATTGTAATCATGCTCCCACATCAAATGATCAGTTATATTTACATCATAAGCTCCCAACAGTGTGGCTGCTTTGGAAACTGCCATATTTAATATAGGTTCATTAATTTCTTGAAGTATCATCACTTTAGCATTTTCCAAGACATTCTGTGGACATCATTTTATCCTCGAGTTGATGTAAAAGAAAACGCAAGTACCTAACCCACGTAGTTCTATTTTCTACTACATAAATTGTGTCCTGGCATGATTGTAATGCCCACGCACATTTACCTGCTTTAAAATAATACCTGATCATTTTAATCCCTACAATTGGAAACGAATGCTAGAATTTTTCGCTATGATAGTCCTTACTAATACCCATCAGAGACTCAAGGATGTGATAAAACTTGAAGGTCTTTAAATAAAAAAAACCGAGTCGCTTGAAGCCACTGGATAACATGGATCAGCGTTAGTTGTATCAAATTCATGATGGCAGCATGGGCCCATACTGATAAGGTTTCAAGCTAGGTAATCTTTACCATTCTTGTACTGTGTGAGTCTCCACACTGATATTTGAGGTTCATGGCGCTGCTAAGTATTTCCATAACCATCTCTGCTGTCCATTGTTTGAAGCAAATTAAATGACGGGGCTTGCAGCATCTGTAAATTCATAATCTTCTAAATCTAAAAATATAAACTGACTGTCTGACTGATCAACGCACAGTTCAAAACGCAGAGTTTAGAATCGTGGAGTTTTGCACCTAGGTTTCTCATTAACTTGGGCTTGTTAAGGATGGGGTTTTCAAAATTCAACATGGGGCGGAAAGTAATGTTTATAATTCTAAGCCGATAACTCGTTATATACTAGTGAAAGTGGTCATCTCTATAATAATCTCTAGAACTATCAGTCGGATTTGATTTTTTTTTTTGCATTTGATATCCCAATCCTTGAGGAAGGTTATAGGCTACTTTTTGTCCCAGGAATGCGGGTGAAACCACGGGGAACAGCTAGTCTATCAATAAAATTGAGAATCTGAATAGGTAAGTAGTACCTATTTTATATTAGGTATTTTGGCGTTGGTGAGTAAACTGTCTTTCATTACTTACGGCAGGCATTTAATATATCTGACCAGTGACACCTGTGGTATAAACTCTGGTAATTTTGTAAAGAAATTCATTATTTGATGTGTAAAGAATTTTCATTTTGTACCAAACCAAATCTGTTGTGTTGACGTTGTATGTAATTTGGCCCTTTCATGACAGATGATTGACATAATTAAAACCCTAAGAATAAACTTCGAAACCCATGAAGTACCTTCTTATCAAACCATTATGGGTTGTATGGTTGCCTATGATCTTTGCGCTCAATGGTTTACGGTTATGTACGTCGATTTCAAAATAAAGATTTGATTCACAATATTTTTTACTAATCCTTATCCTATAGTAGATTTTTGTGATTTTAATTTAACCAAAAATTTGTATCTAATTTACTTACTTATTCTGTGCCTAAAAAAATCAAGTCATGATTTTATTGCATTCTATGGTGTTTTTTTTCTTCTAATAATGCCAAAAGGTCCCATGTCAGAGGTAAAATAAACTGTTAGCTGTAATTTCAAAAATTCAAATAGCAAAAATGTTAATACCAGGCAAAAGGTACAACCTCATCGTTCCAATAAAAAAAACTGCTAGTGTACGACCGTCATGTCACCAGTTTTCAAAATTCGTTAGCCAAATTTGGAGTCGCTCTTGTTCGGCGAGCCAAACTTTTAAACTGTGAGTTGGCGCCTGCCAGTTCATTTTACACTGTACTTGGTGACTTGTGAACGGTTCATCTGTGAACTATACGTGAGAGAGGAAATGAGCTGTAAATAGATATAAAGATCTATTACAGTACTACTGCTATTTTTTGTATAATATTGGAAAATTCGTGGAAAGTGTAATACCTACTGTGATTAACACAAAAACGTTGAAGGGACCTGTTGAATAACAGGTACTTAGGTCCTGAAAATATTTTTTTATTATGTAGCTTGTGATCCCGAGTTCAACTAATTTAGAGATTGCATACGAGAAATATACATTAATAAACGTGAAATATTTAAAAAAATCCGCACAATTAAAATAATCTCCAATACTTACTAAAACTAGCGGTGTTAATCTTTTGGATTATCTGATAAATCATAATATAGATCATATAGAAAAAAAACGACCTAAATATAGCGACAGGGTGTAGGTCGTACGTGTGAGAATACGTTCTAGTGTAGATGTGCCCCACGCAACCTAGGGGTTATAGTAGCGCTAATCGTGGTTTAGGTCTGGACAAAGTCCCGGGTACCATTCTTGCTATAACTCTTCAAGCCTAACAAAATTAATTCACACGTTGTTTCTAGTTATGTAAGCAGTAAAATTCTATGTAACAAAAGTATGAATAATTATTGAATAACTTAAATGAGTGCTCTTCATTTATAAATTAATACTTTATGTATGCAATGCTATGCTATCCCGATTCCCATTCCAATGTTTATATTAGAAACACAACCGCGCTGTGGCTAGGCGCGGAAGATATGCCTTACGGCCCGCCCACACGGCCTCACACACGGAGGGCGTACAAGTGACGTCATTAGTCGTAATTGCAGTTTAGATGAAAAAAAAATACCTATATGCCTGCATTATTTTTGGATGTAGTTTAATTTCAGACATTAATTTAACATGTTAAATGTAACAAATTTTGGAGGAAAGCTCATGTCGTGTTTTTGGTACGATACTTAATTGGATATTTCTTCCTTTCTGTAGGATTTCAATTTATTTTATTTTTATTTATTTGGAAAACTTACAGCTAGAATATACAATATAAGTAGGTATAACATCTAATATATAAAATTCTCGTGTCACAATGTTAGTTACCATACTCCTCCGAAATGGCTCGACCGATTTTTATGAAATTTTGTGTGCATATCGGGTAGGTCTGAGAATTGGCCAACATCTATTTTTTAAACCTCTGCGCGAGTGAAACCGCGGGGGATAGCTAGTAATTATATAAATATCACAAGGCCATTTAAAAGTTTTCATATATAAAGAAGACTAATAGAATAATATAGGTAGGTAAGAATACATACATTATTATCTATACTAATATAATAAAGGAGTAGAGTTTTTGTTTGTTTGTTTAAGGGCGCTAATCTCTGGAACTATTAGTCGGATTTGAAAAAATATTTTTGCATTTGATAGCCTAATGCTTGAGGAAGGTTATAGGCTACCAATTAGAAGGCTAGCAGGCTAGGCAATCCAGCTTATGAATGATGCAATTTTGTAGTTGGTTAAGGTCATCCTGAAGACCGGAGCAGTCAGAGATTTTAGAAATAGGCCATACAATTTTCATGTCATCTTCATAAAGAATAATTTTAGAATGGGTGAAGCATGCACCTATGTCGTTGATAAAAATAATAAAAAGTAACGGTCCTAGCAAAGATCCTTGTGGAATTCTTTAAGGGATATGAACCAATGCAGACGTATATTTAAAACAAACTGTTTGACATCGTTTTTCTATATAAGATTTGAACCACCTGAACAAGTGACCTCCAATACCCACTTCGGAGAGTATGGCATGTATCTCACTGTTTACCTACGAGTACATTATCTGCCTGTAACTTGCAGCCGTATGTGTAACACATAATAATATATAAACTAATGGCTTTAGCAGTTTTTAAATGCTGAGCAAATACCAAAATTTAGAAATTTTGTGTTTCACCACGGCACTACACGTGACATCTAGATAATAGCTATTATGTATTCTGTGATAATAGTCAATGACAATCTATACTAATAATAATATTATAAAGCTGAAGTGTTTGTTTGTTTGTTTGTTTGAACGCGCTAATCTCAGGAACTACTGGTTCGATTTCGATTTGAAAAATTTATTTCAATGTTGGATAGCCAATTTATCGAGGAAGGCTATACTTTTTATCCAGGGAATACATAAGATCCCTCGGGAACGTGGGTGAAACCGCGGGGCGGAAGCTAGTGGTGTATAAAGGAATTTTAAACAACTTCCGACCTCCGGTTTTGTCCGAGTCCCCAAGAGATCCAATACTTTCTCGGTATAAAAAGTACCTACTCTATTGTTATTCCAAGCCAAGTTTCATCCGAATCTCAGTTCAGAAATAAACATACGTATACAAAAGAAACGCACTTACTTTAGCATAATACTTATTATTAGAATAATGGAATTTAATCTTAGCTTAAAAAATTAAAATGAAAAAAAAATCTTCAATAAATCTAAAGAGGACCATTTCCTACTTTAGTTAGGAAATCCATAAAAAAACAGGCAAGGTAAATAAACCCATATCAATTTAGGATTCCCTCGAGTCAAAGGAAACGAGGACCCTTCAATACACTCAATGTCGTCAGATTAAACGACACGATCGTTCCATAAAATAGGAACTTAATAGGAAGTAACGTTGGTAACGTTACCTAATCTTACGTTATAGCTGTTTAATTTATTGTGGCACTTTATATTGAATTGTATTTGGTTAAATTACACGCATATTGAGGTCATTTGTAGTACCCACCTGGCTGGCTACCAATCTCTAATTGAAAAACTATCGCCATGCTCTTACCATTTAAGAACCTGCACGCTTAAGCCGCTGAACCTGGTATGCAGATAGCCTATGGTATGGAGAACGACATAGGCTACTTTTTATCCCGGGAAAACATAAGAACCCTCGGGACCGCGGCGCGGGTGAAATCTACGCCCCGGAAGCTACTTAGTGCTTTATAATTTTCTTTGCTGATTAATGTTGGCGGAGTATCTGTGATAACAAAAAGTTATATGTTGTGTGTTCATTACAGACATAAAGTCATTTAAATTAAGACATAATTTTCTACGAAGTTTTATTTTTGACTGAATTATTTGCATGGAAATATCACAGCGAAGTGAGCCGCGATCAAAACAGCGCTGGTTTTACGCTGCGTTACCTTTACTCGGTTCGACGCATAATTAATTTAATACGTCGATAAAATAGTGATGTGGATTGATATCGATAATACTCGATAAAAGGAATATGGTAGATTGGAGTTGCGACACCGATAAGCACACATAAAATATCAAAGTTTATATTTCGAACAATCAAAAAAAAATCATATTTTTTGCTGTTAAAACTATACTTTTGCATGTCATACTCATTTGAAGAAGTTTTAAGAAAATCAACTATCACATATCCTAAAACAAATACATATACAGTACCTACGGCCCCTGCACTACACCAATCACTGTCGATATGCCAATCCATTTCAATTTCCATTATGCAAACAATATCGATTGTTACCACTATCGATGTCTATTCATCACAACACTATTCCGGTAGCACATCGTGAACGTGGTTAGCTACGCTTAATGGCTATTATGTGAAACTACTAATTCGGGAAATATGCCATTATTTATGACATCGAAAATTATGAATAGTTTATTTGGCTTTTAGGTATAATTGACATTGCTTAATAATAATTAATTATAGAGTAGTTTCACATTGGCATTTAGAGTTAGGTACCTACATAGGTATAAGATTTAGCTTAAGTGCATGAAATAATTTTACAGGGAGCTTTAGAAACTGGGCAAAAATAATCGACAATCTTTATCTATTAATATAAATAAAAATGAATGGCAAAATGTGTTGCTAAGAGCAAAACAAATGGTGTTGCAAGCGTTCATAGGCTACGGTAACCGCTTACCACAAGGCCGTATGCTTGCTTGTCGTCTATGTTGTATAAAAAGAAACTCAGCTAGATTTTTTTAAAAATAAAATCCTAGACTCCCGTACTACGGTTTCACCCGCGAACCCCTATTTTACCTCCATAGGGGTAGAATTTACGAAAAATCTTCCTTAGTGGATGCCTACATGTATAAGGTATCTATGTGCATAAGTCTCTATGTCCAGCGGTTTGGGTTATGCCACAGCGTAAAAAACATACAGTGGTCTATCGCGTTTGAAGTCACGCGAAATGCCGCTTTGTATAGGCTTTATTTATTTATTATAAAGAGTAGGTATTCTTATAAATTCGGATCGGTAGTTTATATAATAAAACGTAGCAAACAGACAGACACACATGCTCACTTATCTATACTTCTATACTAATATTATAAAGAGGAAAGATTTGTGTGTTTGTATATTTGTAACGAATAAACTACTGGACCGATTTAAAAAATTCTTTCATCTTTAGAATGCTTCATTATCCCTGAGTAAGGGCTATATTTTATCCCGGGAACGATTTTTAATTTATTTTCACTTTTGATTGATTGTTTCATATATTTTATGTCGAAAACTCCCTGAGGTTTGTCGTTTAAATAAAAACTTATTTTGAACATAACCACGTACCGTTTTGTATTGTAATAGAAATAAGAGCAAAATCCAACCTTACGTACCTAGACAATTTGTGGTCTGGCAGCATGAAATATAGATCGCCTCTGTTCATTTTAACAAGTCTTTTATGACGTAGGAATGTCATACAATAATTAACCTTATTAGTTTACAATAAAGCACAACTGTGTAATTAATTTAATGATGGTACAGATTAAACGTTATTAAAATACCTTGACTGGATGTACCTACGGATAATGTCAAAATTTTATATAAAATATAATTACATATGAGTGTATAATGTTCCTCATCAAAGATTATGAAAGGAAAGAAAAAGTTGATAATATTATTTAAAACTAGGTTTTCGCCCGACGCTTTGCTCGCGCACAGAAGCCTATTCGAATCGCCAAGCTAAGCTAATAAGCCCCATGAAAATCCGTTGATGGTTTCGGAGATTAGCGTGTTCAAACAGATAGATAGATAGACAAAAAATGCATTCTGTTATTCTCCATTTTTGGTAAAAAAAAAATACAGACACGCTGGTTTTATAGATTAACTAGGTATATTTAATGGAAGATAAATAATATAAGTACCTAATAGGACTTCCCAGAATTTAAGATATCAGTCTGTGTTTCCCGACTATTACCTACATGGAATTCCAACCTAGATTGTGAGTTCAATAGGTTATTAAATAAGACACGATAATGTAGCGAATGACCTTTGTCCCGCACGGAACTAACGGAGGTGAGAGAGGGGAACCAAACAAACCGAGTAAAAAAGATGTTTCAATTTTATAAAAACTAATTGATTTTTTGAACAAAATTGTTCCCTTTGTGTTAGATCTTAAAATGTCTGTAGTCTGAATAGATCCGAGTAATATTTATACTTTTAAAAAGGGGCATATTTTCATTTTTTCTGACGACTATAAAATTTCATGGCATATTATCCTCTAGTTTATTATATATCTTTATATTATACTAGATAACCCGGTAAACTTCGTATCACCTACATCTATCTATGACGCTCAATTTCATTGTGTCATGCTCGCTGGATACATGCAGCCTAAGACCGGTCCTATTGGAGATCCTTAGGGGAGGCCTATGTCCAACAGTGGACGTCTTGCGGCTGAGATGATGATGATGATGCTCGAAGTCATTCCATTCTAAGCCTATTCACCTCATTTTCAGTCACTATAGAACGCAATTCTGACATACCAATACGACTATTATCATTATCTTACTCTCGCTCGTCATCAGTGCGGTTAGCACGTGAGGTAGCTCGTCGCATTTGATTGACTTCGACGACCTAAGTCAGGTCGTCTCTTCTTGGCATTGTAAATAATAAAAGTAGAGAAAGGTCTCTCGTACAAAATTTCTGACTAAGTAAATAATGACAGAAGATTTTAAAAATGGTAAATAGTGTCACTATCAAAAAGGATCGCCATATTTGTTGGTTGTGAAATAACGGGACGAACATCAATGTTTGTCAGCTAGGAATAGTTTGTGTGGGAAAATAAAATTGTTATTTTTACTATTTTCCTCGCAACTTTTCCATATTTTCTCACTGTTTAAACCTTCCCTGGACTTGCACAAATATGTTATTAAAACCAAAGTTAGCCAAATCGGTCCAGACTCCAGCCGTTCTCGAGTTTTAGCGAGACTAACGAACAGCCATTCATTTTACATATATATATTACTTTATATATATATTATTTTATTATTTTAGATATATATTATTTTATATATATAGTATACCTATATCTTCTAATATATAAAATTCTCGTGTCTGCAAACTCCTCCGAAACGGCTAGACCGATACTTATGAAAATTTTTGTACATGTTTGGTAGGTCTGAGAATCGGTTGTAAACTATTTTTTATACCGCTACGCGGGTGAAACCGCGGGGGACAGCTAGTAACATCTAAAATTCATCTGTACGTGTGTTTGTCACCTAACTCCTCCTAAACGGCTTGACCAATTTGGATGAAATTTTGTGTGTATATTTGAGTGGGTCCCTGGATGGTTTGAAAATACAATTGGACCCGGTAGATGGCGCTGCAATCGAGTTCGGGCAGGACAACGTATGACGAGTCCGCTAGTTTTTTTTTATAAATATCTTGCAATTGCAATATTAGGTAATTTAAAAAAAACTAAAGTTGGTGTACTTACTAAAATTCATCCCCAAATATAATAAAGCTGAGAGTTTTATTGTTGTTTGTTTGAAAGCTGCCACGTGCGTCATACTTGTGAACAGGTGCTACTTGTGGGGGCTGGTCTGCTTAAATTTGCTATCTATTTATTAACTAAGTCATTCATCATTTTGTTTCTTTTCTTTTTTTTTTGTTATAACACACATACATATATTGTCAGTGAGCCTAGATAAATAATTTAATGTAATTTTCGTTCATGCCATTCGCAGTTGAAACCATGGGTCCATGGGGGTTCGAGTCTCGCCGATTTGCTCGGATTTTATCATCCAAGCTCATCGAGGCTTCGGGAGACCGACGGGCTGGGAGCTTTTTCCGCCAACGCATAAGCTTGGCCATCCAAAAAGGGAACGCTGCCAGCCTGTTGGGAACCTTGCCTATCGACAGCAGCGAGGGCTTTGAGGATGTTTTCTATATATCATAGTTTGTATTTTTTACTTTAATTGTAAATATGTGAATAAATTACGTTGTTCTATTTAATGTAATAAATCTGAGTTGGTTTTGAAAAAGGTAATTGCTGAGTTTCTTGCCGTCTCTTCTCAGTAAAAGCAAACTTCCGAACCGAGCGTTAGAGTCAGACTATTCATAAGTGCTTGTGAAGGCCTATTTGAATAAAAAATATTTTTATTTTCATTTCATTTTAAAGCGCTATCTAACCTACCGCAAGAGTTTCATAATGTAGAAGTTCTGAATATCAACTACCCCTCTGACCACAGGCCAGTAAGGGCAACCATATCTCTTGATAAAATAAAGACACCCAGGACTAGATACAAGACCAACCAGAAAGCGAATCTAATATATGAAGATGAAATACTTGGATTCAGACTAAATCTCCAATCTCACCTACTACGTGCCGATGACCAGAACCTGAAAGATGATGAAAATGTACAGACTCATTACAACACAATAAATAATGCAATTTTGAGAAGTCTTCAAGAAATACCCAAGGAATGGAATACGAATATGCACAAAAAAATATCACCACGCACAGATAAACTCATGACAAGGAGAAGAGAATTACAGAAGACTAAGAACAAAACCGAAGTATAAGAAACGAAATTGCAGCTCTGTACAAACTCATTAGCAAATATATCAGTCAAAATTATGCATAATACAGACATGACACCATAACAAGGCACCTACAAGTTTCAGGCAGCTTAAAAAAGGCTTATAAAGACCTAACACAAAATAAAACTTGGATCGAAGGACTGAAATCATCAGGAAAGCAATCATAAATAACAAGCCGCACTGATATCATTAATATGGCAACAGAATTTTATAAATCACTATATAGTGAAAAAACCTCTACATATGTAGACATAACATCAAGCAATAACATATCAAACAGCGAAAAGATACAACCAATAATGGAATCTGAACTTATTGCAGCAAAAAAAACCGACAAATGCCCAGGCCCAGATGGCATTCCAAACGAAGCTTTAAAGACAGCCGACAGAATATTAGCCCCGAATGTGACAAAATAATTTAACCAGATATTAAAAAATGCTGAGATCCCTACCCAATGGACAGAATCAAATATAATTTTAATATATAAAAAAGGAGATCCAAAGGACATAACAAACTACAGCCCTATTAGCTTGCTGCCTTGTATCTATAAACTCTTTTCGTCAATTATAAACAGCAGAATAAGCGATTCACTAGAGATCAACCAATTGAACAAGCAGGATTCAGAAAAGGTTTTTCTACAGTGGATCACATTCACACCCTGGAACTTCTGATAGAATGATACCAGGAAAAACAAAGACCACATACATTGCATACATAGACTACCAAAAGGCATTTGACACTGTGTCACATGAAAGTGTATGGAAGTCGCTAAAAAACCAAGGAGTGAATGATCAGTACATACACATAACTAAAAACATTTACAAAACTAGTACCAGCAAAATAAAATTAGAATCCACAGGCCCAAGATTTCCCAAAAGAGGTTTCAGACAGGGAGACCCCTTATCATCAAAAATTTTTAGCTATACTCGAGTCGATATTTAGACAATTAGATTGGGAAAACTGTGGCATAAACATTGAAGGTAAATATTTGACGCACCTCCGCATCGCTGACGACTTAGTAGTGCTGGCAGAAGCAAGCTCAGAACTTCAATATATGGTTCTACACAGAGCCAGCATAAAAGTAGGCTTAAAAATTAATACAACAAAAACGATGGTAATGAAAACAGTGTAGAAAGAAAAATACACAGACCAATATATTTACCTAGGAAAACAGATCAGCTTTGACAAAAAAAGCAATTAGCTAGAGAATAGAAGAAGGATCCAATACACCTGGAACAAGTACTGGAAGTTGCGCGAAATATTTAAAAGTTCGTTGCCAATAAACTTAAAAACCAAGGTTCTAAACTCCTGCATACTACCGTGCTTGACCTATGGCTGCCAAACTTGGAAGTTTACATCAGAGGTCAATAACCAAATAATAAGCTGCCAGCGAGGAATGGAGCGAAGTCTGCTAAATATAAGAAAAATTCAAAAAATCATACACACAAAAATAAGAAACAAAACCAAATCGATAGATGCTCTTGATTATGCCAGAAACTTGAAGTGGAAATGGGCTGGACATGTAGCGAGACTTAAGGACCAGAGATGGACTGCAAGATTAACTTCATGGACAGGACCACAAGGAAAAAGGAATAAAGGTCGCCCATTATCAAGATGGGAGGACGATTTAAAAACTATTGCTGGCCCTCGATGGATACAAGTAGCCCAAAATAGAACCAAATGGAAGACTTGGAGGAGGACTTCACCTGTTTAATGGGTTCCTGCCAAACACTAGGTTAGATAAAATACGTTAAATACTTTTTATTTTTATAATTTTTTTAAAGCGCTTATCTCTGGAATTATCAGTCGGATTAAAAAAAATATTTTCGCATTTGATAGCCGTATTCATGAGGAAGGTTATAGGCTATTTTATATCCCGGCAACGCGGGTGAAACCGCGCAGAAAGGCTAGTAGGTATACCAAGTGATTTTCTTCTTGTTGAGCTTCGTTCCTGACGGGGGTCCCCCGACCGACCATTACGTTTTTTTATTTATTACTGGAACGCGGATGTAACAGCGGGAAACGGCAATGATAAATATATAAATAAAATAAATAGATAAGTAATGATCGAATATATATTTTTTATTAAACATAATTTTTCAGGAATTAACCATTTATTTGATGATATTTTCCATAGAGTATTTTGATGCGTAAGCTGTACGTATCCCCCTTAATATTTATGGGGTCCGGGTCGGAAAGGCTCATGTTGATATTTTGTAGTACAGGACCATATGAGACGCCAACCGCTGGTGCACTCCAAACCAGAGCAACAGTTTGTTGACGATAAATAACACTGAAATGAAAAAATAATAATTAATCCTACTAATCCTACTTAATTATCCCACTATCCTATCCTATCCTACGCGGTTTCACCCACGTTCCTGAGTAATAAAGTAGCCCATATCCTTCTCATACCATTTGCTATGTGCGTACCAAATTTCATCGAGATCGGTTCAGCGGTTTAGACGTGAAGGTAAGAAACAAACAAACAAACTCACATTCGAATTTATAATATTAGTAAGGATGTGAAAGTTTGTGAGTTTGTATGGATATCTGGATGTTTGTTACTCTTTTACACAAAAACAAGGATTTGGATGAAATTTGGCACACAAATAGGATGTATTCTTTGTTTTATCCCGGGAAAACATAAGATCCCTCAGGTATGCGGGTTAAGCCTCGGGGCGGAAGCTATAGTCACATTATTATTATAAATGCGAAAGTTTGTGAGTCGGCTGGACCAATTTTGATGAAATTTGCTATTGAGGTAGCTTACACCCTGGATTAACACGTAGGAAAGAAAGATAGAAGCTAGTTAGCAATAATAATACATATTTTATGGATCAAGTTGTATAGGTATATAGGTATGTATTCTTAGTCTTAAGTACTACGTAGTACTATTATGTATCTGTGGTCTTACCGTAGAACCTAGTCCAGCACACTCACTGTTAACCATCATGAACATGGCGAACCCAATGAGAATTATTGATATTAATTTCATGATTCTTCTTAGACTTTTCGTCTGTAAAATAATATGAAATTAAAATTAGACATACAAAAATTGGTAAAAAACTAAACTTCTTTTTTCTTGTATGGGCTTGTGGTACCATTATCTATAAAAACGGCAAAAACATCATGTCTGTGGTATGAGAGCCCCCTTAAATATTTATTTTATTCTGTTTTTTAGTATTTGTTGTTATAGCGGCAACAGAAATACATCATCTGTGATTTCAACTGTCTATAATAACTATCACGGTTCATGAGATACAGCCTGGTGACAGACGGACAGACAGACAGACGGACGGACAGCGGAGTCTTAGTAATAGGGTCCCGTTTTACTCTTTGAGTACAGAACCCTAAAAAAAATGTCCTTAGCATACACGATAATTTACTATACTTAGAATATCGAAAAGTGCCTACAATACAAATTTTATAATTATTATTTTCGCTATATCTGCGGTGAAAATTTCAGTTTTTACTTGGTTTGTTTTCTCAAACAAATGCAATAAACTTGTGATTTTTTATTTTTTTTATTTTGTATAGGCTTTTGACCGCAATCTCACTATGGTATGTTGTGGCCGAAGGTGGTAAGCACACAAAGCCTAGAAGGATCTGGCTCTCAAGTGCAGCCGCCGGAACACACCAATAGGTGTTTGGTGACAGAATTTCAACTTGAGGGTGGTAGCCAGCCAGGCAGGTACTACAAAGTACCCTACCACCGTGCTATGGTTTCCTCACGATGTTTTCCTTCACCGAAAGCTCATTGTAGGATTCGAACCCACGACCTTCGCCGCGGCATCCGATGTCACTACCACTGAGCTATCATCGCCTTATCAGTGCATGTGACAATTATGTCGTAGTGAAAAATAGTATGTATGTATGTATGCAGTATGAATATAGTAAGTAGGTATAATAGTCTTTTTGTTTTAGTTTTTTTTATCTATTACTTATAAAGTTTTTAATTTTATTGTTGCTTGCAGGTAAGATTTTTTTAAATAATGTTCCTCTAATTAAGTATTTTGAATATTAAACATTTAAAAGAAAAAAAAGGCTAACATAGACCGTCCAAAAAAAATATACATAAAAAATGTAACCTTGCTGAGCTTCTTGCCGGTTCTTCGAAGCTACTGAAGTTACTACCGGTTCGAAAGGCTTCGTCGAACCGGTAGTAACCTCAGTAGCTTCGAAGTTCATAAGTGCCCGCCCTCTTAGGGCCTACACTGAATAACGTCTTTGACTTTGATTATGAAGATGTGTGTAGGAAAGTAGAGCACCTCTAAATAGTACATGATGTTTTTTAGTATGAATTATATGTATAAAATAGTAAAAAAAAAAACTTACTTGTTGTGGATAGGAGTATTTAATAACTGATTTACTTTTAATTATTTAATGTGCAAGCAGCTGATGTAAACTGTGAAAACGTCTGTGAACAAGCACTCGCTTTTTATAAAGCTTATCAATTCAAATGTTGTTTAATTGTCTTGATAATAAAGTGCTTTTAACACAAACAAGCGTGTGACGTCTCCATGGTAAAACCGGCCAAGTGCGATTCAGACTCGCAGACATACGGAGGGATCCGTACAATAATAATGAAACCAATATCAATTTTGTGGCTCGTTGAGTTACAACTCAACTTAACTATGAAAGAAAAAGGTTGTTTTAGATCTGAATCGGCCTTTTATTGATTGTTAAATATTATATTGTATTATATTATATTAGTATTACTGTTTTGCACAGTCAGCGTTGAGGCACATACCTACCCACCTCCACATTTAAGTTAAATCGTAAACCTTTTTTCGAGATACACAAATTACATATCTATTCATATTTTAATCTTTCTATCCATACGATCTATTTTCTTTTATATATTTCTAAATAAATAAAATAAAATAATCTATAATGTTATGTACTGTCGGTTTCTCACGGCTTGTCTATAATCTATGTTTTTTCCGACGGCCACTAACGATCCTTCTATACTTGGCTGAAAAATTGTTGTGTAGAATGTTCGTTACCAGTCAACTCTGTAACGGCTGAACGGATTTGGATGATTTTTAGCACACAGGTAGAATAAATTCTGGATTAACTTATCGAATTTTTATCTTGGGAAAGCAAATTTTCCCTTGGGAACGCGGGTGATACTGCGAGGCGGTAGCTAGTATTGCATTTTTTGTATAAATATTTTGATAGCAAAATAGATTGCTCTCAAGTCATGAATATCAGGATATCGTTGATGCCTCCGCTACAATACTAAGGTGCTTTCCTCACCATTACATATAACTACCCTCACTCCCCTTTGTATTTTGTTATAACAGCAGTCTGGACATAATTTCATTAAGTGCATAGTGTGACGATCGCCTTAGTCTTTACTGTAAAATGTTCTGCGCACATGAGCATAATATTGTAATAAATATTTTCTTTTATTGCTTTTTGCCAATTTTCGTGATTCTAGGTCAACGGGAACTACCATATAGGTTTCGACCCAAAACCTATAGGGTACTTCTGGTTGACCTAGAATAATCAATTTTGGTTAAAACCAGGGACTTACCTACAGCACAAATAAAAGGAAAATTCCAAAAAATAAAAAGTTGAAAATTAAGGTAAAGGTACTAACAAGTTTTCACGAATATCTAAATTTGCCCATGTCTTTTTATCGTGTTGACTCAGTACCTTGAGTATCTGGTATAAATTTCAACTTGCTAGGTCCACCCGTTTCTGAGAAAATCGGTGGTGACACACGGACAGACGGATAGACGGACAGACGGACAAGAAAGTGATCTTATAAGGGTTTCCTTTTTTAGCTTTTGAGGTACGGATTCTAAAAATAGCTATCTAGTTATTATCCCTTGGCTCCCAAATGGGACAATCGTTCCAACAATACATAAGTATAACAAAGTAGAATTCGAGGAATCACGAATCACGTATTTATGATAACTAGGTGAACTATCTAAAAATGTAAACACGAAAAGGTCAAATGTCCGTGTTTTAGCTGGAACTATAAAATATTTATTTAACGATACGAAATTTAGTTTTTAATCGCGGCAAGTAAATTATTAAATTTAACAATAACTATGTAATTCAATGGATCAAGAAAGATCGTAGTTAGAAAAATCATTATCATATTTTTTTTGACAAAATACCACCTTATGTCAAATAAGTTTTTGATATATATCTATAAATATTGCACGGTGGTAGGGTACTTTGTAGAACCCGCCTGGCTGGCTACCACCCTCAAGTTGAAAATCTGTCGCCAAACACCTATTGGTGTGTTCCGGCAGCTGCACTTGAGAGCCAGATCCTTCTAGGCTTCGTGTGCTTACCACCTTCGGCCACATCATCACTTACCATAGTGAGATTGTGGTCAAACACAAGCCTATACAAAGTAAAAAAAAAAAAAAATAGTACATAAGTAAATATACTAATCTATACTAATATTATAAAGCTGAAGAGTTTGTTTGGTTGACCACGCTAATCTCTTGAATAAATATTTTAGTGTTGAATAGCCCATTTATCGAGGAAGGCTATAGGTTACTCTTTATCCCGGGAAAACATAAGATCCCGAGGGATCGCGGGTGAAACCGCGGGGTGGAAGCTAGTAACCAATAAAAGAAGACTAAGCTACAAATAAAAATCAGCTATCTGCCAGAGAAAGTCCCGTCAAAATCAGTCTTGCCGTTTCGGAGATTAGCCAGAACAAACAAACAGACAGATTGATTATAAGTACCGTACTTTCATACATATGCATTTAGTAAAAAGCTATTATTTTGACATTACAAACAGACACTTCAATTTTATTTATTTGTATATGTATAGATAATAACTAAGACCTGAGACAAAATTATAGACATAGGCATAACTATCGACCGACTTAAAAGGTAAACAAAACAAAGTAAGGCCATTGACCTCTTTGGCAAACACATTAGTTTAAGGAACCCTAAAATGGAGTGTAATAAAATATATCCTTGGTGGAAATGGAGAGTCATCCTGAGTGAGAACCGGTTTTCCTAAGATATAATAATTCAGCCTATCTACTTAGGAAAATTGTGAGAAATAGGGTCAGGAATATTTTCTGCGAGTATTTTGACTGTTCCTATATTTAATACTAGCTTTTGCCCCGCGGTTTTACCTGCTTTCCTGTGGGATTTAAGAAAAAAGCGCTGATATACCTCAATTTTAATTTCTAGTAAAACTTCGTGGATTTATCTTCAAACTTACAGAAGTTCCACACAAAATTTCTCTTTCTCCCCTCTATAAAAGATTTTCCATAATATCTGAATGTCGCGTCATTTTCAATATCCAACTAAAAGTTTAATCATGGACTTAATTAAGTAAAAAAATTAAAGATATTTATCCAAATATACCCCTTGAAATAATGAATTGAAATAATTTATTGCGCCAGAATTGTCGTACAAAAAGGTGATAATATACCTACTAAAAAAAAACGGTAATTTACCTAATTATGAAAAACCCGTTGGGTACTAATATTAAAAGGAGGGTACTCCTAGACTATAAAAAGAAGCTAGAACCCTCTAAATTGAATAATTTTTAAACTCTGCGTTAGTATCTAATATCTTTTTTTCCTTTTCAAAATTATCGGAATTTAAACAAAGCTATTTGTAATCCTACTTCCTACTTTTCCTTTCATAAATGCGAAAGTTTGTGATGGATGGATGATATTTGTGATTCAATCACTCAATAACTTATGAATGAACTAATAAAATTTGGCACAAAGATAAAATATATTCTGGATTAACTAACATTGTATACTTTTTATTCCAAGAAAACATAAGATCCCTCGTAAACGCGGGTGAAACCAAGGGGAGGAAGCTAGTGTTTTATTAAAACATTATAAACCTAACTATTTCGACAATGATTTATTCAAAACTTACAATAAAATAGAAAAGCAGCATCAATCCATGTATTTAATAAGTATATTATAATTAATTGAACAAACAGTAATTATTGTTTGTGAAGGCTCTGGTTTAATTAGAGTGTTGTACAAAATTAATTAATTGGAAGAAAATAATAAATTACCAAGTAATTACTGTGAAATATTATGTTTTGTAGACTTGCTTCATTTTAGGGCGATTACAAGCACTTATAGCGTGTCTGAAAGCATAATTTTGTGCGTCATTTTATCTCAAGTATTTGGATATAATGTTTATAATTAGGAGAAGCCGGTATATACTTAGTAAAGAAATTGAATTGCATTGAATTGTACTTATACTAAAAAAATACATACAGTTTCATTGAACAAAAGGTAAAAAGCGTCAGCTTATATGAGTAAAAACATTAATATCTATGGATAGAAATTTGTGGGCATTACTTGGAGTTATCTGTCAAAAACTTCCGTGTCTATAAAATGTCTATTGTCTTGATAAAAAGGAGCACTAGTGCGGTCATGCAACCACCCCTATTCCACCCTATATGTACATAAAGATTTCATTTTGAATAGTGACCATCAAGTTCTACTAATAAAAGAAATCCAAAATCTGGATCACGGAGAAAATATAGGATAGTTTTTACTATGGAAACGCGGATGAAACCGTGGGGACAGAGTTAGTTATAAGTAAGCATCATGTTTATTATATATTTACTTTATGTTGTATTTTTTTTTGTTCAAATCTCATAATTATGTTTATAACTGAGAACAGGCTCGGCCACCGTGAAGCCATTTTGGAAAATGAAAAATATTTTTTTTTCTAATAGGCATTCATAAGTACTTATGGATAGTCTAACTCTTACTAAAAAAAATCACCAGTACAAAAAACATAATTTTTATCTTTTATAGTTAGGTAGGGCCCCTAGACTGGGTGGGCCCCTGGGCCGAGGCCTTGTAGGCCTAGGCGGAAATCTGGGGCTGGTTGAAAAGTAATCCCGCATAACTTAATAACAGTATCCGGGGACTAACCCTGATCAAAACAATTTAGGCGATGATAACTCAGTGGTAGTGACGTACAATACCGTGACAAAGGTCGTGGATTTGAATCCTACATTGAGCTTGAGCTTTCGGTAAAGGTGGGAAAATCATAGATAGCACTGTAGATACTACCTTTGTACCGAAAATCTGTCGCCAAACATCTACCTATCGGTGTAATAGGCAGCTGCACTTGTAAGTTACTTCTAGCCTTTGTGTCCTTACCACCTTCGGCCACATCATCACTTCCACCATGGTGAAATTATTGTCAAAAACAAGCCATTTTTCAGCTGAAAAAAATGTATTCATAGATAATTTTTATATTGTCGAATACAATATGAAAATATAATAATATGTTAATAAATAGAAATATTGTGCTTTATAAAAAAAATATGATTATTAAATTCAAGATACAGGTTTCTTATATAAGGAAGCTTAAATGTTAAGTTGAACTTGACTTAAGTGTGTACACAACCGGCGGTTCAGTACTTCACTTCAGTACTATTTCAGCATTGGACAGGGGTGGTTGTCGCTACCCTTTATATTGAGCTTACGATTCTGTGAGCTTTCGTTACTCAGCAATTGATTTGACTTGAATAAAACTGTGTTTGTTTTTTATATTTATTAGTGAAGTATTTTTTTTTTAAGAGTTATTATTGAATGTGGTTTTTGTGTAAAGATTACCTGGTGATATTTTGATTCATATTTTTTTTGGGGTAAGTTTTACTTCTATTAATATTTTCAAACGTAAATTGTGTTACATTTTTTTAAAAGTATATAGAACAATTAAATTCTACATCGTCACCATTCATAATATAACGTTTTTTATAAAATAATAAATAATATTAAATTTAGATACGTCCTTTTTTGATAAAAATCAATAAATAATTTAAAATAATTATATTTTAGATACTATTTTTTTTTTGTTAAAATTTGAACTTTTTCAGGTTATTATTTTTTATTTATTTTTCTTGTGGTTTTTTTTTTCATCTTTTGTTTGTTTATGTGTATTATATTTCTTTAAAAATTGTTATAAATTTAATGGAAAAAAAGCCAACATTGTCAGATTGTCCAAAAAAAAAAACAAAATATATAAAAAGTGTAACCTTGCTGAGTTTCTTGCCGGTTCTTCTCAGTTGAAGGCGACTTCCGAATCGGTGGTAACTTCAGTAGTTTCGACGTTCATAAGTGCCCTCTTAGGGCCTAAACTTAATAAATGGCTTTGACTTTGAAATAATAATTACATTCATAATATTTATTTAATTATTTTATGACTAAGTTTGTTTAATTGCTAAGTGCAAGTTATATAAGTAAATATAAATTTTCCCATAATAAGACATATCTATATATACTAAAATCATTATATAACCATACCAAAATACATTCGTATAAAACCGAGTGCTTTATAAATCTGTACCATTAATTATCGCCAGTACTGCAGAGCCTCGGTCAAAGTCTAGTACAATAAATTAGGTCTACAAATGAATTGTACATTCTTAGTAGTATTGTTAGTATTAGTTATTGTAAAATTTATGCCTCTCCTAATGAAATCCTAAATAAACTTTCCCTCAGCACTTAGGTACATCTAATAGCTCCTTGGCTGTCGGTCTTTTCTTCCCCAGGTTGAAATAATCAATAATAGAAAAATGCCTATTTCCCTTAGTCGCGCCATATCTTGCCGACTTTATCAATTAGATTCATCCTTTTTTTAAAGTTTTCTAATATTTTGTAGAAGGTAGAAAAATTAAGAGAAAACCTAATAAGGGATCGCGTGTAAAACTCCGGGGCGGTAACTAGTGTTAAATAGTATTCATTAATTAAACGAACATCTGTAGGCAGTTTAATCAAGTCTGATGATGTAATCCCCAAGCTATTTGGCCAAGATGCTATAAAGTCTAAGTGCCTTATTTTATGAATTAGATTTTAGATTAATCTGTTATATTAATGAAGTTTCTATTGAATTGAACAATAAAGATTCACTTCTCGAACATTTATTCATTTATCTTAGTCGGGTTTAATTCACAACTTTTATCTTTGAACGTCCTTTAGAGCATTTGTTTCTACATCATCATCATAAGACGTCCACTGCTGGACATAGGCCTCCCCTAAGGATCTCCAATAGGACCGGTTTCGTCTCTCACGGACCGAATTTTTGGTTTTTCGGTCCGCGGTCCGAAAAGACTAAAGTCCTATTTCCTGGATGTAATTAAAGAAATATATATGTTTTTCGATTTTCCATTGCAATTGGTTCAATAGTTGTTTAGCAAATCAAATTTGATTTAATTTACTTTCTTTTTGAGTCAGGTATATCTGATGTAACGTATCGCTAATTAATAGACATGAATACAACAATATTCTTTAAAATATATATATAAACATAATTAATCTAAAATTAAAATGATAAATAGAAAAGAAAATCATTTTTATGACTAGATAATCCTAATCGATTTTTGTGCAACATGAAAGTATCAGAATAGAGCAAAGTAAAGCTGTTTTGTTGAAATAAGTATCAATTGTCTAACTTATCAAATAATTGTATATGTTTTTTTTATTTATTTACGGTCTTTATACTCAACAGAAACATTCTGGGTTGGATCCAAATATCAGACTAACCTAACCTAACCAACAATATATTGTCATGCGAATGATATCGTTCCGATACGAGTATAATAATATCAGGAAATAACCGTAATTCATTTGGCATAAGGGTGATCATCCACTGCAATACCTATTATAGTAAATGTAGAGTAGATAATTATTTCTGTATTTACAAAGATAAATATATTTTAAGAAATATATTATGAAACTTTGCTCATTAAATATATATTTTTAGTTAATATGTTTAGTCTAGTAATCTGTAATACAGACAACCTATTTACTAGTTAACCTAAAACAGATACCAGTCTCTCAGTAGTTCTACTTTATTTAATTATAATTACTATTTAAATATAATATTAAATATATAATATTCAATTTTAAATAATGATATAAAATATATATACATATAGGTATTTAAAAGTATAAAGAACAGCATCCAACCGGTGATGAAAATAGAGTCCCCTAGATACGGGTGGTATTTTTAGTTTTTTTTTTATATTAAAAATGCCATGATTTATTGAAATCGGTGATTCATTTATTATTATAATGATTATTGAATTGGTAAATAAAATTGATGTATTGCGTGTAACATTATACCCAAGTAAGTATACTTATACATAAGTATGCCTATTGAGGCAATATTTTTATATACTCTTTATATATAAAAGGGTAAAATATATAATAATATATAAAATGGTAAACTGACCGACTATTGATATATCAACGCACAGCCAAACCCGTTATACAGTGTAGGCATCCACTAAGGAAAGATTTTTAGAAATTCAACCTTTAAGGGGGTAAAATAGAGGTACACGGGTGAAATCGCGTGTTTAATTTCGAAAAATCCACCTTATTCCTTGTCTAAATCATAAATGGATATTTTTTCAACTATTTTTAAATTATATTGTTTTTTTATAGAAAATGATTGCATAACTCTTACTATACCTGTTAAGTGGATATCCATCCTTATTGATACTTGACATGATTCAGGACAGAGGATATAATATCAGATATTCATAGTGTAGAAACGACTTAGGGCAAGCGGAGCGATGTTCTCAACCTAACATGGCGGAAACGTTAAATAAATAGCTATTCGATTCAATGTTTCTAGAACATCTGCCAATTTTTGTGATTTATTTGTTATTCAGTCATCTATAGCGGAAATGGTAACTAATATAAGGGAATACAATTGATATTCTGTTTTTATAAAAGTTATTCATGATACGTTTACTATGGTACCAGCTCTGCCAAACAGCTGGTTTTATTTTCCGCGCTTTTTTTTTATAGCAGCTGACAAGCTGCCTGGCGATCTTCCTGATGGTAAGTGGCTACCGTCGCCTACGGACATTAGCAATACAGTCTTTATAACATTCAAATTGAGTGTCAATAGTAAGTTAAAGTTGATATAAAATAAAAGAGCAACCACTCGCGTCGACGTGATAAAATGCTTGAGCAATTTTTCACTCTGACTTAGGCGACACTTTGAGACCAAACAGTTTGCGAGTTTGAAAAATCAACTATAAAGTTTGGTTGTTTGCTCCATTTTATTTTTAATAAGTGCATAACCTAAATTTTATCAATATAAATCAAACATCTAACATTAATTTATAAGTACGTAACTGTTTTTTACAATTTAATGTAGGCGCTGATACTTCACTGATTTTTTTTATTTTAGTTTAGTGATTAATTTTAACACTAAAATTGTTATTTTACCTATTAATTCTCCATTTCACCGTACAAAAACCTAACATAAAAATCATTTTTCAAAACCTTAAACCTAAGCTAACGTACTGAAATCGTTTACCTCCTCCTCGAGGGTAATAAAACAACTGTTAATGGGAATTGGGCGTAACATGGTGTTTACGAGCCCCAAATGCACTATAACGTCAATGTGTAATGTTACCTGTTTATAGCTTTATTAATGGAATTAATATATAGTTTTTATTCTAATAACACTGTGGGGTTTCACAAATAGTTAATTAAAGATAAGTGCTAGTTTGAGTAAAAAGATCGTAAAGAGTTATGTTTTTATTATAATTGAGGTTAAAGAATCAAACCAAGTAGGTATACCAAGTGCGAGTCTGACTCGCGCACGAAGGGTTCCGTACCATTATCTATAAAAACGACAAAAACGGTTTGTTGTATGGGAGCCCCCTTAAATACATCATCTGTGAAAATTTCAACTGTCTAACTATCACAGTTCATATGATACAGCCTGGTGACAGACGGACAGACAGACAGACGGACGGACAGCGGAGTCTTAATAATAGGGTCCCGTTTTAACTAACGTTTTAAATCTATACACAGATAGTTCTTGAATGTCTTTGGGTACTTTGTTATAGAAACGTATACATAGCCGCTTGAACGAGTCCCTCACTTTGCTGAACCGAGTTACAGGTACAGCGAGATTGTGCTTATTTCTAAGCTAAGAGTATCGCTATTCTTGTTGGATAGCTGAAGAAACGTAGATATTTTTAAGTACATCTGCAATATAACTGCCATTGATTTTTTTTGTAAATATTCCTCAAAAAAAAAAAATGTTACAATTTATTTCTTTTCAACTAACAATCGTCTACTACGACCCAGTTTGTTTATTTACCTGCAATTTTGGTGTTGAAAATAATAAAGCAACAGTAACTTATCTACTACCTACACAAAAATCATAAAGAAAAAAAATAGATGCTCAAATTAGAAAAAAAATGTAGTGCAATAGGCAAAACTTAGCAAACCTTAAAGTTCCAATATCTTGAAAATGGTTAAGTTAGTACGTAAGTAGCCTGTAACCCTGTATACCTACATAATATACCATTTTTTGGGGTTCCGTACCCAAAGGGTAACCCGCTGATTCTCACAAGCCTTTTTGATACAACGTTAAAAAGTTATGTAAGAAAGGGTACTATAAAGTTTCTGATTTTGTGGAAGACAAGAATGCATTTGAATGAAATGTTCGCTACACAAACTATTTTATATTTATTTATTTACATATTTACAATTAAAGTAAAAAATACAAACTATGATATATAGAAAACATCCTCAAAGCCCTCGCTGCTGTCGATAGGCAAGCTTCCCAACAGGCTGGCAGCGTTCCCTTTTTGGATGGCTAAGCTATTTTATTATATTTTTATAAACTTTGTTATTTGTTATTAAATAGTTACATAAATTGAATTTAATCTATAAAAGTAGGATCTATAAAAGTATGCCTTGCTGAGTTTCTTGCCGGAGTCTTCTCAGTCCAAGTGTATTCCGAACCGGTGGTAGAATCAATTGTAACGTTCATAAGTGCCTTATTAGGGCCTAAACTGAATAAATGAGTTTGAGTTTAGTTTGAATTGTCCCCTCTCTCAATCGAATAACATAGCATTATTTTAAATAGAGGTTTACTTGCCAGCAGCGTTTTATCCCGTGTAGAGTAAAGCTGTTCCCCGCGGTTTTACCTGCGTTCCCGGGATAAAAGCCTATAATAACCTTCCTCAAATTGGGCTATCAAATACAATATATTTTTTCAATTCCGCCTGGTAGAGACAAACTCTTCAGCTTTATCATATTAGTATAGATAGGTATTCTATCATCTCGCTGGCCAGATGTTTCTCACAATTTCATTTCCCCGGTCAAATTAGTTGTTGGTTTTGTCTATTTGGGCAAACATCTGACGTAACATGTTTGTGCAAAATTGGATTTCGTTTTGCTCTGTTATGTTATATGCTTCAAATTATATAGCTTTAGTTTTTATATGATGTCCCCCGCGGCTTCACCTGCTTTTTCAACATATAAGTAGCCTATTTTCCTCAATAAACTGCCTATCTAACGCAAAAATTACAGTGTCTTAATTTCATACAAAAATCCCATACTTTCAGTTTTTCCCGAATTTTCCAGTTTTCTGCGCAATTTCCCTTTTTTGGAGTTATATGGAGTATTTTGTATTATGTATTTTCTATGTGTTTGTATTTTATTTATTTTCTTTTATTTTTTTTTACTGCGTTCTTCTGTGTGCTTCAAATTTTATAGAGTATGTATTAACTCGTGTTTCCTTTGTGGTTAATTGTTATTTTGTGTTTTCTGTCTGGGTGTACATGACGTCACTTATGGCAGTGACTGACTCGACAACATGTCAAGTAACAGACTGATTTAACAGCTAACAGTGTTTTGTTAAGTCATTGACCATTTTTGATATGTCACATTACATTTTCTTTTTTTTCCTTTATGAGAAATGTGTGTGTAATGTTGTGTGTACTTAAAAATAAATATATTTTCTTTCTTTCTTTATACACAATACCTCTTTTTTATAAAACTGTTAATAAATTATACTTACCCAATAATGTTTAAGCCTTTATCTGACAGATTCAACAAGACATAAATATGTACTATCTATAAGAAATATTTCACGTATATACCTCATTCATATCCAGCTTTTCATAAATCCAAAAGAGGGGAAACGAGGGGAGGAATCAATGAATGTCGTACAGCGGGAACGTGTTGCATTCATACAGCGTGTTCTACATTCAAGCGCGTTGAAATATTTAGCGAGTTTCATTCAGTTGAATCTTAAATCGCACTTTTTCACTTATATTACGGCAGGGCTTTTAGTAATGAGTTTCGTAGCATTTTCGTAGGTGCTCTACGAAATTGCTACGAAACATTTTCTTTATCAAATTCTGACATTTTATACAAATGTAAGAGAGATATTCGTCCAATTTGAGGAAGTCAAAACCCAACTATGTGAATATGTTAATATTATGCAATTTTTCATCATCAACTCGTATACATCATCACTGCTGAGAGACCTCTACGATATTGTCGTAGAAAAACCGATACGTAAATAATACGTAATACGTACGTCGAAAGCCGTAATGAAGGTCGTGGGTTCGAATTCTACAATAAACATGAGATTTCAGTGAAGGAAAACATCGTGAGGAAACCATAGCATGATGGTAGGTTGCTCTTTACTGCCCGCCTGGCTGGCCACCCGTAAGTTGAAAATCTTTCAAACACCTACCTGTGTGTTTCGGCTGCTACCATCTTTGGTCCTATCATCACATACCTAGCGAGATTGTCGAAAAAACTGACTACATTTTTGGTAGAAAGTAAAGTTTATACAAAAATTATAAGATGTGGAATGATATGTGTTTTTTTTTTGTATTTTTTGTCATATTGCGCAGATTGATAGAAGATCTTATGATTGGCCTGTTGCTAAAAAAAACTGTGGAGGAATTAGAGCACGCAAAGACCTTTCAATCCTTTTTTCAATAATGGCACAAACAAAAGACGCGCGTCGCCGAACACCATTCACGCGAATATCCTGACCTAAGCAACACAGAGCTTTCCATCCACAATCCCACAGGATGCAAAACATGTATGTG
This sequence comes from Tetheella fluctuosa, assembly GCA_951216915.1. Taxonomy (NCBI): domain Eukaryota; kingdom Metazoa; phylum Arthropoda; class Insecta; order Lepidoptera; family Drepanidae; genus Tetheella; species Tetheella fluctuosa. The sequence continues at coordinate 2,479,362 of OX578238.1, forward strand.
GAGAATAGATCCCTCGGAATATAACCATGTTGGATATGCTCTTTGTATTTTGCACTTTGATGTCCGAAATAAATGTTGGGCGTAGTTCAACAATACGTGAACACAATATGATATAAATATTTTATGTAGTGGCTTTGAAAGTGAAAAAGATTGGTGCACCCGGCACCAAAGTTTAACATCGAGTTTTGTATTGTATTTTTTTTTATAAGAAGTAGCTGTTTTTTTGTCAAAAACCGGTGACTTTTCCAGCCTAAATAATACTTTATGTATTTTTTTCTTTTTCTTTCTATAGCTTAGTAAGTGATGATGTAGCCGAAGGTGGTAAGCACATAAAGCTTAGAAGGAACTGGCTCTCAAGTACAGATAGATTTTCATCTTGAGGGTGGTAGCCAGCCAGGTGGGTACTACAAAGTATGCTACCACCGTGCTATGGTTTCCTTCACCGAAAAATCAAACTGGAATTCATGAAAAACGATCTTATTTCTTTTCAATAGAGGTGGACTTATGGGACTTCTTTGGTGGCGCGAACTCTATTTGTAAGATTGAAACCCACGACCTTTGCTGCAGCGTATGACGTCATTACCACTGACCTAACATCGCTTTATTATTAAGCTATTGTATTGCTTCAGGGTGTGAGCGCGGCGACCGAATCAAGAATTTTTTTCGTAACGAATAAATTCCGTAACGAAAAAACCTAACATCTCCCACACACACATACATACACGTTAAGCGAACGCTTGTATGCTGTTTGTGAGAAGGTATATAGGTGTATCATCATCTCAGCTGCTGGACATAGGCCTCCCCTAATGATCTCCAATAGGACCGGTCTTGGTATAGGTGTATAGGTATCTATCAATATCAAAGAAAAAAAAAAAAAAACTGAATAAACAAAAAAAAATAAAAATTATAATTGCATAAGTTGATAAAAATGCTATGCAATAGCTTTACCGTGGCAGTCCCTGAGTGCCACACGTATTTTATTTTTAATTCATGTGTGTCTATAACTAAGCAATAATTTTGTTAGAAAGTAGGCATTTAATGTAATATATCGAAAATATTTTAGTAGTTTATATAATCCATGTAGTTTAGATCAATATAAAAACATGGCTATAGAAGCCTCTAGAAATACAAACATGACCTTTAATGGAATCATATAATCATCCACAACGCTATAGAACTTATACAACAGTGGAAAGGTCGTGGTTCCGTTCGAATTTATAGACCTTTCGATGATGGAAAACATTGTGAGGGAACAATATCAGCTATAGTCGTAGGGTAGATACTTATTGTATCTGCCTCTCATATTTTAATTTGTAAACTAGTGACCCGCCCCGGCTTCGGTCAGTTATTCTAAGCTATAACTTTATTGGTTTACGCGGCGTACGCGAGTAAAGCTCCACAAAACCTATAAATTATATACTTAAACCTTCCTCATTAATCACTCTGTCCATTGGTGAAAATCGTATGAAAATCCGTTCAGTAGTTTTTGAGATAATTGCGAACATATATATAGAAAATAGACGCGGCGGGAGACTTTTTTTATGCGTGCCTAATAAAGCCCTAATCTATACTACATCATGTTTTGTGATCATATCTATAGTATCCTCAGTTAGTTGCACTTGAGAGTCAATAACTCTCTTAGCTTTATGTATTTTCCATCATCGATTAACGATGAAATTGGAGGTATACACAAGCCTATCCATAGGGAACCACGACCCGACCTGACCTATTAGTGTCAAATTAGTTTATTTACGGAATGTCGCTGACATATCCCTATCACAGAATTAGTTTACGGGTCACGTTTCGGATTACACGTATGTCAGTCATAATATGATAGATATACAGTCGATTCACAATATTCGACTACCTTATATATTTACTAGCTTTCCCCCCGCGGCTTCTCTCGCGCAGACTTTATAAAAATTCTATAACTTTGTTCCCGTTAGCCAATTTCGATGAAGCGAACAGTATAAAACTAATTTTCAAAAATCTTTAAATGACTATAGCTGTTTTTTCAACTTCGATTTTAATGAAACAAAACTTATATTTTGCTCCAAAATAATCTGTCTACCTGTGAAAACAACATGAAAATCCGTTCAGTGGTTCCGGAGATGTGCGCGAACAGGCAGACGGACAGAAAATAATTTTAAAAATCGCTGGTTTATGATTACTTACTTTTCATCAATTTACAGACACACCGGATTCTACTGTTTTATTATATGTATAGATTTATTTGATTTTGTAAGATTCACAGCTTTATAGCCAAAAAAATCACATTATTTAATCCAAACGTAATTATATTGTTATATAAATAGAGAGGCCTATGTCCAGCAGTGGACGTCTTGCGGCTGAGATGATGATAAATAGAGAGTAGCCAGGCTAGGTAGTTGGTCAGAATTTTCAGAATAGAAGACAGAAAATACAATACATTATTAAAAAATACAAATGAATGAGTACGAAATGTATAAATGAAAATAAAAAAGTGATGACTGAGAGCGTCGCGTGAGAGGACGGTGTTGTTGTGTATGTGAGGTGTGTGTGTGTGCGTGTGTGCGTGTTTGTGCATTATAAGAATGTATCGAAGTGTATGTAGCTTCAGCTACCTGCCGTATGGTAGCCGCTATGCAAAACAAAGGTATGTTTAGGGCGGGTTTACATGTTAAATATGCTTAATTTATAATATGGTAACATAAGTTTTGTTGTCTGATATACAGTTAAGGATATACCTCAGTTATTTGTTACTAAGATCTATGAATGATGATATATTTGAAAAGAGTAATTGCCGAGTTTCTTGCCGGCTCTTCTCAGTAAAAGCAACCTTCCGAACCGTGCGTTAGAGATATAAGTGTGTGTATATATTCATAAGTGCTTGTGAAGGTTTATTTGAATAAAAATATTTTCATTTTCATTATGTTCATAATTTTCGTATTCGCCTTGCCGCCTGGAACTATAGGTTGAAAATCTGTCGCCAAACAACTGGTATGTTCCGGTAGGTCCACTTGAGAGTCAGTTGTCTTGTAGGCTATATAATGGTCGGTAACACATCGGCATTGCTAATGTTCATAGGCGAATGCAGCCTCTTACCATCAGGTAGACCGCCTGACTGCTTATCAGTCCTCTGTCATAATAAAATAAAATGTGAGACTCAAAAGAAGTTTATATGAAGGACTAGCTTCCGCGTCACCCGCGTTCCCGTGGGAACTTATATTTTTCCAGGATAAAAAGTAGCCTATGTTCTTCTCTATACCATAGGCTATCTGCATACCAAATTTCATTGCGATCGGTTTAGCGGTTTAAGCGTGAAAATGTAACAAACAAACAAATTCACTTTCGCATTTATAATATTAGTTAGGATATAGAACTTTTTTGTTCTTCCAAAAGCAGTACCTCTAATCTCTGTTCCCCTGTACTCATTTATTAGGATAAGAGTTGTCTGATAATAGTGTATTAAGACTGATCGCTAGTGTGAATCGAAACTAAGATTACCGGAAGCGCAAGGTTAGCTTGTTTTGCCGGAACATGTTTTCCGGACGCATCTGGAATTCGTAAACCTAAGGCAACGTTATGAATCTGTAATTTCTTTTCGGGTACATATTGGCAAAGTTTGACAAGGTTTAACTTTCTGATAACCGGTTTTATAAACGTTGTGAGTGAAAGTGCAGAAGTTTGACAGAGATTAGGGTTTTCTTTTTTGTTGGAAGGTTTTGCCATGAGGGGTTTATGAGTTATTATTTTAATATTAAATAGGTAATTCCAATTATTTTGTTCAGTGCACAAATATTATTTTTATTACTTTTAGTTGGCCTAACATGACAGACCATTCTTCTTATTCCCATAAAGAGTAATTTAAGGTATTTTTTATTTACCACTAAGGTCCAATATTTAGCTTTTTCATTTCTTATAAAGATTTATTTTAGTTATTTTTTTATATCACTAAGGTGGCAATACGGTTAGTCGAACTCAAAGCCATTTATTAAATTTAGGCCCTAAGTTACCACCGGTTTGGAAGTCGCCTTCAACTGAAAAGAACTAACAAGAAACTCGGCAAGGTTACATTTTTTATATATTTAAAAAAAAATTGACAGTCTACCGTAGCCGACGCTTGCAAATACCAAGGCATAACTCGCGCATTACCGACACCGCAAAAATCTGATCACAACCCTTCTACAAGAACCCTAGCTGCTGCACTACACTACCCAACCGTTACCTACCACAGCGAGATACCCCAATTCCTAGCTTCTATTCTATTCTTACTCTATTCTATTCCTAGTTCGGTCGAGTGATATATCCAGCTATATGATTCCGAATAGCCACACATTGCATGTTTTTGTGATAACTCAAAATTTGCTATCCTTTTTACGCCACAATACCGCTTCTATACCACTGTTTCTCAACTAAAGTGACTTTCCGCTACAATAAGGTAAAAATATTTCATGTAAATAAAATATAGGTATTCTGTTTATCTCAAGTTTATCCAAATTTATCTTAATTAATTACATCGTGATTTAGTAAACAACGACATATATTTCGAATTTATAACAATCAAATTTTGTATTTGATTTATTGATCAAATTACTAGTTCTACGTACGAACTAATGTTTCTTATCGCTCGTTTGCTAGGCAATATAAAACAGGAGTCTGTGGATGGGTTTGAATAAATCCAAATGATTATAGCGCCATTAGACGACTGTTAGGACTTCGGGTGCTAATCGGTTGTATAACGGGCCTAAGTAGAGATTTTTCGTCTCAACGAGCCCCACTCGAATGCTTTTACAACAAATGGAAGCATCTCGCTGTGAATAGCAATTTTATGAATAGGTTTTTTAATTCTCGCTGCGTCATAATACTTTTTAGTGTGATTTTTTTTTTATATGCAGGCCTACACAATTTCACCATAGTAAGTTTATTTATTTTTATGGCAACACTTACCTAACTAAGGTTATGTAAGTTTCAAAGCATTTTGTAACAAAAAATCAGTAACAGTTTCCTCCTTTTTAAAAAATACATACTGTAGCATCGATCGATATAAACAAAATACACCAAAGTACATTATTATATTTTGAACCCTATAAATATTAAATTAGAATGAAAAATTATGTAAATTAGTGTTACTTTGCCTTTCCATTAATGGCTTCCTGATTTTAATAGTAGGTCAGTGATGGTCAAACTTTTTTACTATGGTATTGTGTTTGACCACAATGTTACTATTAAGTGATATAATATGGCCGAAGGTAGGTACACACCGGTTAGGTGCCAGTGAGGCGGGTACTACAAAGTATACTATGATCAATCTATAAAAACAATGTAAAACATTTAATAAAAACAAAGCCAGCGTTGTCAGATTGTCCAAAAATAAAACTAAATATATAAAAATGTAACCTTGCTGAGTTTCTTGCTTTCTTGACTTCCAAATCGGTGGTAGCTTCAGTAGTTTCGACGTTCATAAATGCCCTCCTAGGGTCTAAACTGAATAAATGGCTTTGACTTTGATAACTATAGAATACACAACCATTACACGCCAATCGACGTCACTACCACTGAGCTATATTTGCCTTAAATGTATTAATTATAAACTTCTACCCCGTGTTGTCAACCGCGTACCCGGGATAAAAAGGAGCCTATTTCACTCTCCGGTCAATATCTTTATGTAAACAATCACGTCGATCTGTTTCTGCGTGACAGGAGGACAAACTAACAGACCAAGAAACTTGGAGGACATCCATTACACTGGTTCATACTTAATGTACACATAATAATACACATAATAATTGATAAATAATAAACGATCTTTTGTGTGGCATCTAAAGAAAAAAATAAAATAAAAAAAAAGAAAAACTATTTATTGACCCACAAAGTCTCTCCAATATATTGAATATTATATGGGTAAAAATGCTTGAAAAAAAAGGGTATATATGGGGCTAGGTAAACTTTGAGAGCCACAGCTCTAAGCAATTTGGAAGAACTAAATACGTAGCCCCATTAACGTTTGTAAAAGGCAATGCTTTTATTGAGAGCCACTGTATTTGCATATTAATATTATGAATAATTTTGTTAGAGCTTATTCTATTGTTTTTTTTTTAAATAAAATATGTGCAAATATGGTCAAAACGAAAGTATATAATCTTCTTTTTCTAATGGAAATGAATATGGATGTAGTTTTAGCGCGATTCGATTGACAAAAGGTTTTTTTTTATTTCTTGTAAGTTCTTAATTTGTTTACTATATGGGAATGTCGAGATTTTTTTTGTCGGTAAATGGTGATGATGGATGGTGGTCATGAATTCTTTACAAACCTAATCGTAACTATAATATGTATATAATATTGTAAATGCAAAAGTGTGTTTGTTTGTTTGTTACCTTTTCACGCTTAAACCGCTGCACCGATCGCAATGAAATTTGGTATGCAGATAGCCTATGGTGTGAAGAAGGATATAGGCTACTTTTAATCCCGGGAAAACATAAGGTCCCTGGGGAACGCGGGTGAAACCGCGGGGTGGAAGCTAGTTCTGACTGATAAATAATATTATTATCTTAACAGGATCCAATAAGAAAAGGTGGTATTCCAAATATTGAGGTATTTTTTCACACAAGAGTTACCAATTAAAAAAACAATGTTTAATTAAACCTAACAACACCGAAGGCAAACACACACCCCATTTCGCAATAACAATCAAAAGCTACTAACGACCTAAGGGAGCATATCTATATAATTTTAGAACCCACGTTAAAACAAATAGAATTAATTCAAACACCTGTATTATCAAGGACATACAGTTCAAAATCACTTCAGTGTCTACCTTCCAGTGACCTCTAAAGGCTCTTATCTGTCTTAAAAGACATCTAAACATGCCCATTGTTTCACTGAATAAACAGAGTGGAATAAAAGGAAAAATCGTACACCGCAGTTTTGAGATAAAATCAACAAAGTGGGGAAAACGCCAAAGATAAATACATAAATATTCTGGTGGACGATGTAAATATTTCTCATTCAGGGTTTCCTGGTCAAAGCTATATGGATAGCTTTAATATTTTCAGAGGGAACTTATAACTGTGTTTTATTTAGATGTCTGTAATTTAAATTACAAGATACAAGTATTTTCCCAGCAAATAAACATACTTCAAGAAAGAGATTTTTGCCATTGCCCCTGGTGTTGCATCAGGCGGTACGTACACTTGTTTGCCACTTGGTGGCATTAAAAAAATAATAGATACATTTTTTACATTGTATAGGCTTGTGTTTGACCACGATCTCACTAAGGTATGGTAAGCGATGATGTGGCCGAAGGTGGTAAGCACAAAAAGCCTAGAAGGAACTGGCTCTCAAGTGAAACTACCGGAACACATCAGTAGGTGCTTGGCAACAGATTTTCAACTTGAGGGTGGTAGCCAGCCAGGCGGGTACCTACTACAAAGTACCACCTACCGCCGTGCCATGATTTTCTCACGATGTTTTCCTTCACCTTAAAAACTTATACATTGGATCCCACTTAGCTGATTTTAGCTATTTTCTATATATTTCATTGAAAATAAGCCTTGAGGCTGAACACATCGCTATCCAGCCATGCCACCGTTAACGTAGCATGTATAAAGTTAGATTCCACCCCCTAGAATTTATTATCGAACAATGTGACTGAGAATCTATTGTGCTCTATTTGTAACGAAAAAATGGTCGAACTAATGCCGTCGCAACGGTCGACTTCTACTGTGACATCGAAAATTCTATGACAGAAAATACCATGAGGAAAGTATACCTCGATGGAAGGGTAGCTTATAGAACCCAGGGTGGAGCTGGTAGCATCTGTTTCTTAGGCCTTTTGCTTATCTCCATAGGCTGATAAGAGTATCACTCGAATATCTGGCGGTGTAAACACCAAAAGGCTTCTTATTAAATTTGAGATTTTTTTCACGCATCAACAAAGCAACAGATAAATGTAATTTTTGCATAGAGTTAGAGTTTATGGACCAGAGAGTGACATAGGCTATTTTCTTCCCAGGAATGTGGATGAAATCGCAGGGTGAAACTAGTATCTATACTAATAATATAAACCTGAAGAGTTTGTTTGTTTGTTTATTTAGGAACTACTGGTTTGATTTCAAAAATTCTTTCAGTGTTGGATAGCCCATTTATCGAGGAAGGCTATAGGCTACTTTTTATCCCGGGACAACACAAGATCCTCGAGAACGCGGGTGAAACCGTGGGCCGGAACCTAGTTTGATATATAAAAGCGAAATACCACTCACTGACGATGATAATGATGTCAAAAGATCTTAAAGTTTATAAGTTACTGATAATTTATTATAAGTAAGAAGTGAAGTTCTTACCTCGTGGACTAAGGATTAGCTTTGCAATCCAACGAGATAATTCTGCTAGCCCTCTGAGCCACTTTACTAAGCCACTTACCCACCGTCGACCTAAACTTGATATTATATTTATAATACAGATTAAATAAATAATTATATAATGGAATAGGAATTTATAAACTAGCTGTTCCTTGCGATTTCACCCACGTTTCCGGTGTAATTTTTTTTTTCATAAAAACCTTCTCCTGACAATAATGAACACATAAAAGAAAGATTTATCCAGTTTGGTGCAGTCGTTGGGAAGTTATACGCGTACATACATTTCGGCGATTCATTTTTATTGAAGTGAAACTTCTTTATCGACGTATGGGAGAAATTTTTGTAGCAAATCGTCACGTTTTTCGGTTACGCGCCATGTTGCTTTTATTATGTTTTCCCGTATTTTGGAAGGCAAAGGGTTCTAGCTCATACAGCCTAGCCATTTATCTTCTTAGTTTTGAATTAATGTCTGACATCTTAAAATATAAAGGTATGAAGTTAGCTAGCGAAAAACATTGGTTGCCATTTTATCGACGTATGGGAGAAATTTTGTAGCAAATCGTCACGTTTTTCGGTTACGCGCCATGTTGCTTTTATTATGTTTTCCCGTATTTTGGAAGGCAAAGGGTTCTAGCTCATACAACCTAGCCATTTATCTTATTTATCTTCTTAGTTTTGAATTAATGTCTGACATCTTAAAATATAAAGGAATGAAGTTAGCTAGCGAAAAACATTGTTTGCCATGGAAACCAATGTTTTTTAGTAAGCGTTACTTCCGTCAGAATTTTAATCAGGGACTTTTCAGAAGTTTCACTTCTACCATGTGTGACTTGCACACACACACACTTTTTTATATATAGACAGATAGATAACCTCTGCAAACATATTGACGAGATTTATGCCGTTGCTCTAGTGTTTAAAACCAGTTTGTCTGTCCAATATAAATTGTTGATCAAAACGATAATTCCAACCACTCGGATTTCGACTTATTGTTAAGTGATATGTTTATTTCCATATGGAAGGCCACAGCTGACTCCTAATGATTGTTTCCTCTCCTGCATGAGTGTTAATGTTTTGACGGGCCGGTTGGCGTGGTTGGTAAGATACCCTATCTATCACGCCACAGGTCGTGGGTTCGATTCCCACTCAGGACAAACATTTGTGTGCATGAAAATGTCTGTTTGTCCTGTGTCTGGTTGTAATTATCTATATATGTATGTATTTACAAAAGAAAAGTAGTATATGTAGTATATCAGTTATCTGGCTTCCATAGTACAAGCTCTGCTTAGTTTGGGGTCAGATGGCCGTGTGTGAGGAATAATGTCCCAGAATATTGATTAATGACTTATGATTTGCTTCCAAATCTGTAGGGTAATATTACGACCGGCGCTTTAAGTTATTGGTCGTTTACATCGTTTGATGTGTGAAAGTGATGAATTATTAACATAAGTATTATCGACAGTACAATTCAGTACATATCATATATAGTCATTAATTCAGTTTTAAGTCCTAAGATTATATCAAAAAACAAAACTTTACAACATTACACAACTTTACACATACAACATCTGCATTCTAGTAAAAAACATCTTATCTCATTCTATTCACTCGAACATACAATTCACACAAAAACACAACACACACAACCTAAGACAAAAAAATAGATTAGAACTGATAACGCCGAGAACAAATTACGGCAAAACAACGATATTGTTTGAAGGAGCACGGCTATACAACCAATTACCTGATGAAACCAAAGAGTGCACTAGTGTCAACGCATACCGGCATAAACTTAAACAATTTGTTGAAAACTTATTTTAGTGTGTCTTTCAAGCCAGAGGTCTTACATCTATAATAATAGTTAAAATGTATCTCATTGTAAGTGAACTAATGTAAGTTCTTATGAGAATAAAGTTCTTTAAACCTAAGATGAAATTGAAAAAGTTGAAGCTACGAAAATTACCACAAGCCAATCTTGTATTGAGACTAAATATTGGCAATTTACTAACATATTTTCGGCGATGGCGTTGAAACTTTTGGGCTTTGGGGACCGGAAGCTCGTCGTTTGTTCAAAGTGGTCTCCTATCGACTCATTCACTCCCGTAACAGAGTGATGGCATGTAGGTACTTTGCCAAAATATATTGCATTGCCTTTTAGCGTGGAAAAAAGTTTAGCTACGAGTTTTTTATATCAAGTATTTTTTTATTGTTATAAAAAATTATATTAAAGTATACTTAGGTAGGATTTACATGTTCGAACAAAAACAATGATTTGTTTTGATATTTAAATTACAGTCAAATCAAATAACGTATCCATTTACGTTATTGATTTCACGCATAAACATAACATTACGGGTTGTTTGTTGCCCCCCTTTGGGTTCAAATTACTTGGTTTTTTATTCGTGATGCCTCAACAAAAAAGTTTAAATTGCCTGAAATGACAAAGCGATATTGGTGGAGTTGGACTTGAACAGTGAAAACAGCTAAAGTAAGTTTAATAGGTTAGTGATAAGCAAACAGTCCTATAGTTTTACAAATTTATATAGCTAACTAGTTTCCACCTGCAGTTTTACTCGCATTCCCAAGAGATTTTACGTATAAAAATACTATATTATGTTTTAATATTAGGTATGATTTATGTATATGCTTGATTTAATTAAAATCTGTTAAGTATTACGACGTGATAGAATAATAAATTTTCACATTTATCCTAACTATAAAGTTATAAATGCGAAAGTGAGTTTGTTTGTTTATTTTTTTGTTTGTTACCTTTTCACGCTTAAACCGCTGAACCGATCGCGATGAAATTTAGTATGCAGGTAGCCTATGGTATGTAGAAGAACATAGGCTACTTTTTATCCCGGGAAAACATAAGATCCCTGGGGAACGCGGGTGAAACCGGGGGGGCGAAAGCTAGTATCTAATATTTGTAGGTTCTAATAAAAGAGTCCATTGTTCTTCATTTAGGATTAATCTTGTACCTTTTTATTCTTGTGTTGTCCTGAATAAATATATTTCTTTATTGTCTTTCTTATTAAAAATCTAACGAATAAAATATTTGTCTTCAGTAGGTAAACTAATATAAAATATATTCTATAACAACCTAATTATATTTTAATTAAATACCTTTTACCTACAAAACCAAATAAGCGAATAAGCTTATAATTCTTTAACGAGACAGCTGTCTCTACATATTGTAATTTTAAATGTTATAATGAAATCTTGAAAATCTTTTACACCCAGATTTTTAGAAAATTGAAACGTCAGTAGAGAAACTGTTGACAATTTGCAACATAAAAATTACGTAAAGTACGTTGTTGAAAAAGTTAACAATAAAAAAAGTAAAAATAGCCCAGAAAACGGCCTCATTTTCCGATCCCACCACACTTAGGGGCTCGTTTGAGGGGCACTCCAATACGCCTACAAATTTATCGAGACTTTCTCGAGTACTCGAGTTTGTACCGCTCCTTGATTTATGTTACAGCCCCAGATAACAATATATCTAGCTTTGTTACTTAACTACATTGTCTGTAGTTGTTAAATGCTGTTTTATTACATCTGGTATTACTCTTGTAATATATTTAGACCTGAGTGGAATATTTGAAATCCAGTGTTAGTTTTACAGAAATTGAGAAAAAAGTAATTATGCCGTTACGCGCACCGGTGTCAAACACACTTTGCTGTGTCAAGTGTTCTAAAGATGTTTCGTCTATAATAATATGAAAGAAAAAACTAGGCCATAATAAAAAAATACATGAGTACCTACACAATCCAAGAAATAGTGATGTTACGTTCGCAAGAATAAAGTAAAGAATACAAATAAATTGGAAATGTAGATAAAAACATATTGTAATATAGATCGTTGCGTCATCATATAAAAATGCCTACGATTTTACTTTGGTTTTTGTTACTTTGGCTAATCTGATCCATAATAGGGTAATGTTATTAGAACATGTTAATTTCTTACTGAAATAAACTGTTATTTGTTTAATTAACGATAAAAGTACAAACTATAATATTTAAATATTTCTTCGAAGTTACTGTCAGCGTTTCCTCTTTAATTTTATATGTGAACTAGCTTCCGCCCCGTGGTTTCACCCGCGTATACGAGGGATCTTATGTTTTCCCGGGATAAAAAGTAGCCTATAGCCTTCCTCGATAAATGGGCAATAAATATTTTAGTGTTGGATACAACACTAAAATAATTTTTCAATTCGAACCATTAATTCCTGAGATTAGCGCGTTCTACCAAACAAACAAACTCTTCAGCTTTATAATATTATATTATCTATAGATTTTCAAGTACTACTGTATTTGTTTTTTTTACGACATAAGATGTTTCGATGATTGGTTAATAATACCCATCGGTTGAACGGATAAAGGTGGACTTTGGCAAAAGGATAGAATATAGCCTATAGTAGTATATTAGGTAGAATAGTATAAATAAATAAAATAAATAAATATTCTGGGACATTATTCCTCACACACGGCCATCTGACCCCAAACTAAGCAGAGCTTGTTACTATGGAAGCCAGATAACTGATATACTACATATACTACTTTTCTTTTGTAAATACATACATATATAGATAATTACACCCAGACACAGTACAAACAGACATGTTTATGCACACAAATATTTGTCCTGAGTGGGAATCGAACCCACGACCTGCGTCGTGATAGATAGGGTATCTTACCAACCACGCCAACCGGCGTGTGTTATTTGGCTGCAGTATTCTGTAAGGTGGAGGTACTTCCCCAGTCATGCTCTACCTCTCTTAAATATTAGGTAGGGCTGGGCGTTTATTACTTCAATGCAAATATGAAGCTGCAAATGTGGCGAAATTAACCCCCCCCCCACCCCCCAGGCAAGTGAAGTACCACCAAGCAACTTTATAGTTAGTCATATGTTCTCAACAGCATTTAAAATTAACATTACGATTATCTGTTCTCTATCTTGATATAATATAAAAATCAATCTTCGTTTATATGTTTCTCCTCTATGCGTTTCTAAACCGCTGAACTGATTGCGATGAAAAGGCTACGGTAAGAGGGACATAGGTTACTTTTTTTCTCGGGAATGCGGGGCAGATGCTAGTATTTATTTAAAAAAAAAACATGAATTAGTTATTTAAAGTGTTTCGAACTTACTAGGAACTTAAAATATAATAAATATTAATAATTGTATAGATAAGTAGTGTAGTTAACTATAGCCAAAAATTTTATCGAATTGAGAACCTCCTTCTTTTTTGAAGTTGGTTAAAAAAAGGAATGCAAATTCATCTATTAAAAAAAATATCGATTTGATTTTTTTTTTGTTCAAATATTAAATATTATTATATTTATTACTATAAAACTTGTTATTTATTAACATAAGTAGGTACTAAAATAACTTTAATTCCTAAAATACTAATATAATAAAAGAGATAACTTAACTATTATTTACAGTATCTAAAAGAAAAGACAAAAAGGGGGGCTTACAGGGCATCAAAAAAATCATCCGCATCACTGTCAACAGGAAAAGTGCCCAAAACGCTGGCAGCATTGCCACGTTGGATGGCAATGCTAATTCTTTGTCCAAAATAAAGGCCAGCCTGTTGGCCACTTGAAGAGTCGACTAATCGCTTGGCGATTTCTCTATAAAGTGAGCGGGCACTGGGACCCCAAGGCCCTAGTGTTTCAACCCCAAACGGCTCAAATAAATAATTTCCAATAAAATTACTATATTTGCGCCGTTTGAGGATCTCTGCTGCTGCAGCAGCCGCTCCAGCACAGCCTGCCGTGCTAGGAAGATGGGATGGCGCAAGGGTGTCGACACAGGTTGCGTCCCACACCAAAGGCCTACCCAACTTCCACGGCACCAAGGACATGCCATCAGGTCTCTTAACATCGTCGCGCGCCAAGCCATTGGGTTCTAAAACAGCTGGCACCCCGGCGGTGACAAGAGCACGACGAACTATGTCATTAATGCTGGCGTGCCGTGCTATGCGACCCGCACTCTTACTGCAGGACAGGCCATGATGTCCCAGGCAGTTGACCGCTTCACCGCACTGGCAGCGATGCGGAGCCCCGCAAGTAGCGCCCAGACGCAGACATGTAGCGAGTCGGAAGGTGGTGTTACACAGCATAGTGCCAATGTTGGGTGACGGAAGTGCCTGAAGCCAGAGGCCCGACTCCCACTCACCCACGGCCAGCAGGCGGGCACGCTCAGCAGTATTGGTTGACGTATTAAAAAGGTTATTCCGTACCAACCTGCAGAGCGGCTCATCCCACTGTCCTTGCGAAGATGGGTTTACGGGCCAAACTATGTCCGGGCAAGCCATTTTCCAGGCGTTCACAGCATCGGTTAAGCACGGCACTTCGAAATTAACCAGTGAAGGGGCTAAAATTTTGCTGGTTAAGTTTTCAGTGCTGTTGACGATTGATTAATTGATTGGTTAATTCCAACCACCTATTATGTTTAACCGACTTCAAAAAGGAGGATGTTCTCAATTCATCGGATTTTTTTTTATGTATGTTCCCCGATTACTCAAAGACGCCTAAGCCGATTTGAAAAATTATTATTTTGTTTGAAAGAGTATATTTTCCAGGGTAGTCCCATTGGCACCAAGTCAGGATCTGATGATGGGATCCCAAAAAATCGAGAGCAACCCACAAATTTTGTAGGAATGCGTAATGTGTTTTATATATTATTTTCTAAAACTATTCAAGTATTTGCGTCTAGTACTCATCATCTCATGCTGCTGAGCTGATGATGGAAAATATATTAACTCCTTAACTATTATGAGTTAGTGAATAATTCTTTAAATATTATAGGATCGTATAGACCGCTACTTATGTTCATTTGAGTTAGTCAAGTGAGCTGATGATGGAAGGTACAACTCCTTGTTAGTTAGGAGTTAGGGGATAATTCTTAAAGTACCGCATAGACCGCTAGTTTTTATTCTTTCTAGTTATTTGGGTGATTGCGTCGGGAGTCTTAATTTTATGCTACTGAACACAAGAAATTAATTAAACTCATTTTGAAGTCAGCGAAAGGGAAGCACGTGTTCCAGAATCTCAAATTCTTCTGTCATCGTTATTTTATAATTTTTAGTGGAAACCCACTTTGAAGTCGGTTTTCAGTTTGTTAAAAGTTATCATTTGATGGACCAATAAATGCTTGTTGAATCAAAAAAACACAAAATACAAATGAATTCATCAAAATTAGTACGAGGTTGCATGTTTTCCCATCGATAATTGTTCACTAGAAAAGTAAATTTCAATATCGCGATGCAGTCTAATTATGACTCACTGAATAAACAGCAAGCGTATCCAACGTCGCAATTAGTTCGTTTACACATCAACAGATGTCGCTACTCGTATTAACAAGTCGCAGAATAACAAAACCGCGAGCGCTAACTAACAAACAATTCACAATTACTCTGCCCCGGATTTCCAATTACGTGCAAGATTCAGTAGGAAATACAGTTGGAATTTGAGCTTAAAGACTTGAAATTAAGTTTGAGAATTAAATGGAGGTGAATTGAGGTTGTTCAAAAGCTGTAACGAAACGTGTGAAGATTTAATGCGACAACTTTATTGTGCTGGTTGGAATGGCTGTGTGTTTAGTGTGTTTGTCAATTTAGGAGAAAATTATTTTTTATAACATTAAATTGTTTCATTGTTTTAGTTCATAAAGAATAGAAGAGTAGGTTACATGCTGAAAAAAGTTACAAATTTCATAAAAAGTTGATCTCATATATTGTTTCATCTGTCTTTCTATACAAGATGGCTATATGAGGCAAATGGACACCGAAAGCTCAAACTCATGATTTGAACCCACGGCCTTAACTATTTTTTACATGTAAGTAGTTTTTTATCGTTCAATCAGTTTTTACGGAACCCTAAAAGCAAGGTTCCATTAATGATACCTATATTGTACTCTTTTTGCGCACAGCGCTGTGACTACTCAAGCATTTCTTTGTCTTTTGTTTCCTTTTAAGGCCTTTTGTTTTATTAGAAAAACTCACCTCACATTTTCTGTGGCTCGTACCTTGGAAAAATATTTTTGTTACTGCGACATAAATTCATTGACTTTTATATGAAAAAATAGGCTTTGTGCGTGGAACCAACAACTTACAATTTATATACAAATTACTATTATGTTCTAGAAATGACATTTTTGTACGTGACATTTTTTTTTATTATAGGTACATGGGTACAGGTGAATTTTTCAAGTAGGCGTGGATGGCCAAATCCTAAACTATAAGGAATAGCGAAAAATACTCAAAGGAGTCTGGAGCCGGATTTTGGTGAAAACTAAAACTGCATCATTGGATTTTTGAAAAATCAATATTCCTAGCCAGGAATCTAACGCGTTGATTTTGAAATAAATAAACACACACTGTTACACCATCCGATAGTGTTGCTAATATGGATCAATTTCTGGGATGTAATGATATGCGGCAAACTAAAGGAAAATATTTAATTTTAATAAATTATTTCTTATTTTCATTTTGAATGAATTCTTTAGGATTTGGCCATCCACGCCCACTTGAAAAATTCACCCTGTATATTATGCCTATTCGACCATTATCTCACCGTGATAAGTGATACGACTGAAGGTTGTAAGCACACAAAGTTAAGAAGAAACTGGCTCTTAAGTGCAGCTGCCGGAACACACCAGCAGGTGTTTGGTGACTGACTAACATCTTTAGGGTGGTAGCTAGCCAGGCAGGTACCACAAAGTGCCTTACCACCGTGCTATGGTTTCCTCACGATGTTTTCCTTCACTGAAAGCTCAAGTTCATCACGATTGTTGGTGTCACTGCTACTGTGCTATCTCACCAACAGCTGTCCTTGAAAGTACCATCATGTATTCTATGTACTGCACAAAAATGTATTTTATTTATTTATTTAAGGTTCACCAGCAGTTGGTACATTCAAACATCAATTTCTTACTTAAACAAAAATAGTAAAACTAAATGCACAACTTTTAAAGGTAAACACCACTAACACTAACAAGTGATACACATTTTTACAAGAATACAAATATACAAATACAAATATAAGACAGAATTATAATGAAATTCCATTTTAGATTACATAACGTTATACTACACTAGACAGAAACACAATCATGTTTTACAGAGAAAAAAAAAAAAATAATAATAATAAGACAGCACACATAGATAATTTAACATTTAATTAATTTGTCAGTGAAGCAATGATACACTTCTTGAATACTGGCAAAGAGTCCACGTGCACATCGGTAGCTGAGCTCACACAGTTGTACAATCTACTAAGTCGCGGTATGGGTGAATTACTTCCCATGACAGTTCTGCGAAGGGGGGGGACCAAAGGGGTAATTTTTTTACGAGGGTGGCGGACTGGAACTCTGAAATTTAAGCATTGTAGAATCTGGGGACAGTCTATTTTAGCTCTTAGAATTTTGTACAAAAATAAAAGATCCAATATATCTCTGCGCTTATTTAGACTACTAATTTGGAAAACATTTAACCTGTCTACATAAGACTTGACTGATTTTGAGTTACCCAGTGAATACGTAAGGTGATATAAGAACCTTTTTTGAAGGCGCTCAATCCGGAGTGAATGCGTTGCATAATGTGGCCGCCAAACTACGCTACAATATTTGATGAGACTTCGCACAAGACCATTGAACAATAGGATTTTAGTACGGGGACTACGGAAGACTTTTCCATTCCTGATTATAAATCCCAGCTTTGCTGATTTTTTAATTATGCTATCTGTATGTTGTAAGAAAGTGAGTTTACTATCAAATATGACTCCTAGATCTTTAATGTTTTCTACTTTAACCAATGAATGCCCATTTAGGAAGTATTTGGATGACACAATATTGGTTTTGCGAGTGCACTTCATGGTAACACACTTTTTTACATAAAAAAAATGTATGTTACTTCATTATTATCTGTACTAATATTATAAAGCTGAAGAGTTTGTTTGTTTGAACGTGCTAATCTCAGGAATTATTTCAGTGTTGGATAGCCCATTTATCGAGGAAGGCTACAGGCTACTTTTTATCCCGGGAAAACACAAGTTCCCTCGGGAACGCGGGTGAAACCGCAGGGTGGAAGCTAGTTTCTTATAAAAAGCTCTCAATTGCCTATAAAAGATAAAAAAAAACAATGCAAATATTCGTGTAAACACCCAATAAAACGTACCTTACAAAGGAATAAAGCGCGTTAAACATAAATAATGAATTTTAACTCCGTTCTGGAAGATTAGCACAATTCTTATTTATGTTGTAAAGGAATATTATTCAGGAGCTAATCCTGATTCTTTGTTAGAGAGAGCTGGTATATTTTACGGTAATCTCCTTTCTCAACACGTAATGAAATGATAATGTATTTTGACTTTTGAAAGGTAAAACTATTATTACGTAAATCTTAAGATTATGAGAGATTTCTTTGAGTAAAGCTCTATATTACTATGATTAACTGAAGATATATTATAAGACAATAGTTATAATTATGTGATAATCTTTAACTTGAGCCAATACTTATAAAGATAGGTATATTATCTTCTTCTTAGTTCAATGATAATTAAAAAGTAACTAAGTATATTAAAAAGAAGACTGGTTATACCTATATCTCACATTATATAAGGTCCTAATAAATGAAGTACGGTCCTTTTGAGGGATGATAGCATAGGTCATAAGTATTCATAAGTTTTAATTAATGCTAAGTAGTGATGAAGTACAATTTCAGGTTTTTTTTCATTAAAATTACGACCGAATATTTTTTTTTGATCATTTTCGGAATACTTATGACCTATACTATCATTCCTCAAAAGGACCGTACTTCATTTATTAGGACCATATATAGACAATATGCTTGTCATAAATTGGTTTCCAACAGCTTTGTTGTAAAAATAATTTTCAATTACACAATTTGGATCTTAAATAAAAGTCAAAACATTCGTAAGGAATTCAATAACAAAATACTTAATATCATCTTGTAAATAACTATGCTAAAATAATGAAAGATATGTTTAGAATGTTGGTAATTAAAGTAGAAGATTTAAATTCATGAATTGGTCTCAGCCGTAATACTTATTTAATAAAATGTCGGTTCTGCAACGAGATATTTATGACCACAGATTTTAATGAAACTTTTTCTTACTTTGCAGAAAATGTCGTCAGAACAAGAATTCAAAAGCGTATAGTCCATGATCTCCTCAACAGAAATCGAGCTGATAGAAAATCTAAAATGGAATACAACAAACCAAATACAAAGAGATCGATTCATAGAAGATACGAGAGGCGAAAACTTCAATATTACAAGAAGCATTTACCACATAGTGACGTTAGATGAAGTATATACTCCAAAGAATTTGTGCCAGCATTTAGTGAACTCTACAAACTTCACAAGTGAATGTGGTGATGATAATTACGATAGTTTTGAAATAAGTGTAGTTATAATACTGTTTTTGTTAATAGTGGTGACAGTTATTGGTAATACATTGATCATATCGGCGGTGGTAACTACGAAAAGATTGAGAACTGTGACTAATTGTTTTGTAACTAGTTTGGCGGCTGCTGATCTTTTGGTTGGGATTTTCGTCATGCCACCTGCTATTGCTGTACATATAACTGGTGAGTATAAAACCTATTATCCTACTAATATTATATGTTTGATATTAAAGCCTAAATTATGTTTTTAAGGTTTTTTCTATAACAATCTGAAATGTCAACCTTGTCTATTAATAAGATCCCAAACTCTTTCAAATTAGATCACCCAAATAGACTCAAATAACAAGAAGGTTTCTTACCCACAAAACCATAGTCAAAAGCATTCCCTATTTTATGGTTAATAACCCACCATAAAAGGCTCATTAAGGGCTCTCGAACTTCGGGCACGTAAACTTTTAAGAGCCAATTTCAATGTCTTTTTCGTGACTCGAAAAAAGGATCTTGAATTTTTTGGGCTCGGGTATTTTCTATAAGAGTAATATACATAGTTTTATGATCGTGCAGGCTTCAGAACTAAGTAATTTTATCACAAGTACTCTTCTATGTATAGATGATATATGCTCAATTTTCAAAAGCCTATCTTCACAGATAGGCTATACAAAATCGCTTCCAATTTTCGATTTTGTATAGACTTATCAAAGACTTATCCAGCAATTGAAAGTGCCAACGTTATGTATATCAATAACATTTTCTAAAGATTGTGAATATTCTATACTGATGAAGGTAGACACAAGGCAGTGTGTCAAGTCAAGTTCAGATTTATCAAAAAACGAAATACCATCTGAGAGTCATCCCCACTGTAGGGGTACGAGCCTCCCCTAAATAAAAGGGAATAGGACCATCATCTACCACGCATCTCCATTGTGGATAGGCAATTTTCTCTGCCTTCGAATTTTCTCGGACCTAGTGCAGGGTAGTTCTTGGGGTAAAGGTTCCCTAATAAAATTTTCCTTCTACGGAAAATCAGTAGTAAGACCGGACAGTAATTTGAACCTCACTATATTGATCGTAGAATAGGTCACAACTGCGCTACTAAATAGCTTCTCAAATAATAATACTCCAAACATAATCTAAGAGATTAATTGTAATAATTTCGCAAATGGATTCAACATCACGTTCGCTTTCAATATTTCCACGCGGTAAGCGCGAGGCAACGCAATATAACCACCTCGCTACATCCGTCAAGTGGCAGGTGCTTACGATTTCAAGACCACTTACACGCCTTCCGATATAAGCATAAAACGGTTAAGAATGAATGAAATATACAGTGACGATTCCGCATTCAAATTATATTTCAAAGAAGTTAAATCCTAGCTAATATTACAAATGCGAAAGTAAGAATGTTCGTTTGTTTCTTGACGTCTCAACGGTACAATAAATAATTGTGATGAAATTTGGCAAGCAGGGACATTTTTATCTTAGGAACGTGGGCGAAACCACGAAGTGGAAACTAGTTAAACAAAATACGAATATTTAAGGTTTAATTAAATAAGGGACCCGTAAATTGTTTGGTACAAAAAGCTTGAACTTTATTAATAAGACTGTAGCAAATTAGGTGTACTTGTTCATATGGTACCATTTCAGGAGAATTCTCTATCCATAAAAAAAAACAATCATCAGAACAAAACAAGAACTGAGAACCGCTTTTTTTGTTTTAGTAGTTCAAAATTGCTGTATGGAAATTGGTACCACGTGTGTTTTAAGTAGATGCACTAGAGTGTCAAATTTCTTCTAGTCTTTATGTCCATACCACATTAACAATTGGTATGGCATGATTATCGTCAAACACAAACTTATCTATATCACTATCACTACATATTACAAAACAAAGTCCTCCCGCCGCATCTGTCTGTCTGTCTGTACGCGATGAACTCAAAAACTGCTAAATAGAATTTCATACGGTTTTCACCAATGGACGGAGTGATTTATGAAGAAGGTTTAAATATATAAATAATTCAGGTTTTTTGTAAATTGGCTGAAATATGACGATGATTGTTGAAGATATCGGAAAAAATCATGCCGACTGAGAGCTTTACTGACGTGGGCCGCATAAACTAATAGAGTTATATGTATATGCTCTGCTACCCGTACGAAGCCGGGGTGAGTCGCTAGTAATATACTAAAGTATAAAAGAAGAAGTGCCGACTGACTGACTGACATGCGATAAATCCACGCAGAGCCTAATCCGCTAGTCGTAGAGATACGAAATTTTCCGTGTTCCTTTTAGGGAATCGGGAATTATTAAGAAATGATTTTTCAAAACCGTGTGGTTGAAAACAAGTCCATAATAAAATGAAAAATATGGAACCCTAAAACGAAGAGCTTTCGAAAGATGCTTACATATATTTTAGGATAGGTTGAGGTTCGTGATGTTTGCTTTTACCGTATACTTCAGCAGTCCTATCTGCTATCATGTTTTGATAAATAATACTATTAGGTAATGTATCTACTCCTTGCCTATCCTTTTTACCAATCACTCTAGGAGTACCAGTTTGTATTCCAGATAGATAAGATAAATCGTTTATTTGATCATCTATAAGTGCCTCTATAAGTGAAGGTTGGCAATTTGTAGCCCGAGCACGAACTTCTATAGAAATACGAATAAGTATAGTAAATTCGTATCCAAATTGAGAATTAATAATGTTACATTGGATTTTAAATTCAAATTAAGAATTTCAAGTGGGAGCCTTTTTTATGTTATAGGTAAGTAAATTATTTAATTATGTCGTGTAGTTAAAGGGATCCTAACAAATACACACAAGATTTTATTAATGTGACCATTGACTAGTTGAGATGAAATGAAAATGTTTTTATATTAATAAGCCTTTATATTGAACTAGCTTTTCCGCGCGGTTTCACTCGCGTTCCCGAGGAATCTCCAGGTTTATTACATAAAATAAACAATAAAAATAATGAATTTAATAACAATAACCTTAATCTATACCTACTTAAATAAAATTAAAATTAAAAACTAAAAACTACTTACTTATAAATAAAAAATTTGCCCCAAATCGCTGCCGAGCGGAAGTGTGCCAAAAAGGCTGGCAGCATTGCCACGCTGAATGGCAATGCCAATTCTTTGGGCAAAATATACGCCAGCCTTCTTGTCACGGGAAGCCTCAATTAGTCGAAAAGAGACCTCTTTAAACAAGCGATGAGCCTCCGGTCCCCACGGCCCTAGAGTTTCAACCCCAAACGCCGAAAATATGTTAGTCCTCTGTAGACTAGCATACTTGCGACGCTTGAGACACTCTTGTTGTGCAGCAGCAGTGCCGGCAGCTACAGACGTGTCTGGAAGGTGGGATGGTGCGAGGGTGTCGACGCAAGTAGCATCCCACACCAGGGGCCTACCCATCTTCCAGGGCACCAATGACATACCATCCGGTCTCTTACCATCGTCGCGCACCAGGCCATTTGGTTCCAAAACAGCAGGTACGCCAATGGTAATAAGAGCACGACGGATCAAGTCATTGAGTGCCGCATGTCGTGAAAGCCTCCCGGCACTCCTCACACACGACAGGCCATGGTGACCTAGCTCATCTACATTGTCTCCGCAGAGGCAGCGATGTGGGACATTGGATATTGCACCCAAACGGAGGCATGTGCATAATCTAAACGTAGAGTTGTCCAATAATGTGCCCGTATTGGACGATGGAATAGCATTTAGCCAATGTCCAGACTCCCATTTAGCAACAGCCAGGAGACGAGCTCGCTCAGCAGTGCTGCCAGATGTCTGCAAAAGAGAATCATACGACAGTTTACTCAGCGGCTCGTCCCACAGTTTTTGTAACTGTTTGGACGATGGTATATCTGTGCTTGAACAAGCCATTATCCAATCATTTCTGGCCTCAGATAGGAGCGAAACCTCAAAGTCACCAAGTGACGGATTTAGAATATTTCCTATGAGGTCTCGCACACTATGAACTGAGGAAAGAAATGCTGGTAGAGATACACTTGAAATTTTGCGGATAACAATAAACAAGTAATATAACTAAATCAAAAACATAAAACTAAGTGGCGCAATATTAAAATAAAATACCATGTTTACCTAATAAACATTTTATGTGGTTGCTACTCCGCTAGGGGAAGCAAATGCAGGGAGATGTTACTTCCATACATCCATGTTTTTAATATATTGTCAAATTCCTATATTGTAAGTCACTCTCAGTCCGCTAAAAAAATTACTTAGCACCTGTCAAAGATCAATTTATGCGCTTACAGTTCAAATCCATATATCACAACTACTATCCAATAAATCTTTACAAAGAAATCCCTTAGATTACAAACAAACACCGT
Organism: Tetheella fluctuosa; assembly: GCA_951216915.1. Classification (NCBI taxonomy): domain Eukaryota; kingdom Metazoa; phylum Arthropoda; class Insecta; order Lepidoptera; family Drepanidae; genus Tetheella; species Tetheella fluctuosa. The sequence continues at coordinate 2,503,492 of OX578238.1, forward strand.
CTTGGAAAAACATGTTTTCGATTACTTATGTAAACCTAAGTTTTTGTATAAAAATATTGATGTTACACCAAGTATTTTAGTGATGTTACGGGCTTCCATTTCCGTATCCGTAATCTCTAGTGCGGTTATTTCCTTCCTACTGAAAGATACGCGTATCAAACGCGTATCTTTCACAATAACAAATAAGTACAGTTTAATCGTTTCCTGTGGATATATTTCTGTTGTAATAATTTAGATAGTTTTACATCCGTATCCGAATTGGAATGGTTATTGTTGTGGATGTATAAAAAAATATTACATCCATATACAAGGTTAGACTAAATTAACTACGATGTATATGTTATAAGTATACATAAATAATAACAATAGTACATAACCTAAATAATATTCCATTACTCATTACACATTGCTAGCGCCTATGTAGTAGGTGTTAGTACAAAACTACAAAGTATCCTATATTATTTATACAACTTTATAGGTACAAATAACATGTTCTTTTTTATAATTATCTATTTTGCTGCCTAACAATGGTCGTATTTTTCAGTGAGCTTTCAGAGAAGAAAAACATAACACGGTGGTAGGAATTAGGATACTTTATCCGAAGCATCTATTTAATAGCCCACTATTAGATTCGGATACAAAAATGCGTGAGAACTTCCCTTAACTTGACATAACATTTACCTTTCGAGCCGAATTCATAATAATATTGACTATGAACACGGAATCTAGCCATATTTTTGTTAGATAATTTATTGCTTTATTAGTAAGAATTAAGTATTCGATGGTAGCCTAGCATAGGGTTTTTATAAATACGTCATCCTCTTGTATGTTCTCTTGTTATTCATAAGTGCCTAAACTGAATAAAGGAGTTTGAGTTTGGGTATGTGATAAATAGATTTTCTTAGTGCGCTTGCACAATCAATGGAACGACATTTTATCAAAGAAAATAGAGTATTCGGCCGGCCCTGAGTCATGTTATGGTATAGTCATATTATGGGAGAAATTGAGTTTATTTCATTATTCATTTATTTAGACTGTCATAAAATCATTTTTTTCGAAGCATGGACTAAGGCATTTGCACCTCTGAATGAATACGGTCCTTGTGTCATGAAACTCCATGTCTTTTATAATGATTTTAAATATTTACTTGAATGAGTAAAATAAATGTATGATGTTTGTAAATTTGCATAGAAAAATGGTAAAATAAATACCTAATTTCCCGCGATGAAAGGTCCTTTCACTTCACCTCAGACATATTTATAGGTTTCCAAAATATGAATATATGTCTTAGAACACCTCAATCAACTTATGTAAGTTCCAAGTATGTAACATTATTTTTTATTGTGATAATTATAATAACAATGAAAACGCTTCGAAAGGATCCCCACATACTTTTATCTACCGAACATTTAAAATCTATATCAACTTAAGTACCTACCTTTTAGAAAATTTCCTACGGAATAGAAATAAATTCGATTATAAAGCATAAAACGACGGGCCTCACAAAAGGGACCTTTTTAAACAAGTGATTGATGGCCTATACTAAAAGGCCTCCGAATAATTACCTCCACTTCTTTTTTTTACCTTTCAAAATTTACTTAAGAGCCCTATTGATGTCACTTCAGTTATGGAAATATGAGGCTGAAGAAAAGCAATTGAAAGTTTGTTAAACTTAGCTTCATCATGATTGAATTTAATTTAAAGCGTCTTAGTACATTTAAACAGATTCAACTTGATTTGTTTGTTTTGTTTTAAAGGCTACATTATATTTTATTGAGGTACCTACCACAACCCTATAAGATAGTCAAATGGATTTAATGACGGGATGAAAATCGCCCGACACCTACTTCATATCCCAAACGCATACGCTCATGCTATTAATGATCGTATTTTGACTAAATGACGGCGGCTAGCCTTCTAACTAGGGTTAGATGAAATTAGGGTCTGAAAAAGTGATCGAAATTCATTAGTTTCTCTGTTCCAGGTAAATGGGAGCTGGGCTGGATTCTCTGCGACATCTGGATAAGCCTGGACATCCTACTATGCACAGCGTCGATCCTTTCTCTTTGTGCCATCAGTGTCGACCGGTACCTCGCCGTCACTAGACCCCTGACTTATTCTAGAAGACGAAGATCCAAGAAACTAGCCCTGACGATGATATTCTTCGTATGGATTGCTGCTGGTACTATTACGTGTCCACCTATGTTTGGATGGTAAGTTCTATCTTATCATATTCTTTTTATTATGTAATTATCTTTGACTAAATATTTGTTTTAGAAATAAATTTGTGTGTGTGTTTCTAGTTCTTGTGACATGTGGTTAGCTGTATCACCGTCTTTTGGGCACAATACTAATTTTAGGTTACATCCAGAGATACGATAATTGCACTGTGCCCCACTGAGGTAATCATTTTGGAAATTATGGTAGCTAAGAATTGTTTGGCAAGGCGTTTGACAAGATTAAAGATGACAGGTTATAGTAATAAAGCAACGGGTAGGACCATTCTACAGTGAGCTAATAAAAATAATGTTTCTGGGCTACTAGGTATTTTCATTTTTTCAGCAGCTTTATCCTCTATTAGTATAATGCTCATTTAGCGCTGTAATGGCCACGTCCACTCCCAAAATGGATCAAATTACTCACCTACATTTTCCGGTCTAGTCAAGGTTGTATTACATAAATTAGACAAACAGACTGAGTGTCCGAATTAATCAATCTAAATCTGAATTATTATCAAAGGTTGTTTTAGCAATATTTTCATCACATTACTGCAAATGACGATCAATTTAAGCTTCGTATTGCCTTCCATGTTTATAATAGTTTGTTATTTTGAATTAACAAATATAATGTTAATGATGATCTATTTTTATGCATTAGCCAAAGCAGATTATGTCAGTCTCCAGCCCATAAACTATCTCTATTGAAAAAAATACTCGGATTCATTGCTCAGTTGCTGCGTGATAGAAGGACAAACCAGTAGAACACACAGTTTTGTATTCATAGGGAGGGAATATTATTACAACTCTGGTATAACTTTAACATCAAAGTTTGTTCACCTATCAACATTTAAATTCTCGTCAATTTATTTCTCGATACAATTTTACCCACTACCTCCAACCATAATATGTATGTTTTTAAGCATAATATTTTTCACGTCTTCAGTTTTGAAGTCAACTTTGATCGATTTAAAGTCATCATAAATTTCAACAGGTATGAACCGGACCACAACCAAGGTGGTGTCTGCCGCTACAATCAGAACCCTGGATACGTAGTGTTCTCTGCCATGGGCTCTTTCTTCCTACCCATGGCTGTCATGGTGTACGTGTACGCAAGGATATCCTGTGTGGTAGCTCGCAGACACCATCAATTGGCCAGCAGCACTAAATGTAGTAAGGTAATTAGAAATTGCTATTTTTATTGGAAAGAGAAAAATTTAATCACGCTACATAGGAATACAGCATACATTTTTCAAAAACCATAAAGGGGTCACAGTAATTCTGAAAACATTCGATTTTTTATTACAAATAAAAGAGAACTTTGAATCTTCAAACATAAAGAACAAAAACCTGTGACTTAGCACCGTAAGCGTTTAACCATTTTAGGAACGCAATTTAGGTTCCATATTTTCCCATTTTGCTTCCCGTGAATGCATACACGCCTATTATTTTAGCTACAAAGAAACATTCCTCACAATAATAGTTGGAGCGTAAAATCTGAGAATTCTGAGATATTTACAACGGTAGATAAAATAAAAGCTTTTCGGCTCAGGTAGAAAATCCCGGTCTTTCTAAAACGCATGGACTTTTTGTTTCAGCTTTTATGTAAAACGATATATGAGGTAGGTTTTGTTCAGTTCATACTCGATATGGATTGGAAGATTTATGTATAGCCGTGCTGACAGTTGAGAAATCTTTTTGGGATTCCATTAGGTCTGTCATCCCGAGGGATTTTTTTAGATTTGTTCTACTTTTAAATATTGTAATAGTAACTGAAAGATTATTTCTAAACTTAATGCATTTGAATTGTATTTCATTTTATGTAAATAAGAATTATTATTCTATTTATTTCTTGTGATTCTAGTAAAATATATATTTAAACGTATGTGAGTAATAAAAAATATGTAAATAACTTATTACTATTAATTATTATTATTTATTTACAACAAGTATTTACAATCAATGTATGAAATACAAACTATGATATATAGAAAACATCCTCAAAGCTCTCGCTGCTGTCCATAGGCAAGGTTCCCAACAGGCTGGCAGTGTTCCCTTTTTGGATGGCCAAGCTTATGCGTTGGTGGAAAAAGCTCCCAGCCCATCGGTCTCCCGAAGCCTCGATGAGCTTGGATGATAAAATCCGAGCAAATCGGCGGGCGATTGATATGTTCGTAAAATATTGAGTAAAATATTGTACACGAATAGTATATTTACTTATATTGTATTGCATAATGTTGTCAGAATGATGGAATGAAGATTTATTCGAAACATTTTCTAAATAACAACTAACGTCCTACGTCATAATGAAATCTATAACACTCGTGACACATAAAACATTGTTTCAGAAGGCGAAGCTATCGTGTATACGAACAGAATCCGACTCCGGTTCAGATAAACTATCTCTAAGGCAAAGTGCATCGAAGCAAACTTCAAAGAATTCAAACCAACAGAGTGATTGCTCCTCACAAGGCGACCACAAATGCCCCTGTTGCTTCCGAGAAAAGAAAAGAATGACCAAACAGTACAGGAGCAGTAAAGAAAAAGAATCACGTTTCTACAACGAAGTCACTTTCAAAGCAAACTATAAGTACAAAAACACCGGACGCCATAGAACACATTCCGTCAAAGAAAACGTAGAAAATAACAGAGTATCCTCTTTGAGGCGGGAAACGAAAACGGCACAGACTCTCAGTCTCGTAGTAGGAGGTTTCGTAGCTTGTTGGCTACCTTTCTTCTTATATTATCTTCTTACCCCATTTATACCAAATAGCTACGTCAATCCAGTTCTAATGTATATTTTAACGTGGTTAGGATGGTTTAATTCAGCAATAAATCCTTTTATTTATGCGTTCTATTCGCCAGATTTTAGGCTGGCTTTTTGGAGGCTCACGATAAGAAAATGTAAAAGGAATAAACGTTAAATAAACATTTATTTTTAATGGAATTTGATATAGATCGTAAAGTACTATGAACCAAGAAGATTTCGTCTAAGTAGTTAAAAGTTTAAATTTGCAGTTTATAAAAAAGTTACCTCTCAATAAAAGAGTCATTAATGTTTTAACCCAAAAACAATTTTACAAATGAATTAGTGTGTCATCAAAATAAAAGTAATAATATAATGTAAATACGTCCACATCATAGAATAAAAATATAATTAAAAATTAAAAATAATACTATTTATATGTAAATAAAAAATAATTCAGTACATGAATAAAAAGCACAAACAAACATTTTTGAGTTATATGTAAATATTTTGTAGATGTAGATGTATTTGATGATAACCATCTGCCAAATCTAAGATTAAAAATAGAACTGTATTTATTTTTTGTACTATGACAGTAAAACAAGAATACCTGTTTGAATGTTAACGAAGAACTTATAATGATTAAAATAAACATTATGGCCGTATAAATTGTAAATTCACTACAAAGTTTCCAACAAATTTCACATCTAAATTAGCCACTTTAGGCCTTAATTCATGAGCGTCAAGCCCACATTTTCTTCGAAAACTGACATTAAAAACAGGAAAGACTTAATTACCTAAAGCCCAACAATACCTACAATGTTTATTACGACAAAATTCAACAAAGAAAATTTGTTTTAGTGTTGTGCAATTCAGACGAGTAATTTGTTTGCTTGAAATACGACATAATAGGCACAACTTAATATTTCAGATAATTTATTAAAATATACTGAGTGATGGAAATTTTATTATATTCTTGAAACTGTGTTGAATTTAATGAAAGTAGACGTGATCCGAGGTAGTTTCAGCAGTTACTATTTTAAATTGTCTATAATTATTACATATAAGTTAACTTACTCGCCATTTGAAAAAAAATAGAATTCCAAGAATCGCGACTTGAGTTATTATAGAAATTAGTAGATTTTTTTTTTGTATAGAAATATACAGATTTCAATACACGGAAAGAAAGTACCTAACTATAACATAATAAATAAAGACAGATTAAAATATAAACTAGCACAAAAAATCTCACACTGTAACTACCCGCTCGAAATAGCCTATAAATAAATGTAATATTAAACTGATATCAAGCAATTTTGTTATTTCATTGCAGTGCGATAATTTTAATTCATGAAATATTAATATAGCACATTGTTATATTTACGTTACAACTATATTATATGCAAATTGCTACATATTATATTGTATGCATATATTATATTCCACTCAAACTCTGCTGTCTCAGTCAAAGCCTTAGTTCATGAATTTCATCACCATTACATAATCCACCATCAAATTAATATATTAGTAATATTCTGTATCTAATATTTGTTTTAATCTAATAAATTATTTTGTACGCGATGTAGATATTTTTAGTAGAATAAAGCACTGAATAAATAAAAACTGAATAGATTATTTCATTATTAAACAAAAATAACCAGTAATACGATATCTAATATCATATCCTGATGCGTTATTTTTGTTAAATGTCATGTTCCTAATAAGCCTATCACATTATCGCTGTGTCAGTATGTAGCATTTCGCATATAGTGCGTATCAAATATAAGTATTAGCAACATTTATAATCTAGTCACTGTTACCTAAATAATTTATATAATTTTATATTAGAATTAAAAATGTATACGTACAATAGTCAAATAGGACTACGGATTTGTGATAAAAGTCTTAAATAAAATATTAATATATTGAACATACCTATAATTGTTTTACTTTTCCTAATTTAGTAATTTCCAGTAAACTACACGGCTTACAGTTAAGCTTTTTTGATATAACCTTGGTAAACAGTATTACTTCAATAATTGTAGAAGGTAAATTGTAAAATTTTAATTAATTGAAATTGTAAATGAGGATGTATACTGGGTGTATATTTTGATATGGCTTTATTCGAAACGTTTGAAAAATACAGGAGTTTATACGTAAAGAGGGAGACCAAGAGAGAGATGATAAGTACAGAGAATATTGAGATGACTGATATCAAGAATGAATGAAAGAAACAACAAATATATTGCTTAAAATTAAATGTGGATGTTTGTGACCCAATCGCACTTAAACGGCTGAAAGGATTTGTATGGAACTAGGTACAGAGAAAACCATAAGATCTTACGTAAATACGGGTAAAACCGCGGGATGGAAGCAAGTAATGAACATATAATTAATCACATAAAAGAAAACTACTTTAACTCGCAGACAAAAAGTGTAGAAGTAGAAACTTGGCTTATAAATCATAATAGAAGTTATGCAAATAGTAATGTAGATACAGGTCACAAATTTGATTCCCATCTTCACAAACTTACACTGAACTCAATTTACCTCGGGTCCAGCAATTCCGCCAATAAAAGTGCGCGTTATAATAAAAGTCCCAATTTGAACCCGTCTCTTATTTATATTGTACACAAAATTCGGGTTTATCTAAATGATGAAAGGGATTTATTCGGGGTTCATAAAGGCCTTAATATTTCATATTTGCATTGTGTTTTTTTTTTAACGTTTTTGTCAATTCACGATGTCGTTGAAGCGAATCGTTTAAATTTTGTTATAAATCATTTTATAACTTTTCAACGTTCGTTTCAAATAACGATATTTTACGTAAACAAAATGATAAATGTACCCATGTACCTACCGTTGCCTCTATGCTTCGATTCAAAGCTGTGTAATATAAAACGTGGTAATTTACATCGAAGTTTTGTTTTTCGTGTTCAACTTTTATTTGGCAATTGGAAATTTATTCATTGGTTTTATGTTTTTTGTTTTTATTTATGAAACGCTTGCATTTAAATATGCCTTTAAAAAGTTTTTGTTCGCTATTAATCTGTATTCTAATATATAAAAAAAAATCTAAGTAGATATTGTTTTACCCTAAGTGTGTCTTCGTACTTAATACCTACACCACTGGCGCATCCCTAACTCGCATCCCTAACTCGCATCCCTCGCTTCAACGAGTATGAAAAATCTTAGCTTCTTTGAACCCATTTTCACCAGAGCTAAGCTATGGAAAGGATCCTATTGGTTGATAGCACACATCGCTCGCTACGCTTAGCACATATCTGGTGGAAAGCAGCCGAACGGTTTAGGTTGGGCGTTAGGTACCTACCTATATAACAATGATTTATACTCGTTCGTACTTTATAGTTTTTTATGTCAAATTTGTCTAAGGATGGAGCTGACCCTTACTATATAGGCTTTGCCTACCTTAGAGACTTCAATTTAGTTGTGTGTACCTATGTAATGTGGTCTAATAAAGTTTTTTTTATCAATATTTTTTCTTCTGGTACTGGTATCCAACAACTACTGGCTGTTCTTAAATAATAATAATAAAAAACTATGGTCAAAGCCCTTCATTCCTACACCGATCATGGTATTAGTCTTTGAGTATATTTCTAGATACTCAAAGGTAGTAGATAGTAGGATAAGTTCGACCAATATAAATGGAGTAAAAACATACGTCCGTATGTACTGAACCGTATGCCGATGGATTTGTATAGATGCGGGCGTATAAAGTCTTTTCGCGCGTTAAAATCTTCTTTCGCCCTTTTCCGCTCCGTTTCATTCGGGTTTATTATTATGATTATGGCATTATCTGTTATTGTTATTCGCTTTTAAGGGCCATACGTCTGCTTACTAGGAATAAGATACTGAGGGTCAACAGTTGACCGGACAGTATAATGTAAACAAAATGTATTTTGTTGTATCGCGTCCGATTTCTACCTGTATGTAAGTTAGTCGCAATTAAACACTCGTTCGTTCAAGTGGTTATACATTTTTACTCTCAGAAATACCTTTTGATGTTTTTTTTTGTTTTATCCCAAGTTGTCGGCAACAAGCATACAACCATACCGTAGCCTATGAACGCATGCAACACCAGGAGTATCACTCGCGCGTTGCCGACCTTTCCCCCCTCCTCGAATGTCCTCGATGAGCTTAGGCCACCTTACTCACGCGCAGGAACACAACTATAAGTTATTTGGCTGCGGTGTTCTGTAAGGTGGAGGTAATTCCGCAGTCGAGCTGCTCTTTGAGCGACATATCGCTATGCTCTACCTCTCTTAAAATAACGAGGATTTGGACACATAATAATATCGTTAAAGGTGACCCCTACGTGACAGTCGGACAGTAACTGTTCTTAAGTAGCTGCTTTGGGTCTTTAGGTTTTATGGTCTACTATCGGACCGCGCACATAAATTTTGTTATTGCCCTTAATTTGAAGGGGATGTTTCAGTTCGCAAGAAACAAATGCTCTAAAGGACGTTCAAAGATAAAAGTTTTAAATTTTAACCCGACTACGGTAGAACTAAAAAAAAATACAACCGAATTGAGAACCTCCTCCTTTTTTTTAAAGTCGGTTAAAAAGGGAAGTTTTTGAAATGTCTTATGAAGAAATGTTCTATTTATATCTGTACCCATAAATGCAAGGCTTTTGTTCTAAGTCTAGCTTTCATATATGTGGTAAAATTAAGTCTATATAGTATATACTTATTTTGCTTTTAAATATATAGATGTCATAAACAAAAGATATAGGTAAAATCTATACTAGTTTAATAACGAACAATATATTAATGTTATCTCCATTTCTTTTTAATTTACACTTTCATACTTTTAATAAATTTATTAATTACATACTTACTTATGTAAGACTTATGAAAAAAAAATTGTACAGTTTTAATTACTGTTCGGGGTAAAAATAAGAAAAAAGTCTTAAAGTAAAGTTTAAGTAAGTATAGTTTAGCTCGTGAAAAAAACTTATCCAAATTAGAATCTGTCTATGAACGAAGCGAAAGCAACGAGGCAAATAAGTCTTCTAATATTTTGATGAAATAAACTAAATCTTAACATAATAATAAATTAATATACAAGCCCATCTCAAAAATATTTCAAACTTGCTTTCCCCGTGGTTTCATGGCGTTCCTGGAAAAAAAAGTTGCTATGTCCCCGTCCATACCATAGGCTATCTCCGTACCAAATTTCATCGCGATCGGTTCAGCGGTTCAGGCGTAAAAAGCTAACAGACAGAGGTACTTTCGTTTTTATAATATTAGTAGTTAAATTATAATAATAATAATAATTAGTATATAAATCACTTAACGAGCACAAATTATCATTTAGGTACTTTTTGATACATGTAAAAAAAACATTGTATTACTTTTTTTTCTACAGGTAATAAAATATTGTTATTTACACTAAACGGGAAAACCCGCAGGCGAGACTAGACATAATTAAAATCGGCTTGCCTCTCAAGAGGAAAATCTTTGAAATTGACTTTTCTAACGAAAATATTTTTCATTAAAGCGACGCGCTCAAAGGACTATGACGTATCCCTTTATAAAGAGTATAGTAAAAAAACGATTTCACGGGTTCTTACATATCACAGAGGTAAGCGTAGGGATCTAAGCTTATTTGGTTTTTAAAAGGGAAGGTCCCTTATGATATTTCTTTACATGGACGTAGCCAGTTTTGTTTTAGGGTGTGACAAAATAAAAAATCTAGAGTAAATACCAAAAATTGCTTTTTTTACATTGTATCTGTTTGACCACAATCTAACTATGTTAAGTGATGATTTGGCTAATGGTGGTAAGCACACAAAGCCAAAGGAACTGGCTCTCATGAATTTTAGGTGTTTGGTGACAGATTTTTAACTTGACGGTGGTAGCCAGCCAGGCGGGTACTACAAAGTACCCTACTACGGTACTATGGTTTCCTCACGATATTTTCCTTCACCGAAAGCTCTAGCTCACTGTAGGATTCAAACCCACGACCTTTGCCGACGTAACCGACGTCACTACCACTGAGCTGTCACCACCTTATATAATAAAATATGAATTCTGTTAACCCACTTTGAACTAAATATTTCGAATTTAAACTTTATTTTAAAACTATCCTACGAAGGATACTGGTTAAATATTAAAGTAACTAAAATTTCAAGTTTATTTTTCTAAAACCCTTTTGTAGGGTTCCTTGTTGACTACGGAACCCATTATATTATAGTTTCGCCATATCCGTCTGTCTGTCCTGGGCTAAGCGCCCAGAGACACTTAGTACTAGAAAGCTGTATTTTGGCATGGATATACATACTAATTACGCCGACAAAATGGTACCTATAGGTATTATGGATTAAGTAAAATACTTACACGTAAAGTGGGGTTTTTTTATCTCGTCTACCCCATAGTGTGGGGTATTTTTGGATTGGTCTTTCAAAAATATTGGGGGTTTGTTAAAACAATTTTTCGATTCAGAGATCCGTTTGTGAAATACTAAGCAATTTTTGTTAGAGTCAAGTGTCCCCCCCTGCCAGCTAAATGATAGTATTTGGATATGTGAAAAAACTCACGGTAGTAGTGTATATATAACGAAGTTAAAAGGAAAACTATCACAGCTAAGTAGACTTTACAGGTTTACGAGTAAATTGTCTACCAACTTATTTTTACTTTTCCAAGTACATTTTATACTTGGAAAAGTAAAAATTTCGTACAAATTCCAATAAAAAATATTTAAAGCCCTCTTCTTAGTCCACATTATTGTGATGGGCAACTACGGAACCCTACATTCATACATACTTTTTCAAGCGCTCAATTAATTAAAAACAAGTTGCTTCAGACACTTTTAAAATGCCTTTTTTCAACAACATAATGTAAATATTAAATGAGCCAGCCACGGTCAGCCATGGCCTGCGACGTTCATTAGTTTTTCCGACTTTTGTATCTATAGTATTGAAATTAATCGAATTATTAGACATAACTAAAGTAGTTTTGGAAGAGTCAATAAATGACTTAAGTATTTATTACAGGTATATTAATATAGGCCTTTATTTGGCCTTATTTCCACCATGGTGGCCGGGAGTTTGGTGTATCGCACGAGAAAATACAACTGTTCACGAACTGTAACACAATTATAACTGCACTTTCGTTTCGTTAAAATGTTCTTCAACTAAAATCACAACGATGCTTACAATTTTTTTAGTCCATATTACGGGGCAGTATCCGATTAGGGTCGCAATGTACGGTTGGGAGGACGATTGAAATAATAGGCACGAAAGTTGGTATCGAACTAAGCGTTTATTAATAGATTCGATTATATATATTGACTACACTACAGGCCGATGATGGTGATTAGGGACGTTAAAAGGTTGGAAACACGTGAAAATATAAACACAAATGTCGTAACGTACCATCTAGTTTGATAAAAATACCTAATCGAGTTCATAGATAAGCAATATAGGTACTCAAAAGGCAAATACAGTTTTCGATTTTCACCATAAATTTTAGTTTATGTATCCATCTCTTTTTAACTGGATATGAATAATGATCTTGACTACAAAATAAATTTCTACAAGTATTTATTTATTAATATTTAGGTTTAGCTACGCTCTTGTATTACTAAACCTTGGAGAAAGGAAATGACTATAATAATATAAGTTCCTTCCTATAACCCCTTGTAACAACAAAACTCGGAGATCAAAGGCCATAATACCCAAAATCGTCTGAGGACAGGCCTGACATTGACACCAGACCCGATATTACATCACATAACCTAAAACGTGTTTGGTACAAGTTATAAACTTCAAGAATATAAAGATTGACTAAATTAGACTTAAGACATGGAATTTCTATTCAACAAAATGATTTTCTGATTTGTTATATTAATATTTTACATAAGATATTGCTCCTCAATTAAAATCTGCATTAAAATAAAAAAATACTAGCTTCCCGGGATAAAAAAAACTGTATAAGTTAATCATTTTTTTTTATTTATTTACCTACATTGATAAAATTTCACACAGTTAAAACCAAGTCCCTGACTTCTGAGCTAGGTCTAAACCTGTGTTACAGAAGTCAGTACCCTCTCTCTCTATGCACAATTTATAATCCAACACATTTCTATCTATGTGCCAAGGTTCATCTAATTCAGTTTCTTAGTTTTTTAATCCCGCCTGAATTTTTTTTTCATATCTTAACATTACGAACAAAAAGTGACAAATATACAAAAAAAAAACACAAAACAAAAGAAGGTAGACTTAATAAACGTTGTTTTTTTTAAATAACCAAATTTTATCCGTCGAAGCTTGTAACTTGAACGCTTTTTTTATATTCCTTGTAAAAAGACGGTCTCATGGCAAATGACAGAGGAGAAAAAAAAGGTCTCGGCGTCAAAGTTAGAATTTATTTCACACGTGACATGTCGCGTGCCTATTGCTTATGTATGTAACTGCTTTTGCCAGCCTGGATTTTAGTACCTTTACATAAAGTTTCTGATATTCATATTTACAATCACGTCTTATGTTCGTAATTTTGTTTTTTAGATTATATTTTCTAGAAACGGCTGATTGGCGTAGAGGTTGAGGCATGACTGCCGTACCGTAGGACACGGGTTTTATTTTCACAATTGACAAATATTTGCGTGCAATGAACATTCCTCCATAGCAATTATAATTATTTATTTATGTTTTATTTATGCAGTATTTTTTTTTCTTTCATATTAATTCAAGTTACACTTTTTGAGCGTGGTGACCGATAAGAAAACATTTTTTTTTCTTTTATTGAATAAATGAGAAGTTAATATCGTTTTAAATATTTTTATTATCTTACAATACATGTAGGTTATTCAGGATTTTTTATCATTGAAACTATAGATTTATGGTAACTGAAATAAGAAACATAAGTTTGAGACTTGATATCCTCTAAATATCTGGAAAATACCGCGTCAATGGTGGTCCCCTATTTTGTTGTGGATTCTTAATAGCTTAACAACGGGAAACAAAAATAATAGGCTGTCAATAAAGGCTCATTTACACACTGAGAACACTGTGTCATCTCATGGTTAGGCTGTATGGGCTAGAACCCTTTGCCTTCCCGAAATAAGGGAAAACAAAAGAAAAAACTGATACGACTGACAGGGATGCATTAAAAATATGGCGGTACTGTGCTCGGCCAATATGGCGACTGTCATTTGCACTATTAGAATTTAACAAAATACTCGACAATCCGAATTTTGCGGATATATTTTGTCGACTCGAAATTATTATTTTTTTATGTTTTATTATTCAGGTAAGGTTTCAATCGAGTCTACCGTACCCCTTGACGGAATTATTAATACAGATTAGCGACTGTCCCTGTAAGGGTGAAATGTATCTGACATAAGTCATTGCATCCTGCAATTTTTCATTCAAATATCGAGGCCTATCCAGTGAACAATCAAGTAGGAACTAATTGTCCAATGTTGATGTTATGTTTATTCTACTTTTTTTTCTTGAGCGTAATTTTAAATCTATGGTAAGGTATTCATTTATAAGATGTGCTGTAAATGGCAATTTTGATCTAAATTAAATGCCCAATGAAAGTAAAATATTAATTGGATAAGTAGTCAATGTAAACGATAAAAAATATTACTGTGGGTTATCCTTAGGAGATAGACATATACTGTATAGATATCAAGGACTTTACTGTGGACCTTTTTAAGGTATACAATTCCGTAGCACAATATTTGTTTTATGTTTCTCTCTCTCAGTCATTAATGTATTTCATAGGGTTTTGCCAGCGTCAGCCATGTAAGCGCCCGTTTTTTATATAAGTACATATATTTATAAAAACCATCCGGAAGTTTTATCATAGTGAAAACCATATACTAAAATGGGTTACGTAGTTTAGAGGAGCTATTTACATACAAACATACCATATCAACTTAATAATACTATAGTATTGATATAAAAGAAATGTTTTATAGAATACCGCATTAAAATCTGCTTGGATTTAAGGGAAATTTAATAGCTACCCTGAAACCCGGAAAATTTCATCGGCTTACCAAATTAAACAATCCCAGATTCTTTACTGAAACTCTTTCATTACTCTCGATTGAAATTTATTTCCATTTGAGGTAATTTTATGTCCAATATTCGGGTTATTAATTAGAAATTTCACGTGTCGAAAAATTCAGATCATTTAAGCTTGGTGAAATAAAATATTAGCACATTTCATAGAAATTTCGAGTTCATATTCAAGGATTTTGCTTACGTAATAATATTATTTTAGAATAAATACCTTTATCAACAGTTTAGTTTTAATATAGACTGGTTGATTTTTTAGTCACTGGCAATACTTGCAGGGATGGAAGATGTCATCAATGTGAACAACTTTTACTATGGGACCAGCACTGATATAGCGTAAAATAAAATGCTTGCTTCATACATTTTGGCTGATATTTTTTTCTTGATTTCACAGTTAGTTGATTTTGAGCCTGCACTCCATTATCTTAGGCAGAGGCTTTAACCACTGAGTTATTACGCCAATTTTTTATTCCAGGAACATTCATGTCACTTTAACTGTCAGTTAAGTTTTGTAACTATGACCCCAATCATTGTTATGTACACCCTAACAATAATGTGTTATTATTATGTAAGAAAGCGGTCCACCTATTGGCAAATGAAAATCAAAATGGCCACCAGTGGTATTGCAAATGTGATAGATCAAAGAAAGACACTAATGAAACCGGTTGGCGTTGTTGGTAAGAAACCCTATCTATCACGCTGCAGGTCGTGGATTCGATGCCCACTCAGGACAAACATTTGTGTGCATGAACATGTCTGATTGTCCTGAGTCTGGTGTAATTATCTATATATGTATGTACTTACAAAAGAAAAGTATAGTATATGTAGTATATCAGCTATATGGCTTCCATAGTACAAGCTCTGCTTAGTTTGGGGTCAGATGGCCGTGTGTGAGGAATAATGTCCCAGAATATTTATTTATTTATTTAATGCTTAAGTGTTTTTTCGGGATAAAAACTATATTTTGATTTCCCAGGGAATGATCTAACTTTTTGCAAAATTTCACTCAAACCCATTTATTTCTATTTGATCTATACCATATTTACATAACTAGTTTGTTACAATAATACAGTTTCTATGTAGCATTCCTTTATGAGAGATTGGTGTCTGTACTAGGGACCTCCTATTGCAGATTACTTAGCTCTCTCCCCTTGAATTAACTAATACAATACTACTAGATAATTATTATTTACTATAAACTAATGATGTGGTTAGCATTACGCTTGAAATGATTGAATATATGAGGTAAAAATGACAAAATAAAAATATTCAAAAAAACGCCTGAAATTGTAAATAAAAGTAATAAATTAATAAAATAAAAATAATGTATTTTTAAATGCTTTTTATTTTTTAATAATAAATTTTACACCTGATTATGCTGTTAATGGTTTTAATTAATGCTTAGTAGTTAGTGATGAAGTACAATTTCAGGTTTTTTTTTTAATATTTTTATTTTATCATTTTCGGAATACTTATGACGTATCATCCCTCAAAAGGACCGTACTTCATTGAAATGAAATGAAAATATTTTTTATTCAAATAGGCAAATAGTCACTTATGAAAAGTCTGACTCTAACGCACGGTTCGGAAGGTTGCTTTTACTGAGAAGAGCCGGCAAGAAACTCAGCAATTACTCTTTTCAAAACCAATTCAGATTCATTACATCAAATTATTTATCTAGTCTCACTGACAAAATGTGTGTGTTATATGTCAGTAAGGACATTTATTAGGACCTTATATATGATTGAGTAACAAACATAACTTAAAAAAAAAACACATTTATAATACATATTAGGTAGGCTTAGATAGGATATAACAACACTCGATAGAGAAAGCTTTTGTCAATTTATAAAAGAAGGTGATGTACAGTTGACTCTCAGTTCTTATAGTTTTGAAACAATTTCAAGTTTCTCTATCCACAGTAAAAGGTTCATACATTTCGCAATTTACGAGTCATTTTACTTCGGAGAACAAAATTTTTCTTTTTGCGCCCGAAGAAAAGACTTTCTTCACTGTGTGTTGAAATTTCTTTACTCGAGTTTGTAAAAAAGGTGTGTCTATACTTACAGCGAGTGCATTCTATTGTTATTATATTTCAATTTCACAGTGAAAGGTGAGAAACGCTTGGACCCATTTTACATACAATTGGCTGATTGCTTTTTTTTTTAGCTACTAAGGGATATGTTAAACCGCAATCTCACCATAATAAGAGTTGAGCCAAAAGTAAGTAAGGCACAGAGTTGGCAGGTGCTTGATTGGTTGGCTTTCAACTCCTACTACTAAAAAGTATCCTTCCACCATTCTACAATTCTCTGATATCAAAACTTAATTTAGGGTTCGAACCCATTATGTTCGTCACAGCATTCGAAGAAACTAACTTTGAGCTATGATCGCTTTAATTAAACTATACCGTTTCCGCTAATCGCTAACACTATAACCTCACCACAAATAAAGGTAACTTCACAAAAGTTAGCAAAAACAAAAAGTTTTTTCTGAAGTAATTGAGTGTGAAATGGCGCTTACAAATCGGAAGGTACCTCCTAAGATTCAATTAGCGTTACCACGTTTGTTTATAAGGTTAATATTTAACTTACGAATTGTTTTCTATATTTATTTTTAGGGTTTTGGGTACTTCTAATCCAAAGCGAGTTGTTCGACAAAGTGTTTTTTCATACAAAATACAATGTCGCTCTCCGTTTACTTCTTCTAAACCGCAACGGATTTTGATTACGGCTTTCATTAAAAAAAACCGATTAATGAGGAAGTTTTGTGAATATAAATTGCACCCGTGTGAAGACGGGGCGGGTCGCTAGTTATACAACAAAATCTACATGAGAGGTAGAGCATAGCGATATGTCGCTCAAAGAGCAGCTCGACTGGGGAAGTGCCTCCACCTTACAGAATACCGCAGCCAAATAACTTATAGTTGTGTTTCTGCGCGTGAGTAAGGTCGCCAGAGCTCATCGGGGAGGGGGGAAGGGTCGGCAACGCGCGAGTGATACCCCTGGTGTTGCAAGCGTTCATACGCTACGGTAACCGCTTACCATCAGGCGGGCCGTATGCTTTTTTGCCGTGCACAAAATTTTGCCACCATGCATGAACAAATAATTATGAAAACTAATTGGGTTGTTTTTATCTATTCCAATGCAGGTGAAACCAAGGGGAAAAAATAGCCAAGCTACACCCTAAAACATTTATAAGTAAAACCGAGTCGAGTTATCAACGTACAGCTCAAACCACTGGACGGATCGGGCTAAAATTTGGCATACTGATAGCTATTATGATGTAGGCAACCGCTAAAAAAGGATTTTTGAAAATTCTATCCCTAAGGGGGTAAAATAGGGGTTCGCGGGTGAAACCAGGGGGCGGTTATCCCTATATATAAAACGAACAAAAATAAATTGTATAAAGTTAAGCTGGACTTATTTCCAGACAGCCAAGTTATTTTTGTTTTAGTTCAAGTTGCCTAATCAATATTGGGAATGAGTAGGCGTATTTTGAAACAACATCCAATAATCGTCTGTTATTTATAGGATGCGAGTTAATTTTGTAAACAACGTGACGTAAGTTTATTTTAAAACCGCTATTTCTGGACATTACGTCCAAATAAAGAAAAAGTTTATGTAGATAAATTTTACTCCATCGTGGATTGATTGTATTTTTTTTAAACGACTTCACAAAAGTAGGAGGTTCTCAATTCGGCGGAATCCTTTTTTATTTTTTATTTATGTTCCCCGATTACTCCAAGACCCCTGAACCGATAAATTATTTTTTATATAGCTCTTTTGTATATATTTTTTTTAACTCTTATTGAAGGAAAGCCATTAGGTACAAGAAAAAAATACAAACTATTATATGATATACATTTTCCTCCTGGAAAACTAAATATATAAAATAATTATTAAGTTTAGGAGCTAAAACCAGCAAAAGTATGACAACATCAACATTGTATGTATGAAATAGTATATATAACGTAAAAATTCTTTTCACCAGATAAAATGTCTGCCTTCATAAAATTACAAAGGGCTGAGCACCCAATTTAGACGTTAGAGCATTTTTACTATAAAAATAAAATGTAAGTTACAAAGATAGCTTAGTTATTAGGTTCGGATCGGCTTCGGACGCTACTTAATTTATTTTCTGAGTGCTTTACTTTGTACGTGCTCGTTCAAATTCACTATGATTACTTAGATTTCTGTACCCTAGACGGTACTTATAAAGCGATGATAAATTAGTGATGACGCGAAAGTCGTGGGTTCGAATCCGATAATCTTGAGTTTTGGATGCAAAAAATATAGTGAGGAGATCTTAGCACGGTAGTAGGGTACTCGCCAAGTGTTCCAGCAGCTGCACTTGAGAGCAAGTTCCCTTCTGAAATTTGTGTGCTCTTGGATACAACAATATGAATTACAGTTAATTAATTACAATTATAATTAATTTATTTTGGGTTCCTTAGTGGATGCCTACGCTGTATAAGGTCCAGCGGTTTGGGTTTTGCGTTGATATATAATCAGTCAGTCAGTTTATCATTTTATATATACAGAGAAATTAAATTGTTAGGCTTCATATTCAGTTTTAAAAAGATAGATCTTCTTTTCACCGAAGATAATTCCCCATCTTTTTAGAAGCTAGGTGATATACGAGTATGAGCTAGCTGTTGATGAGTGATCCCAACGTGATAATCGCCATTTCTCGGGTACAATTGAAGGATAAGTTTTCAGAAGAGGAAATGACAACCGTACCTTGTAATTAAATAAATTTAGTTTAATCTTCATGATATTTATTTCCATGTAGCCTCTGTAAAGGTTCCATTCCGTCCCAAAGATGTGAGCTTATAGAACTATCTCGAAATTAGTCCTAAATAATAGATGGATTGATATACCTATTGGGGGCGTAGGTTTGCCCTTCTCAAAATTCAACCTATAGGGCGAAAAGCCATATATTTATTTATTCATTTTTTGGGCACATTTCGTTCGACAAAAGCTTCAAAGTATTTGAGTACATTCAAGAAAATATTTGAAAGGCAATTCTGAAAAGAGTTTTTCCAAAAAGTATATTATTATTAACTAGTTAATTGAAATTGGTCATTGACTAAAAACTTTTATATCAGTTCTATATTTAAAAAAATATATGTGTACCTTCGCCTTTGCCTCAGTGTGTAACGTCTTGAATCATGAATGATTTTTTGATCATAAATTTTTTTTAACATGATTTTAGGACATTTAATTTTTAGGATAATTTATCTGGGACTGAAAGTTGGTGTAAAAAAGTTATCTGGTGAGTACACACAGAGGGTAAAATTGTATGTGGATCTCATAAAATTGTGTTTTTCAGAGAAAACTACCCTACAATAATAAGTAACGTATTAGATTAGCTAGATATAGTATATAATAGTAGTACAATTTATGTAACTCTTACAGTCGGCCAACGGACACGTATAGACAGAGAAATCTTGCGGGGCTTGCGGGGTGAGAGAGGGGCGATAGCGAGCCCAAGCTGGGACACAATGCAGCAATGACGAATGCCTATACAAAGCGGCATTTCGCGTGACTTCAAACGCGATAGACCACTGTATGTTCTTTACGCTGTGATAGTAGGAACCTTAAGTTGTAACTATCAAAATCACTTCTTCTTCAGTAGTAATGCAATAAAGATTATTTATTTATTAAACTATTAAATGAATTGAAATACTTTTATTTTTGTGTGTATATCTGCTTTAACCTTTTTTAATTGGAATTAGAAATTACACAAGTTATTGGTAAGTAGGCCTAACATCAATTATTTTCCAATTAATTTCCAAAATTAATTGAAATTAGCCTTATTCTAACAAATTATAAAACGCTACATCTCACTATTTGTCTGTCCATTATATGCTTATTACTCGAGAAACACTTCACAAATTTTGATTTGGTTGTCATAGTTACTTACCTTATAACAAGTGAGAGAAAAAAAATATCCGAGGGCATAGACTAGTTATAGAGGTAGGTACATTATAATATGTTCGAGCAATGTACGAAAGGTATTACAATAAATAAGTACATAGCGCAAACGCAAGCCACCACATGCGGCACGTACTGTTGTTTGATTTTATTTCGATATTGAATTTTTCCAAAGCGAAAATTCAATTTCTGAATAGAATATTTTTGCGAGAATTTAAAAATTCCAACAGGATAGGTTCGCATTTATTTCATTTTGATGTTAAGTTTTTGACATATTGATTGGCGCCATAAATAAATAAAAATATGCAAACGTTTGAAATGCACAATCGTACGGAATTTTGAATTTGTAGTATGGCTATTTTAATAAATTAAAATGGCCTTACGTTTGCCCAATGACCCGCCCATAAATAGATGAAGACGAAGCCCGAGATGGAACACGCTTGCCCAGAAGAAACCTATTTACTCTGGCCTTAAAAGTCCTTAGTTTGAAAGAGTAAACACAGATGCCGCGGCGGCATTAGCCCAAAATTAGCCCTTAGGTATTACCTGCTTTATAGGATTAGTTGTAACTAGCGTTTGCTAAATCCCTGTTCTACACATATTTTATATCTAAACATAGTAGGTATATACATGCATTACATAATTAATGAAACATATAGCACCGGGCACATGAGAAAAGGCGTGAAAAGAACAATAATAATCGTAACTCACTACAAATGGATATAAATTCAAAAACAGAACGCCGACGCGACGCGACGTGCTGAAGCGAAATTAAATAGAGAACAATTGCTTTTTCGTTAGGATGAGTACGTACGTAATACCGATCTATTTGAATGCAAGCGATAAAAACTGGTCAAGCATGAGTCGGACTTTTACTTTTATGTTTCGTTTATTTTAAAAAGAGAATATTTTTTTAATAAATAAGTGTAATCTACTTAATTTGATATGTATTTACCTAGTAGTTTATATGATTTTATTTTGTATCTTTATTGTTTTTGTAGATTTTTTTCGTACTTTTAGTTGCCTACTGGATTGATTTACAAATTCTTATAAGCATCAGTCACACGGTTTCACCTGCATTCCCAAAGGATCTTATCATATTTCCGGGGAAAAAAAGTATAAGGCAGTCTTCTTTCTATTAAAATCTTGTTGAGGTGTATCAATTCTTTGATATTACTTAGAATACGGGCCGGTTGGCGTGGTTGGTAAGATAGCCTTTCTATCACGCCGCAGGTCGTGGGTTCGATTCCCACTCAGGACAAACATTTGTGTGCATGAACATGTCTGTTTGTCCTGTGTCTGGGTGTAATTATCTATATATGTATGTATTTACAAAAGAAAAGTAGTATATGTAGTATATCAGTTATCTGGCTTCCATAGTACAAGCTCTGCTTAGTTTGGGGTCAGATGGCCGTGTGTGAGGAATAATGTCCCAGAATATTTATTTATTTTATAATGATGATTAAAATAAAAATAAATAAAATATAAAATGGCATTTCCAGTCACTATAGCTTCTTGTATGCTACTTTTAGTAACTAAAAACTATTTTACACAGAATGTATTTAGAATTAGAGAATACCTTAATTAGTAGATAGGTACTCTTACATTAAGCTAATCGCAAACGTACTTAACGATCTTTATCAACGATAAAGCAGACGTACTACAAAAAGCATTGCAAAATATATCTCTATTTATTACCTACGTTGTTAGAAATGTTTTTATCTACTTATGCGTAAAATAAAATGGTTGCTTCATACATTTTGGTCGAATAGGTATTGAACTTATGTATGGAGCAGCTGTTTTTTTTCGTGATTTCATAGATAGTCCCATAATAAAAGTTGTTCATATTGATGAGTACTTCCACCCCTGCAAGTATTGCCAGTGACTAAAAAATCAGCCAGTATATAAGGTCCTAATAAATGAAGTACGGTCCTTTTGAGGGATGATAGTATAGGTCATAAGTATTCCGAAAATGATATAAAAAAATATTCGGTCGTAATTTTAATGAAAAAAAAACCTGAAATTGTTACTTCATCACTACTAAGCATTAATAATCAGTGGTAAAATTATTTATAAAAAAATAAAAAAATACATTTAATGGTTTTAATTAATGCTAAGTAGTGATGAAGTACAATTTCAGGTTTCTTTTTTTTTCATTAAAATTACGACCGAATATTTTTATTTATCATTTTCGGAATACTCATGACTTATGTCCTAATAAATGATTTTCTTTTATTTTCATTCACTTGAGAGTAAGTTTACTGAAAGACTTCGGGTATCTTGGGCCACAATGAAAATTAAGGTAGTAGCTATCCTAACTAATATTATGATCCTTATCCTAACTATAATATTACAAATGCGAATGTGAGTTGGTTTGTTTGTTTGTTACCTTTTCACTCCTAAACTGCTGAACCGATCGTGATGAAATTTGAGAAGGACATGGGCTAATTTTTTTCTCAGGAACAGCTAGTAGTTAATAAAAATAATAAAAAAGTGATTAATAATAATAATTATATTCACAACTAATTGATTTAATTTATTAATAAAATAACTATACAGCATAAAATTCTAATTCTAATCATAGAATCACACAGACAACACAGCAAAAATTATCTAACACGTGTCGTTTGAAGATTTAATAAGCTATAAGACGTTTAATTAAAGACGACGCGTATAATTCATATCAATAATTAACATCTGTGCAATATTACTTCGTCTCATGGGGACATGGCAGAAAACTGGGCCAAGATCATAAAATATGGCCTGGTAAATTGCATGTTGCATTTGTACGTAACAAAAACTGTGTACCTATGTTTTTTTATTGCAAATTTAAGTTCCTATAACTTAAATTTGCATTTGCAAAAAAAAACATACTTTCAAACAACACACTCTTTGTGTGATTTCTACCTTCAGCCACATCATCACTTACCCATAGCGTGATTGTGGTCAAAAACAAGCTTACCTATCCTATGTAAAAAGTTTTAAATATCGTGATATCATGATACACTAAATACCTAATTTCTCATTTGAAGTGGAGACATTTGAGCTATTGAAGATGATGATGATGGTGATAAATCATTATGGGAATATCTATCTATACATATACTTTACATTTACCAAAAATGAAATGTGGGTGATGTAGGAATAATGCAGAGTTTATTTTTTTTACTTTTTCTTGCCTGTCTGTCTTTTTAAACACACTAATCTTCGAAGATTACCCACTGAACGATTTTTTATGGAATTTCATTGTTACAGGTTAATGCGGCTTGCCTTGATGCTTTGAAAAGGCTTTATTTCATCGAAATCGGGTGAAAGGAAAATAAGATATAGATATTTTATAAAGTCTGTGCGAGCTACGAAAGCTAAAAAAGCTACGATATTATATAATATAGGAGAAATAGTATTATAATTTTACGACCCCAGCCGAAAAACAATTACTTTGGTAACAAAGAACTTGGCTGACTTTTTAACATAAATATTCTTAGCAGGGTAACATTAACATCGACAAAATGTTATTAACGCATTTATGGAACGAAGGGTTATAGTCCTTCTGTTTCATTTTTTTTTATAATATTATTTAAGATAAATATTTAGGGTGTCATGCTGAATATCTTTTACAATGGGAGCAAGCATGAACACTTTTGGAAATATTTTTATTCAAAAACAGATGTTTTCAAAATTTTAAATGAAGTTATAATTAACTAGCTTCCGCACCGTGGTTTCACCCGCGTTCCCGAGGGATCTCATGTAATTCCGGAATAAAAAGTAGCTTATGTGTTAATCCAGGATATCAGCTACCTCCATACCAAATTTCATCAAAATTGGGTCAGCCGTTTGAGCGTGAAGAAATAACAAACATACAAATACACACACACTCACAAACTTTCGCATTAATAATATTAGTAAGATAAGATAAGATTGAAAAGATTAGCTAATTTCTAAAGAACAAAACCCAATTATTACAACATCACAAATTTATAAAGATACGGAACACACAATAAATTGTTATTCCAATACCTACTGTAAAAGCTTGAAGGAATCACAATGATTTATGAAAATTAGCTTAGTCCCTTTTTAGGGTTTCGTACCCAAAGGGTAAAAACGGGACCCTATTAGTAAGACTTCGCTGTCCGTCCGTCAGTCCGTCCGTCTGTCTGTCACCAGGCTGTATCTCAACAACCGCGATAGCTAGACAGTTGAAATTTTCACAAATAATGTATTTCTGTTGCGGCTATAACAACAAATACTAAAAACAAAATAAAATAAATATTTAAGGGGGTTCCCATACAACAACCGTGATTTTTTTGCCTTTTTTATAGATAACGGTACGGAACCCTTCGTGCGCGAGTCCGACTCGCACTTGGCCGGTTTTCTTAAGCCTACTTCTTACGTGAGCTGCGTTTACAATTTTATTGTGTTGTATTACTTAATAATGCTCAGTGACAAAGTCGTGAGTTCAAATCCTACATAGGGCTTGAGCGTTCGGTGAAAGAAACCGTCGTGAGGAAGCCATAGTCAAAGGTTTATAGTACCTACCGGTATGTCCCAAAGCTAAAAGTACTTACCCCACACCTTTGTTCACATCATTACTTACCATGATGAGATGGCCTAGCACTTGCCTATCCTGTGTAAAAATAATAGAAAAAAAAAACAGACTTTAATCCTCCTTTCAATAATTGAAAGTAATTGATATTTATTTTTATTTTCGATTTGTGTTTTTTTTGCAGTAGGAACAATTTTGTTGTATTTATAAAAATAAATAATGCTTGCAATTTTTTCTACAGAACAACTTTCAGAATCATTTTTATTTATTATATTTAACTAGCTTTCTACGCTGTTTATATGATAAGAAGCAGCCTATATCTCTCTTCATGCCATAGTCTACTTGCAAACCAAAATTCATCATGATTGGTTGTGCCGTTGAGGCGTCAAGAGTCATTTTCGCATAAATATAACATAGTATGAAAATAAATTATTCTGTTTCCAAACAAGCAATGTAAAAATATCAGGCTGGACACACTCGTTATTTTATTTAAAAATCTTTTATATATTTTGAATCCCAAGCGTATAAATGCTAATAAATATAAAATTCAATATTACGGTAGAAACCTTGGGTCCGTGGGGGTTCTAGGCTCGCCGCTTTGCTCTGATTTTATCATCCAAGCTCATCGAGGCTTCGGGAGATCGACGGGCTGGGAGCTTTTTCCGCCAACGCATAAGCTTGGCCATCCAAAAAGGGAACGCTGCCAGCCTGTTGGGAACCTTGCCTATCGACAGCAGGGAGGGCTTTGAGGATGTTTTCTATATATCATAGTTTGTATTTTAAAT
The DNA here is from genome assembly GCA_951216915.1 of Tetheella fluctuosa. Taxonomy (NCBI): domain Eukaryota; kingdom Metazoa; phylum Arthropoda; class Insecta; order Lepidoptera; family Drepanidae; genus Tetheella; species Tetheella fluctuosa. The sequence goes on from OX578238.1 coordinate 2,529,772, forward strand.
ATTGCTTATTCGAAATAGAAAGGCGTTACATGTCCCTCGACGTTTGAAGATATAAATTGATTGCGAATAATTTTAAAAACTATTTATTTAATATTATATATTATTTATTTATTTTGTGAATAATTATTTATTTATAGCATCAATTTATTATTTATAATATATAAGGTGTTAAAAAATTAACTTTAAGAAATTTAAGGAGTTGTTTAAAATCATATTCAATAAATAATCACGAAGAAATTTATTGAATATGAATAAAAAGGTACTGTTCAAAAGATCTGCAATTATTTTCATTACGCGTAAATAATTTAATACGCGCACCGTACTAGGCGCGGGGGAAAGAAGCGTGTCGCCGCCCGCGCCGGCACTGTCTGCCGAGCTGCAAGCGCAGCCCCGCGTACAGTGTGTATAAAAAAATAGTTTTACAAATTACTTTGTTTGTGAAAAATTAAAATCGCTCAAAAAAAATGTTTTTTTCATATATTTATTTTTCGATAACGAGCAACCTCGTAAAATGTTTAAAGTTATTTTTTTAACACCTTATATAGTTTAACAAATAATACCTAGTTACAAAATCCAGAAAAAAATGAAAATAATTGTGAGTTTTCAAAAAAAAGGCATGCTAAACTGCCATTATTAAATAAAACAAAAGAGTTTGCAAGTCTTTACAACTTTATTCATGGAATCAAAAACGTATTTCCAAAACTGAGAAGAGACTTATTCATTTATCACGTATTCTAACAATTTTTCACGGCTTAAAAAAAATATAGGTTATAGCTTAGGAACTGACAGTATCTAAAGCTTACCTTATCAGCTCACGGTTGGTGTGACATACGGTCGCCTTTCACCCAGGAGCTATGTGTTGCCAATAATTGGCTTTACCTTAGCGATGAGATTTTTTAATAAAAACGGTACCTATATTGTTCAGAAAATATTCTTTGGGCATATACTATTTCTCGTGACATCGATATCAATTTCGTTTAAGATTTTTGCTGTAAAATATGGTGTGTATAGAATGTCTACATATTAATAGAAGCTCGCCATGTTTTTCGCTAAATATCTACAGGGTGAATTTGTTATCACTGGCAATACTTGCAGGGGTGGAAGTACTCATCAATGTGAACCACTTTTATCATAGGGCTAACTCTGATATCGCGTAAAATAATATAGTTGCTTCATACATTTTGGTCGAGTAGGTATTGAACTTTTGTATGGAACAGCTGATAATTTTTTCATGATTTCACAGTTAGTCCCATAATAAAAGTTGTTCATTTTGATGAGTACTTCCACCCTTGCAAGTATTGCCAGTGATAACAAAATCACCCAGTATATAAATATTGATGCCAAAAGTGCAAGATATAGGTCTACGCTCTGGTATGAAGACTTATTCTATTGGAAGTGCGTCAAGGCGATTTCTTAAAAAAATAAAATATAAAATGTTATAAGATTATAAAAATAGCTGAAAAACAATAATGTTGTTATATATTCACAAAAATGTTCCGATTTTTGCCTACAAACGAATGCCCTCTGTAGGACCTTATATATTGAAGATAGCAAATTTTTATAAAATAAAAATAAATAAATAACACTGGTCGACAGCATTTTTGCGCATGGGACATATATACCTTATTTTTAAGGACAAAAATTGTTCCGTATTTAAAAATGCAAAACACCAAATAAAAAATACATGAAATCTGTATATAGAAATAATTTATTAAAAGATTTCAAGGCGATGATAGCTCAGTGGTAGTGACGTTGGACGCCGCGGCGAAGGTCGTGGGTTCGAATCCTACAATGAGCTTGAGCTTTCGGTGAAGGAAAAACATCGTGAGGAAACCATAGCACGGTGGTAGGGTACTTTGTAGTACCCGCCTGGCTGGCTACCACCCTCAAGTTGAAAATCTGTCACCAAACACCTATTGGTGTGTTCCGGCAGCTGCACTTGAGAGCCAGTTCCTTCTAGGCTTTGTGTGCTTACCACCTTCGGCTACATCATCACTTACAATAGTGAAGATTGTGGTCAAACACAAGCCTATACAACAAAAAAAAAAAGATAATGAACGTCCATTAATTATTTATTTGTCTTAAAATAGGGTCCAAATGTTTAAAAAAACTGGCCAAGTGCGAGTCGGACTCGCGCACCGAGGGTTCCGTACAAACTTCGTCCATAATTCGTCCATCACGGGAAATGCACAATTTTTTTTTTTTTTTTATTAACCAACTAATATTATATTTTACAATAAAAACAAGAACAAAAAATACACATCTTAATTTAAAACTATTTACAAAAAGAAAAGCTGATCTAAATCGCTGCCAGTTGGTAGTGTGCCCAGAACGCTAGCGGCATTGCCACGCTGTATGGCGATGCTAATCCTCTGGCCGAGGTATTCACCAGCCCTCTGGTCACGAGAAGCGTCGATCAGTCGCTTAGAAATATCGCGAAACATTCGATGGGCTTCTGACCCCCACGGCCCCAGCGTCTCAACCCCAAACGGTTCAAAAATATAGCCCCCATCAAGGTTACTATATTTACAATTTTATTTATTTCCCTTATTTGAGGTCTGTGCCAATTAAGCTAGACCTCTAAATTGTATCAGCGCCCATACAACTCAGAGGTCTTTATTAATTGGCGTTACTATGTATGTATGGGGACACTTTTTTATATTTTGGAATTTTTCCTTTATTTGTGTTGTAAGACTGCTTTTTGCCAAATTTCGTGATTCTAGGTCAACGGGAACTACCACAAAATAAATAAAGGGGCAAAAAAATCGCGTAGTGTATTGTATGGGAGCCCCCTTAAATATTTATCTTATTTTGTTTTTAGTATTTTTTGTTATAGCGGCAACAGAAATACATAATTTGTGAAAATTTCAACTCTCTAGCTATAGCGGTTCTTGAGATACAGCCTGGAGACAGACAGACGTACGGACGGACGGACGGACAGACAGTGAAGTCTTAGTAATAGGGTTCCGTTTTTACCCTTTGGGTACGGAACCCTAAAAATGAACTGTTTTGCTTTTCCCGTCATGTTCAACAGAAGTTTCTCTGATCAGCTCACAAATGTAATTCCCCATCATGCTTTCAGTGTAACGTCTCTCAAATTCCATTATAAATAAAATAAATATTCTGGGACATTATTCCTCACACACGGCCATCTGACTCTAAACTAAGCAGAGCTTGTACTATGGAAGCCAGATAACTGATATACCTACTACATATACTACTTTTCTTTTGTAAATACATACATATATAGATAATTACACTCAGACATAGGACAAACAGTCATGTTCATGCACACAAATGTTTGTCCTGAGTGGGAATCGAACAAACGACCGGCGGCGTAATAGATAGGGTATCTTACCAACCACGCCAACTGGCCCGTCATACCTTATGTCTTGCTTGATGGAAGCGTACCCCTTGTACTTCCTAATAATCCCCATTTTATCCAAATGAGAATGTTACATGTGCATCTTTAGAGACATTCTACATTCGATCATACAAATATTCGAAATCATGTCAGTAATCAGACATTAATTGGGCACGAAAATCGAAAATAGCCGAATCGCTATAACTTTTTTAAAAGCAAATATTTACGATGTCCAATCGCACTTTTTATATATATTTTACCTAAACCATCAGAATATATAAAGTAAATCCCATGCGCAAGAAATTTTTATTTTTTTGTTGTAATGTAAGGAAAGAACCTGCGTTTTTTTGGCTAATGATATTTAGATGTAAAAAAATAAGGTTTTCTATAGAAATTAATTTGAAAATATGTATGTAATACTAATTACAGTACCTACGTATTTTATACATAATTATAAAAATTTAAAAAATTAAGCACACTAATTCACTGATATAATATTTTTAAAATTTGTCAAATTTTCTCTTAATTTACTACAAAAAAATTGACAAGGATTTTGTTCAGCAACTTATAAATTCTAAACTTCTGCAGCTGACTGTACAACAATATGACATGACGTTGTATATTTTGATAAATGATCTAACATTACAACTATGACTTGCAATTTGAACTTTAGTAACATTATGCTTAGGTACTTAATAATATGATAAAATGTATACATGCCGTAACAAATTATAATAAATTACATGGCGTTTATTCTCCATCTATCGTGAATTCGGTAAACTTGATACATAGGAGCTTTTTGAGTTACTAACTAATCCATACTAATCCTTCGTATGTTTGTTTGTTACCTTATCACGCCTAAACCGCTGAACCGATCGCGGTGAAATTTGGTACGCAGATAGCCTGGTATGGAGAGGGACATATGCAACTTTTCGGGAACTCGGGTGACACCGCGGGGGACAGCTAGTGCTAAATAATCTACTAATATATACTTTGGATGAAACTGTTTAAATGAATTTGTTTTCAAACTATTTGAATGTCATGCGCATCGATTTCAAGGAAAGCATATTGTTGAATTCTGCGATGAACTTGAATGAAGGAAAATATCGTGAAGTTACATACACACACGCACACATAAGAGTATAAGAGAATTGCCAATTAAACAATTCAAAACAAAATTATATGCACTTTACAAAATAATCGATTTCCTTGTATGAATTACTTACTTTCTGAAGTGAAATATTTTTATTTATTCAATTGATATAATATTTTATTTTTTAATTAATCTCATGGACATGGACGTTTTGTTTTTGGTGTTTTAATTATTCGGTTTTATTTTAAAGGTTTTTATTTTATTAATTTAGTAGGTATTTCTAATTTTATATGGATTTTTGGTGACATGCTGTATATTAAGGCAAAATATGTATGTTCTTATTTTTTGTTACCACCTGTACTTAACCATACTTTTGGCAAATAAATATCTTTAACACATACATACCTACACAAACATACACACACAAATACACAACCATATAAAAAAAAATTAGGATTAAAACTTTCCTTGTTATTTAGCTATTTAATCACCTCATTAGCATTTCATTTTATCCTTTGTTTGTTAAATTCCTTTCTTTTTACTTAGAACTTGTTCATAATGTTTAGATATAAGGGGGAATACACTGTAGCCTGTAACACAGTTATTGGTTATTGTATAACTAACACAGCCAATAGGGCTTCATGTTTACTGTCAATTGTTTTATTTTGTAAACAACACATTTATTATTATTATTATTATTACCATCAAACTTATTGAACGGTTGGTACTTATCACTCACAACTTGACAATCGGTCGCGAACCCATAGGAGTGGACGCGAAGCACCTACCGATGTATTCTGGCCGGTGCACTTGAGAGGTAGTTACTTTTTAGACTTTGTAGGTATGCTTATTTCCTCAAATCATTAACCACGGTGAAATTATAATCAGCACACGCCTCTGTACGGTAAAAATATTTTACTTATGTCAAAGTCAAAGCAATTATGAACGTCGAAGTTATCACCGACTCGGAAGTCGGCCTTCAACTGAAAAGAACTGGCAAGATACTCAGCAAAGACACTCTGACAATATTGGCAACATTTTTTAAAGCAAATATAAAACCTATCTGTAATTTTAAAAGAATCTCTGTATACCTAACTGATGGATTCTTTAGATACAAACATGGTTGGGCCTTTAGGGTAATAATTATTCAACAAATTACAAGTTCCAAGTGACACAAGTCTATTCAACAATATATGAATGCAAATGTAATTATTCTCTAAATGGTTTGTTGTGATCGATTGTTTGCAATCTAATGATAGATACGGCACAGGGACCGCAAAGCAATCATGTTATCTGCATCTTTGTTTTCTCTGATTACGAGTATCTAGAAGATAAATTGATATATAAGTAAGAGCTTGACGCAAACGGAATAATAATTATTGATGTAGGTTCGAAACAGATTTAATACATATACTGCTAAAATCATAACCTTCCCTTTTGCTTTACCGTAAAATGGTGAAAAAGGTGTCAATGTTGGTGGAGAAGAAATGCATAATAGAGAAAATCCGTTTAAATACTGTAAAATCATTTAAAATTGTGTCTTAACAGATTAATTAGTAAAACACAAGCCTATTTCCAGTTCAAAAAGAAGTAAGGATAGCATTTATTATTATTACTATAACATGGTTTACTGCAATACTCCCTTGACACTATTCAATCAAAATATATTCATATCCTTTTTTATCGAATTTATTATAGATATTAGGGCTAAGGTCATTGTCCCAATGGGATCGACCCCAATGTTATAAATTCGTTATGGTGATGATGGACCCATGTCATTTACTTTATTGAGTGTTATTTTGGGGAAAATTATTTGATTAAGTGCTTTTATAATGTTTTTCTTTCACCGAAAGCAACATCATTGAATGGTTTGAACTACTGACCTATCATCGGCTTAATTTAAATCGGTTGTAAATTAGAGTTGACGCGAGGATTACTATACTCAAACTCAGTTTAGGCCCTAATAAGGCACTTATGAACGTTACAATTGATTCTACCGTATATTTCCACCCATATGCTGCACGCAAAAACTACTGAAAGGATTTGGATGAAATATGGCAGAGAGATAGATTATAGTCTGGAATAGCTCATAGGCTACTTTTTATCCCGGGAAAACATAAGATCCCGCGGGTGAAATCGCGGGGTGGAACCTAGTATAATATTATAAAGGCGAAAGTTTCCGAGTGTGTTTGTATGTTTGTTACTTCTTCACGCTCAAAACTCTGGACCAATTTTGATTAACACATAGGCTACTTTTAATCCCGGGAAAACATAGGAACGTTGGTGAAACCACGGGGCGGAAGCTAGTGAGTAAATAAACAGGAATATATACCATATCATAAGATTTGTCTTACTCAATAAGACGATGATAGCAATCAGCACGTACCCTGCTTATTACTTTTTAGTTTATTTTATTTATCCCTAGTCAGTCGGGTTAAGCCTAAGGATCTCCAATAGGACCGATCTTGGGCGGCATGCATCCAGCGTTAGATCTCTTTTTCCTTTAATTATAGTGTTTTTTTAGGGTTCCGTACATCAAAAGGTAAAAAAAGGAACCCTTATAAGATCACTCTCTTGTCCGTCTGTCTGTCCGTGTGTCACCACCGATTTTCTCAGGAAGGGGTGGACCTAGCAAGTTGATATTTATACCAGATACGAGGTCTATAGTCCCTCTTAGGTGTATAAAAATCAAGGTCCTGAGTCAACACGATAAAAAGATATGGGCAAATTTAGTTTTTCGCGAAAACTTATAAGTACCAAAATTTACCTTAATTTTCAACTTTTTTATGTTTCAGGATTTTCCCTTTACTTGTGCTGTAAGACCTTGCTTTTAATTTTCAGTACTAGTCGGGTTACACTTTTAAAAAACTGTTTCATTTTTTTTGCTTTGTCTTTTATTTGTTTATTTTTAGAACGAAATTATAAATCACTACCCTTCCCGCTTACTTAATTACCCTTACCTAATCGCTACCCTACATAACCCTTTCCTCTGGCTTTGCTGTAGACGGGCAAAAAAAAAGTACTTACACTGCTTTTTCGTTTCTTGCTTTTATGCAAACTATTTGAATAGGATAAATACGATAAGGTATGAACAAATTTCAGTTTGATTTGAATGAACTGGGAAGTGCATACCACATCCTACCTAAACATTTCTACACAACCAAGGAAATTACATATGGGTACATGCACTCCAAGGAAAACAAAAATGTATCTCAGAAGGTATATATGGCAAACTCTTTCATTATTATTCGTATTTATACCATATTAATATGTATTATAAAGTTGAACTTTCGTTGTTTGTTTGGTTGAACTCCGGTAATCTCAGTAACTACTGGTTCGAATTGAAAAAATATTTTAGTATTGGATAGCCCATTTATTGAGGAAGGCTATAGGCTACTTTTTATTCCGGGAAAACTTAAAATCCCTCGGGAATTTGGGTGAAACCGCGGACGGAATCTAGTAGCTACATACCTATTCTTAAAAATGGCGTAAAATAATATTTCTCTATTCTATTTCAGACCTCTGCTACGAGTTATAACTAAATTAATTGCCCGGTTAGACCCGACACCGAGAGCTAAAGTTAAATTTTAACAATTTACCAGTGTTGCCAATTAGCAAAATGTTCAGGAAAGTTACTGAATCTGCGATTAAATTATTCTATAAATGTCGCTGTTGGATTGCGTAATCCATTTCTTCGTGAAAAGTGTAAGTAAGTATGGCTGATCTCTAGTATTATTTATCATGTACAGTGGTTTTTGTTACACCATTTGTAACTCAAAAACGGCTGGACCGTTTTTTATTATCTTTGATTTGTTGGATTTACACAATAACTATTAAAAAATGTTTTTTTTTATTATTCCGGGAACGTGGGTGAAACCGCGGGGAATAGCTAGTTATAATATAAATGATATCTATTCTTGAAAATTTACACATACCTACAATATTATCAAAAACTTGTTATTGCTAAAATGCCCTGATCTTTTGAGATGTAAGGCGTGGTAAGGCAAAGATTTTTAATGTGAATTTGATACTTGGGTATCAAATATATGGGTTGAATCCCATGAACTTTTTTTTTGAGAGGTAGAGCATAGCGATATGTCGCTCAATGAGCAGCTCGACTGGGGAAGTACCTCCACCTTACAGAATACCGCAGCCAAATAACTTATTGTTGTGTTCCTGCGCGTGAGTAAGGTCGCCAGAGCTCAACGGGGAGGGGGAAAGGGTTGGCAACGCGCGAGCTGGTGTTGCAAGCGTTCATAGGCCACGGTAACCACTTACCATCAGGCGGGCCGTATGCTTGTTTGCCGACAATGTGGTATAAAAAGAAACTTGAGCTCTCAGTGAAGGAAAACATTGGGAAGAAACTATAGGACAGCAGTAAGGTGTTCCGTAGAACTCATGTTACTGGCTATTAGAACATTCAAAAATATAAATTCGAGAAAATCGTATAGAATTCTATAAAAGGTTTCATTTGATATCAACACAAAATGCATACTAAAATTGCGCCCTCTAGAAATATCTTGACCTCTTCTAATCGTGACGTAATAAGCGACTGGATTTAAATTTCTATTATTATTTCATCGATATTTCAGTATCCTATTTCAGATTTGCATTAGTTTAAAACGATATACGAAAGGTTATGATTCTAAATTAAGTTTTTCTCTATATTCTTAAATGCAAGAGATTTGTAAAAAAATATATGTTAAACTAGAGGATTTATGCCATGAAACTACGTTTTTAATCATTTAAAATTTCCATAGATAACGTTAGAAAAAAATTGACGATATACGTGCCTATTAATTAAGATATATTATTTGCGTATATCGTCTCCTTAATTAAATGTTTTATAGGGTTATAATCGATGTACGAGTATGACCCATACTTAACTAAATTTATACAGCCCTTACCGTGATTGAGTAGTAATACACAAACCATATTTAATACTTGATGGCTCAAAGCATTGTGAAGAATGAGTGAAGAGATAAGTATTAATGGTTGGCCAAAACAGGGTGACTTTTTAGTCACTGGCAATACTTGCAGGGGTGGAAGTACTCATCAATATGAACAACTTTTACTATTGGACTAACTGTGAAATCACAAAAATAATACAACCTAAACCAGCGATTTCTATAATTCTTTTCTGTCTGTCTGTTTGTTTGTTAGCGCATATCTCCGGAACTACTGAACAGATTTTCATATAATTTTCACAAATAGATAGGGACTTATTTAGAGCAGAATGTAGGCTATGTTTCAATAACATTGTATATTGCAAAAAAAGGTTATCGATCTAAAGATTTTTGGAATTTTCTTTTACATGTACTGTTAGAAAAATTTTATAGAAATTTTCTAAAGACTATACGAGAAAAGCCGCGGGTGAAAAGCTAGTAGGTAATACTAATAATTAAGTTTACGATAATTATAAAAAAAAACTTTTATGTTCTGGCGGTAGCACACGTTTATATTCCTAAGTGAATAAGATCGTTGAATCCAGCCAAGTTTTCTACTTGCACAAATTTTAAACTCGATTTGCCAAAGTTAAATTGCGCACCGTTTTATTTTTAAATTATTTCAAAAAAGGAATGATCATAAATCTTAAGGGATATTTTAGTGTTGAGCGACTTTTAATAAAATAAAAAAGATTGAGCGTCCGTTTTATATTTTTTTTATGGAAGTCCGGAGACTAAGAATGAATAATATTTAAATAAAATTCCTGTCCGTACCACATCTTGGTGGTTACCATCAGTGGTAGTGACATCGGGTTCCGCGGCGCAGCTCATGGGTTCGAAACTAACAATGAGTTTCAGCTTTCAATAAAAGTAAACATCGTGAGGAAACCATAGCACGGTGGTAGGGTAGGTACTTTGTAGTATCCACCTGGCTAGCTACCTTCCTCAAGTTGAAAATCTGTTGCCAAGCACCTACTGGTGTGTTTCGACACTTGAGAACCAGTTGCTTACTAGGCTTTTTAAAGGTTGGCAATACATTGAGAATCCCCTTGGTAATTGCTGATGTACATATGTAAATGTAGTCTTTAACATCAGGTGGACCGCCTGCCTGCCTGCTTGTTATGACATAAAATAAAAATCGATGGTAAATACGGCAAGTATTTATGGTTCCTACATGTATTAAAAAAATAATGTTTCACGAAAACGATGAAGTATATATATCAGTCTTTAAGAGGGTCTCATCATGAAAAACGGTAAAGCACATTCAATAAATAAATCTAAAGCAGACTACCTTTTTTTGTCACAGTGCCCTAAACTCCTTTTAGGTCAAAACGTAAATGACATATTTCAAAGATCGGGCCACTTTGCACTTTATTCCAATGCAATAGAGTGCTAAGCTCGTATGACGACAGTTTTGACAGACGATATAAATTAAGTTAGGGCTACCACAAATCTATATTATATCGATGGTTATAACTATATCGATAAAAATAATTTAAATTTTTAAGACATTATGATATGTACGTTAGTGCACCGGCGAAGTTCTTCGACTACACGGTCTATAATAGTGTTGGGCCGCTTATCATATTTTATTTATAAATACATTTCGTTCAGTAGGTTCAGAGATTAGCTTATTCAAGCAGACAAATTATAGACAGACCGACAACCAAAAAAAAAACAAATTTTCTGTTTGTATCTTGTTAATGTTCAAAATGTTGCCAATCTCAATATTATATGACAGAAACGTAAAAAAATGTTATCACCTAATTCTGATCGTATTTACACACTAAATGTCACTTAAGACACATGGAATGAGCGTTGTGAAGGCTGGCTCTTTGGCTACAAAGTACCCTACCACCCATTATGGTGATAGGGTACTTTGTAGTACCCGTCTGGCTGGCACTACTCTCAAATTGAAAATTTGTTACCGAACACCTATCGGTTTGTTCCGGCAGCTACACTAGAGACTCAGTTACCTCTAGGCTTTGCGTGTGCCTACCACCTTCACTTACCATGGTGAGATTGTAATGAAACCTAAACCTATGTAAAGTAAAAAAAATAATACATTTTATTTTATCGATAGCTCTTTTATCGACACCTAGATAACACTAAAGTAACCGACGTCCTTTATTGATGAGAGCCCTTCACAGGCGCTACAAAAACACTAGGCACCAAAAGAAATGTTCTAATAAATTTCTTTGTCCAAAAGAAAAGCTTTATTCTGTTGGAAACCAGCAAATAATGACTGTGAATAATACTTAGGTTAAATATAATGCAAATTGTTTACGTAAAAGGAAGGTGAAAGGGCTCCGAAGTCAAACGGAAACCGACAGCGGTGTTTTATTCTCGGCTACCTTTGCATAATATGCTTCGCGGATAATCATCTTTATTTTCAATATGGAAAGAACCATTTTCCTTCTTCGAGTGAATCAAGTGTATCAAATACTTCTCTTCAGGCACTTCCCTATTTATCTATATTTTATATACAAGGTGGAGAAAACTGTCGATTAAGAGCTTTATCACGTTATTTTTAAACCGTACCTACATAAAAAAAACATTGAAATCCATCAAATAGTTTATCTATGTAATTAATTTTCGTTTTATTAAACAGGTGACATGTCGTCACATCAGTACAGTGCGTCTAACCTTTGGGATAAGTACTTAGTACTTGCGAAATCGTGAGGTGGAAAACTAGTATACTAACATAGTTCTAAGTACAAATTGTTCCTAAGAAATATGGATCATATGGTCTGAAATAAATGAATTATTATTATAGTACCTAGATGATGTAAAATAAACTCAAAATAATTAAGTAACATAATTTCATGAAGTAACATTTAATATTTTTTTGTAGGAAGTCATGATTCTATTAAATAAATAAAATAAAATAAAACTGCGATCAGTGCTCCGTCAACCTGTCCGTCGTGATATGGTTACACCAACTAGTGCTCAGAACGCGTCATGTCATTTCTTCATTGCCACAATGCGTTGTGGTCGTTTTCATAAGCTGTTTTTTTCGCTCAATGAGCGTTTCAGTATTTGAGGATATAAGTAAGATAGAGACAATACTACTGAGTTTATAGCCGACTCAGCAAAAGCAACCTTCCGAGCCGTGCATTAGAGTCAGACTTTTCATAGGTGCTTGTGAGGAGCTATTTGAATAAAAAAATATTTTCATTTCACAATGGAAATAGCCCTATTCATATATTTCGCTTGTAACATGTAAACTCATTTGTAAAACCATAAATCATACGACCCGAACTTCCGATACAAAACGACACTTGCCAGGGCCGAATAACGAATGGTCTGAATGAAGCAGCATTTTAAGAACTGTTAAACTTTCTCAGTTGAGCGAGTTATGCCTGAGTGAGATTGTCTTTTTTTCGTATTATTATTATTAGTTTCAATAAACTAACAAACAACGCAAATATACTTAGTAACAGATACCAAATGTGATTGCAAAGTACACAAGTACAGTATATAGTGCATACTCTCTAATAAATATATATTTTCTTAAACTTCATGTAAATAATTAAATTATTACAACGGGAAAAAGTTTAAAAGAATGTTTGAAATATTTCGTGAGGATTTTCTTTAATTTGTTTTGTATTAAGTATCGAGAAAAAATACTTTAGAAGTCTGCAGTGAAGTTATTAAATTACTTTTTTATAGCACGTATTTGATTTATCGGACCGCCTCTTCTTATTGCGCTGATGTTAATTTAAAATTTTATACTTTTTCTACGTTGGCTAGTCAAATATTACATACTAGCTTTTCCGCGCGGTTTCGCCCGCGTTCCCGGGATAAAATATAGCCCATGTTACTCATGGATAATTTAGCATTTTAATGGTGAAAAAAAATTTAAAATCGGTTTATTAGTTTTTGAGTTTATTCGTTACAAAGATACAAAAATACAAAAAAAAAATAGTAAGAAATATAATGTATAGTACTGCAATCAAATTTGCACTTTATTATTAGTGAGTGAATAACCAAATTTGTTTTCTCTTCGTAGTAAGTTCATTTTTTAAGGAAATTTAGTAGGAAGAAAGATAAATAATAAATAGTACAAATTATCTCACATATGTAATTAAATTATCTAGAAAATCACACTAATAATACAAAAATAACTGTAAAATATAGACACAGAAATCAAATGCATTTTTTTAAGCCTACTTTTTTACACCCCAGCCCGAACCTGTACCATTCTCTCCATTAGTGGTTGTGGAATTCAAAGAATTAAAATTTATTATCGTTAATTTATTTTTGTTATTTGAATGGGGGGCTTTGGTAACTCGTCCCACCCAAAACTAGGACCACGGGACTAGAAGCCTAATCATTATTATTGATTAATTTTACAGGGACAACTTGCCCCACAAGAAACAAATGATCGGAAGTACATTCAAAAGGGGTGTGGGTTTTTTTATGTCACATGGCTGACAGTTGGCATGCGGTCCACCTGATGGGAAGTGGCTACCGATCACGTTACGTACTGTAGGTTTACTCATAAGGAGTAATACTAAATGTCTGTTCAACGATTTTAATAAAATAATATCAATTCTAGTTTCCAACAGTTTTTCCCGCATTCCTAGAATTTATATTCATAAAAATTATTCCAAGACCTTGAAGGATTACTATAATGAGATAGTGGTCGAATAAAAAAGTTTCAGTATGAAGATTTTTTCAACTTCAACAACAACGTCCAGTCTGGCCGGTACCTGGATGGGTCAGCACCTAGTGGTATTTCATCTTCAGCGTTTCCGTGCTTCGGAAGGCACGTTGGTGATGCGGATGCGGGAAATATATTTACACAATCATGAGTCCAAGGACGCAAAGGGGAGCAAAGCTTAATGTACTTACCGCTTAAGCAGCAACTTGTCCCTTCACTCCTGCGATGCGGTGATGCGGAGCAGATCCAAAGCGCTGACGTGCGGGTGCGGAAAATATGTGACAATGAATGAATACAATTTTGAATTTAGAATTTGGAAAGGAGTTGTTCGGGATTTTCCGGATCGCTTCGGGGCGACTCCTTGCCACTTAATCGGCACATACATTAAGCCCATCATGCGTTCCCTAGCGTCCAATGGAACTTAAAAAACGGCGTAAACACACGTAAAGCCGTTGGTCCCGGTTATCACTTAATTGTGATGATCGTTAAGCTTGTTGGAGACCTCCTAGGTGGCTTGACAATTCCAACAGTAGGTTGACCACTAGCCTACCTCCACCAATCCGCAGTGGGCACGCGTGGTGGAGTATTTGCCCATTTGCTCAGCAGTGGGTGGATATAGGCTGTAATTATCATTATTTTATTATTATAACCCAAGAAGAGAAGCTATCTCAAAACATCCACTCCGTATAGTTAAAATGGAATAGGCTGTATTCAAAATAAATTACCAAACACTAACCAATGTATAAAACATCAAAAAAAAGGGGAAATCACGATTACATTATTAAATTTACCCTTTATATGATTTTTAATGACCAATCTAACCTTAAAAGGTAAAGCTTTTGATGCTACCTAATTATGACGTCATATGCTGTATTTCGACGTATCTCTATAAGATAAACCTATCGTTTTGACAGTTCATAAAAAACTAGCTGATTTGATATGTCAGTCAACATCCCAATTAGAATAATAACTCCTAAAGTCGAATCATCATGAATTCAGCGGAGTAAAATGACATTTACTGTGTTACCAGTTTATGATGAAAAAAAACTAGTGTTTTGAAAAAATGATTCACATCAATCACTGATTCATATCAATCACTCACTTATTACGTCGTGAATAAAAATAAAAAACTTACTATGATAAATTTCCCAATTAACTTATAAAATCA
This sequence comes from Tetheella fluctuosa, assembly GCA_951216915.1. Classification (NCBI taxonomy): domain Eukaryota; kingdom Metazoa; phylum Arthropoda; class Insecta; order Lepidoptera; family Drepanidae; genus Tetheella; species Tetheella fluctuosa. Next base: position 2,545,009 of record OX578238.1, read on the forward strand.
TTGCGAAACAATGATTTATTATCCATTAATTACCAAATTAAATTTATATTTCTAATTATTATTAATGTTAGTTCACATTAACTCTGTGCAAGTGAGCTGTATCACACTGAACTATATCACTATTCAATAAATATGGCAACATTATTTTACAAAGTGACATAAGCCCCTGTCAATTTACTCCGCTGAATTCGACTTTACGTAACAAGGTTTAAACGGTTTTAATAGGTACTTATTATATTTATAACAAGTAAAATACAATAAATCTCACAATAAAATCCCATTATTTGTTATCAACTTTACATCTCATTGAATTTATAATTTTAATGGTGTTATAAAACAAGGAATAGCTATTTAAATCAACGGGTGGCTTAAATGTTCATTTCAAAAGATTTATGCAACAGTACCTAATAATTTAGTTTGTTCTAACCCCTTTATACAGCTTTTATAGTATTTGGAATGAAAATTGAAGACTTTTTACCCGACTGCGCCAGAAGGAGGGTTATGTTTTTCGAGAGTATGTTTGTAGGTATAATTGTTTGGCACGCTCTGCGGCCTGAACGGCTCGATGGATTTTCTTTTTTATTACTACCATTCCGAATGTTTTTTTTTGAGCCGCTAACGCCAACAAAGCTCCCAGTCGGCATGATTTTTTCCGACATCGTCAACAATTATCTTCATATTTCATCGAATTCACACAAAACCTTTATTGAAGAATAAAACCTAAACCTTCCTCGTGAATCACTCCGTCGATTGGAGAAAACTGTATGAAAATCCGTTCAGTAGTTTTGATTTCATCGCGTACACATAGACAGACGCGGCGGAGAGACTTTGTTTTACAATATGTAGTGATATAGATTAGTTAGGAATAGGATAACATTTTTTAGGATAATTCGTACATTGTTTTTATTGGGATTATGAGTTTCTGATTGAAAACAACTAAGAAACAGTAACAAAAAACGTATTTATTGTTAAACGTACACAGAACATTGCAAGAACACTAGTTACATAGAAAAGTGCTGCTACCTAGTATCATATATTTGTAGTTGAATTTTTATATTTCTAATACTCCCACTAAAATTTAACTCTATTTATAAACGAAGAAACAAAAATAAATTAATCAACATCATATAAAATCTGATCTCTCAGATATGCGTAGGTTTGAGTGGGTAATGCTTTGGTTAAAATATCTGCTAATTGACAATTGCTTGGAACATAATTAACTTTAACTAAACCCAATTCAACCTTTTCCCTTACAAAGTTATATTTAACATCTATATGTTTCGTTCGCTTATGATAAACAGGATTGTTAATTAATCTGATTGCACTCTGATTATCTACATTTAATGTGACACAATCATAACTTTCACCTAAATCAGACAATAGCTGCTGCAACCACAATATCTCCTTAGCACATTCACTAGCAGCTACAAATTCAGCCTCTGTGGTGGAGAGAGCAATGGTCTTCTGTTTCTGACTGGACCATGTGATTGGTCCTCCATTCATCATAAACAAATATCCTGTAGTGGATTTACGTGTATCAATATCACTTGCAAAATCTGAATCCGAATATCCAACAAGATCATTGCTTTCTTCATTATACTTTATGCACAAATTTTTACTTTTTATTAAATATCTAATCACACGTTTAACAGAATTTACATGTTGTGGACTTGGATTGTTTACATATCTACTTAATAAATTTACAGCAAATGAAATGTCTGGCCTTGAGACAGAACTTAAAAATAGTAAGCAACCTATAGCTTCTCTATAAGGAAAATCAACAACAATTTCATCAACATTCTTTGAAATAATAACATTGACATCTGCTGGAGTGTTGGCAGGATTTGCATCACTCATACAAAACTTCTCAATAATCTGACTTATATAATTTTCCTGATGAATGTATATACTGTTATTCATATGCTCTATTTGCATGCCCACAAAATACTTGAACTTTATTTCTTTGATTTTAAAAGCTTGTTTCAAATATTCTATTATCTCTTTTATAAGTTGTTTATTTGAAGATATTACTAGAGCATCATCAACATAAATTATTAAGAATACTTTAGTTCCATCAAAATATCCTATGTAAATACAATTATCAGCCTGAGATTGAACAAAACCATATTTAAGCAAAAACTCAGTAAATGTTTTGTTCCAGCATCTAGATGCCTGCTTTAAACCATACAGTGATTTATTTAATTTTAACACAAAGTCACCTTTAATTGACAAACCCTCAGGTATATCTATAAAAATGTCCTCTTCAAGATACCCATTTAAAAAGGCAGTCTTTACATCAAACTGTTGAATTTCTAAGTTATACTTTGCAGCAACAGAAAGTATAATTCTTATAGAATCATAACGGGTTGTTGGAGAAAATATTTCTTGATAATCAATATCCTTAATCTGATTAAAACCTCGTGCACATAAACGAGCCTTATAGCGTGCAATTTGATTATTCTCATTCCTCTTTATGGTAAAAACCCATTTCGTAGTAAGGGTTCGTTGACCAGACCTTTCAACCGCAGTCCAGGTATTGTTTTCTTTATGTGCTGACAATTCTTCTTTAATAGCTTTAGACCATTCAGATTTTTGTTGACTATTCAGTGCTTCTGCATATGTTTGAGGCAATGACAGCTCTACAAGATTTGCTTCATAATTTCTATTGATTCGCGGTCTCAAATTTATTGTATGTGTTGTAGAATCTTCCAATTCTCGAGATGGTTCATAGTCTGGGTCATCACCGGTACAACTCAGCATGCTATCTTCACTCTCTGTTGATGGATTGTCAACTAGAGTATCATCCACATTGGATTCTTGTGCTTCACTCTCATTTATATTTGTAACTTTATCATCAACAATACTTATTTGTGCAATATTTTTCCTTGTGCTTGGAACATGATGTTCATCAAATATTACATTTCTTGAGATGGTTATTTTCTTTGTATTCATATCATACATTCTGTAGTTGATGTTGTCATAACCAACTAGTATCATTTTCTTGCTTTTCTTTTCCAACTTTGTTCTTAATTGATCTGGAACATGAACATAGCCTATACTACCAAACACCTTCACATGTCCTAATTGGGGCTTGATACCGTTCCATAATTCAAAAGCTGTTGTATTTGGGGTCTGAGTGGAGGATGTTCTATTCAATATATATGTAGCACACTGTACAGCTTCTGCCCACAGCTCCAATGGGACATCTCGTGCATATAACATTGAACGTGCACTTTCCACTATGGTACGATTTTCCCTTTCTGCTCGACCATTTTGTTCTGGCGTATAGGGTGCAGTACGCTCATGAACTATCCCTTCTTTCTCCAAATACTCTTTAAAAACTTTATTTACATACTCTGTTCCATTGTCTGTATGTAATATTCTGACATTGTGCATGAATTTATTCTTAATCATAGCATTGTACCTTTTGAAAGCTTCCATGACATCACTTTTATGTTTCATAAAATATACATGCCTGTGACCTGTTGCAGCATCCTTGAAGAGTAAGAAATATCTCATACCTTGAATAGATGTGATACTCATAGGTCCACAAACATCACTATAAACTAGGTCACCTGGCTGTAGTTCTCCTCGTTCAGATTTGTGAAATGGAAACTTGCACTGCTTCCCATATGCACATGCTTCGCATACAAAATTGTTTTGTCCATTGACATTCATTTCCAGTCCATTCACAACACTATTTGCACTCATGTTTTTAATTTGTTTCATATTAATATGTCCTAGCCTTTCATGCCATATTTTCATATCACTTTGGCTATTTTGAACCAAGTTACATGTATCTGGAACCAATGTTTTTATGTTTAACTCATATAAATTGTTTTCTTTGATATTTGCACTCATCACCACTTTATTGTTTTTATAAATCAGGGCACTAGTGTCTTTCTTTACAATAGAATAGAATTTTCGTATAATCACCCCTTCAGAGAATAAGTTTCTTCTTAAACTTGGAACATACAACACATCATTCAGTTCACTGGTCTCCCACTGTTCATTGACATATCTCTGTATCAACACTTTTCCAATGCCAGATACTTCCACAGATTTTTTTTTTGCCTAATGTCAATGATTTCTGGTTACATTCAAATAGTTCCACAAAGAAATCCTTTCTAAATGTCATATGGGCAGAGGCACCGCTATCTAGAATCCAAGTATTCTCTTCAGTACTACATGAATTAATTTCCACATAAAATGCTAACATATCTGCACCTTCTTGCTGAGGTTTTCTAGTCTTGGATTGTCTAGGAGCACGACATTCTCTGGCGAAATGCCCCCGCTTGCCACAATTATAGCATTCGAACCGATGTTTATTTGCTTTATTGTTCTGATTTGTATTGCTCTCATTCACTACTTGTTTATTTTGTTTAGGCTTTGTTTTCCACCCTTTATTGGCAACAAGGAGAGCTGTCTCCTGTTCCTCTTCACCTGCTAAGCTCGCCTCTTCATCCAATAAACGTGCAGTTAGATTAACAATAGTTTGTTGTTTTGAGTCCAATGACATCCATGCTTGTCGCAGTGCTCTGTACTTGGAAGGCAAAGTTCCCAATATTTTTGTTATGATTGCCATGTCACTTATAGCTTCACCACTTTCTTTCAGCTGTTTAGCTAAGGTTTCCACTTTTGAAATGTGTTGAGCTACACTGTCAGCCGGCGACATCTTGTACTGATAAAACTTTTCGTGGATTAACATTTTGCATAGTTCACTCTTTTGTTCGTAAATTGATTCTAGTTTTGACATAATCTCCAAGGCAGTTTCGCAATTTTCTATCAGTGTAATTTGTTTGAAGTCCATAGAAGAAGTTATGATGAACATTGCCATGCCGTCACTTTTCAACCAATCTGTACAGTCTCCTTGTGGTTTCGGTTTCGAAATATCTATACCTTTAGCTTTTAGAGCACATTTTACTTGGAACTTCCACTGACGAAAGTTGTTTCCATCAAATTTTTCTAGATTCATTGCCCGCATGGAATCCATTTTGAGGTTATTTTGTCAATGATTTCTCAAACACGATTGTAACTTTTTCTTTGCTTATTTCTTCTGTACTTCTATGTTCAGAGATTCCTGGGCCCATAACCTATTGGGATTATGAGTTTCTGATTGAAAACAACTAAGAAACAGTAACAAAAAACGTATTTATTGTTAAACGTACACAGAACATTGCAAGAACACTAGTTACATAGAAAAGTGCTGCCACCTAGTATCATATATTTGTAGTTGAATTTTTATATTTCTAATAGTTTTCCATCTAACACTCTACAAATATTTTAATAAAGCATTTATTATGTGCTTTTGCATACATTATTCCGTTTATGTATACAGTAAATGTTATTTTAAAGACAGATGTATAATAAAGACTATACATACTACAAGTTTTATTATGAGCGATATAAATATAAAAAAGTACATAATTACACATGATTATCGGGATTGGGTCTCGATATTTAAATGAGTACGCACATGTATTCAACTCGTGTTCTATATTAGTTTAAATCAAACATGTAATTTGAAAACTAAAAAACACGCTTGTACGGACAGTACAAGTTGTACCACGCAATAAAAATTAAAAATATTTAAATCTTTGGGTGTCCGGAATTTATTGTGATGTTATTTTATTTTTCGTATTTTCTCAGCAACCCCTTCCATTTGATACTATATTATGGGAGTGCATAAAAAACAATCTTTGGATTTAAAATGATGTCACTTAGCTAACCATGAAAAATTTCAGAATTTCAGCTCAATCGGAAACCAAAGTCAAATATAACCCACTCAAATTTGACTTTTTTACATAGTTGGTTAGTGTTAAAAAGACCTTAATTTTGTATCCATTAGCAATTCGTTATTTGGCGGCAATGATGACGGACCTCGGGGGATCGCTATGTGCGCGGTACCCCTTGGATGGATAGTGCTGCCAACAATCGATGTGGTTTTACGCCACAGTATCGTGAAACCATAAAACTATAAAATATCACGTCATATAAAATCGATAATCTAATCTAATATGTAAACACACACGAGTAGGTAATATAATAAAATTATCGTTTCGCTTTTTAATATCTAGCAGCGTGTTGCACCAACCTTAATTCATTTAATTTATGAGCCCAATATCAAGACACGAAATTAAATAGCCGTGATAATTTGAGACAATAATATAAGACGCTTTTCTAATAACACATCAAAGGGCATTGCCACAGACTCACAAAGGTTGCTGTAACCTATAAGGTCACAGGTTCAAATCGTATTGTATAGCAATAAAATACCGTAAGAATTCTTCTAGTCTATAAAGTTTATTTTTATTACATACGTATTTATATAACTACTTAAGATTTATACCAAATTTTGTGATAGTTTAATTATTTTTTCATGAAACTTTTAGATCCCTATTTTTACACCCACACTAATGGAATTATTTTAAGAAATCTGTAAATACTTAATTAATCAACTCCTAGAAATTATCTAGCGTTTTCCGACGACCTTTACAAGGTTGTCTGACCACTTTGTAAGCGGACATCCTACGATACGCTTGCCGGTCCGTGGTCTCCAGTCCAGAACTCTCGGAAAATGCTGGATGCAGGCCGCCCAAGACCGGTCCTAATGGAGATCCTTAGGGGAGGCCTATGTCCAGCAGTGGACTACTTGCGGCTGAGATGATGATGATGATGATAGAAATTATCTACAAGTTTGGAAACTATTTGCTATTTTTAGGGTTCCGTACCTCAAAAGGTAAAAAAAGGAACCCTTATAAGATCACTTTCTTATCCGTATGTCCGTGTGTCACCACCGATTTTCTCAGGAATGGGTGGACCTAGCAAGTTGAAATTTATACCAGATACTGAGGTCTATAGTCCCTATTAGTTGTATAAAAATCAAGGTCCTGAGTCAACACGATAAAAAGATATGGGCAAATTTTGATTTTCGAGAAAACTTGTACGTACCAAAATTTACCTTAATTTTCAACTTTTTTTATTTTTCGGAATTTTCCCTTTACTTATGCTTTTAACCAAAATTGATAATTCTAGGTCAACCGGAAGTACCCTATTGGTTTTGTGTCGAAAACCTATATGGTAGTTCCCGTTGACTTAGAATCGCGAAATTTGGCAAAAAGCAAGGTCTTACAGCACAAATAAAGGAAATTTGTGTCCCCATGTTTACATAGTTTACGCCAATTAAGATAGTCCTCTGAGTTGTATGAACGCTCATACAATTTAGAGGTCTAGCTTAATTGGCACCTACCTCAAATAAGGTAAATAAATAAAATTGTGCTGTTCTTTTTTCCATATAATACTTAATTCCCATCCAATTTCTTTCCATAAAAAAATCTAAATACAATATTTCTAAATCTAATTACAAAACCCTATATTTTGTGTCCCAATATACAGGATGTAAGGGACGGTCCTCCGCAAACTGACAGGGTGCATTCAGCTCCTTATTTTGAGTCATAATCCACCGGAAATTTTCTCCGATTTTTTTAAATATTTTTTATGTCCCTTACACCCTGTATATTAAGTCACGCAGTATGTATTGTGTGCCTACCACCTTCGGTTACACCATCACATTTATTCTCGCATGCTGGTTCGGAATTGTTCATTATCCAAAATGCTATTAGTTAATTGACTCGAACCAATGTGGTTACGCGAATGAACGCTACCGCTAAGATAATAAAATATCCAAAAAATATAACTTTTTATTATTAATAAAAATAATTTATAAATAAAAAAAAACCGACTTTAAAAACTGAAAAGCATTAAATAAATATTTCCTTTCTACATCATTTTGGAGTTGGTGCCAAGTAAAACATTAAAATGACTAAGGATAACACAAAACAACAACAACGAAAAATATTAAAACCAATCTAAACCAACACTAACTCGAAATATTATCAAAAATAAATTAACCAAAAGATAACAATAATATTACAACTTAGTAAATTTAGTATGTGTTTATAGATACTACTTAACTATAAAGAAAACTCAAACAAAGAAAGTAACTTGAACACTTTTAAGTTACGAATATGGGTACACCTAGTAAGGCAGCTTTTCGAATGCGGAAACTACGGCTAGATGTAACGGAATAAAACAGAACCGTACAGAAACAGAAATATTGAAAAAATATTATTGAAAGTCCGTAAGAGTTTGGCCGTCACGGTGCACAAGTTACAAGGCACTACACTTGATTAAGCTGTTATAGATCTTGGAAATAAAAAACCCTAAAGGCCTAAACTCTAAATGTGTATGTATTTAGCTGTCAGTCGTATAAAAACCTTTGAAGGAATAGCACTGTCTAATTTAGAATAGGTGGTAGGGTACTTTGTAGTACCCGCCTGTCTGGCTACCACCCTCAAGTTGAAAATCTGTCGCCAAACACCTATTGGTGTGTTCCGGCAGCTGCACTTGAGAGCCAGATCCTTCTAGGCTTTGTGTGCTTACCACCTTCGGCCACATCATCATGTACCATAGTGAGATTGTGGTCAAACACAAGCCTAAACAAAGTAAAAAAAAAAAAAAAAACAAATAAATTATTGAGTAGGCCACACAGAATTTTTCGTCAAAGAGCTTTGCCTCATGATACTCTTTATAATGTTCAACTTTATGCCATGAGATAATATCCATTGGTACTGAATTTACACGTTCGAGCTGTTTGTCATTAAGGTGTTCCGTTGTATGCATTCCTAGTCCAACTCCAGTCCAGTCCAACACTTCCTTGATCATAGTTAGGTACCTCCTCGTAATGGAATTGTCATAAACCTAACTATACCTCAATCACTACACAATTCCTATCTGGTATATCTGGTATTGACGCTATTCTAAATCCAATGCAAAAGAATTTATTAAAATCGGTTCGTAAACAAAGAAGTTATCCCCAGAAATAGGTAGGTTCATTGAGAAGTTCCGGTGGTCGTCTAAGGTCTTCATCATCAGTTCCACATCACCAAATGATACTTTCTGAATGCACATGCTTGGTTTGTTACCGAAAATACCAAAATCACTATGTATATCCCTATAATATTTGAGGAGTTCCCTCAATTTCTCAGGATTCCATCGTCAGAACTGAATTTTGATAAAAATGGGACCAATCTGGCGGTATATCCTTTCAAATAAAAAAATATTTTTTCAAATCGTTTCATAAATGACGGAGTAATGAGTGAACATCCATTAAAAAAAATACAACCGAATTGAGAACCTCCTCCTTTTTTAAAGTCGGTTAAAAGTGACAAATAATTAAATAATGAACTCATTTCTTCAGTTACTTTTTGTACTCTAATATTATAAAGACGTAAAATTTGTAAGTTTGGATGTAGGAGGTAATAATCTTCGAAACTACAAATCCGATTTGAAAAAATACTTTTGTGTTAGATAGTCCGTTTACCGATAGATATTATCCCTAGTGGACAACATGACAAAGCACATATTGCTTTGTAGACTACATCTTATAATGATTCTCCATTATATACTTTTTAACTTTTTTGAACCTCTGTAAAACCAGTGATATTATAAATACCTACGGTCAAATTCTGACAAAAACTTGCATCATAATAATTAGTAAAATCCTAAAGATGACTCTAAATCTCCTTACTAACAGATTCCATCATGAAACCATGTAAAATATCATAGAATAGAGCTTATAATTTTTCATATTGATATTTTCATTATCTAGATATTATATTTTTTCAATGAAATAAATTAACGAATTCGAGGCCTTCGCCCGCCGGCCTGTGCTCGCGGCTCACCTATAGTTACATCTTTCATACCTACATATAGCATTACAAGATAACCTGACTTCGTAGTTGAAACTTACCCTTTGTCATAGTACCTGAAGCAGACAGCAAAAGGTCAAACCATGTTCATCATCAGATTTCTTTAGGGACCACATGGTTCATTTGATATCAAATGTCACAGCGGTAAGGTTATCCATCCCTTTCCTATCCGTACATTATTATAAAACGGATCTCTGTCTGTGTTAATCCCCCTTATTCAGACCTGCTCGGTTCCGGTCTCGATCGGGTAGACAAACCGATTGAGTAGTCTACTGAATAGGATGGCTCCTATTTTGTCATTTCAGATTTCGATTTGGCATGAGGCAGTCGATCGGTACACGATCATGGCAAATGACACAGCATCAGCCTAACGAAATAAAATCGTCATTTCCGATCGGAATGACAACCCAGTGTGTCTGAATAAGGGGTTGTCAGTTTTCACAGCTATCAGTAAGTTAGCTCGAGAACCACAGGTTCCATCATTCCATTAAGGCTGACTTCCGAACCGGTGGTGTCTTCAGTAAATTCGACCTTCATAAGTGCCCTCCTAGGGCCCAAACTGAATAAATGGCTTTGACTTGACTTTGACATGAAACTTTATCATTATACTGTGAGTAAAGGAATGTCAGTAGAGTTAACTAGTGAAATCAATTATCGGACTGGTTGGCGTGGTTGGTAAGATGCCTACCACGCTTTATTTATATTTATATATTTATAGTTATCTGGCTTCCATATCACAAGCTCTAGGTACATAGTTTAGGGTCAGATGGCGGTATGTGAGAAATATCCCAGAATATATTCCGCGCGGTTGGAGTCGCGGACAAAGGTAGGTAAATAATGGTAGATTGGTTTTTTAACTGAAATGTATATTGGAATCCTAACTTCTTTTAATAAAAAAGAAACCATTTATTTTTATTTTTAGAATCAAAGGAGTCCAGTGTTTGAAAATATGATCATAGACAGACGGACAATTAATCGACCATATTAGTTATAAGGTTTCCTCTTTCATTTATAGGCAAGTAACCCGTTCTTGTGTATGTTTATGTAAATATAAAATTGAAACTTAAAATAAATATGGCGTCAAAAATGTGATAGGAAAATGTTTATCCATCCTACTACCTATCTAGCGTGAAACGCTGTCAAGATGAATATTAACTCTCAGGGTTGCCTAACATAAAAAAAAACGCTCAGGCGATAAATTTCCAACTCAGGAAATTCAATTTATTTACATATAATATATACCTACCTTACATTGTTCATGGCGTGGCATTTTTAAAATTCAAATCTAAGACAGTTTTATTTCTTATAAATTCCGCCCCGCGGTTTTGGTGTATAAAAGGAACATACATACATACATTCATACTTTTTCTTTTATATACATATATAGATTCAATGAGTATGACGAAGTAATGAATAGTTTTGAATAATTTTCTGAAGGATTATGGGATAGGAAAAGCACTCGCGAAAAAATATTTCACGTTATTTTTCCCCGCTTGATTTTTTATTGCAATCATAGAACATTTTCATTCCAGAACTGACCAAGATTTCGATGGCTTCGTGAAATTTACATAACCTTTTTTATTAAAAAAAAACAGGCAGTCATGGGGACTGCCGATAGAAGTGAAAACTATTAGCATGAGCATGTCGGTGACGCGAACCTATAACTTTTCTCCCTCCAAAAACGCTCAACGCGGCTTAAGAAGTTTTCACTTCAATAATTCACTTCTTATAAGTAACATTTGTTTTTGCATTATGTTTTACTATCAGATAAAACAAAGCGCTGAAATAGATATTTAATTAATATCAAATACAAATCAAATCGTTAGATTAGATAACCTAATAACCAATTACTAATAATAATCTGCTTTACAATGGTGCATAACATTAATATTCATTAACCAATTTGTCCAACAAGGCTTTGTTCGGTTGGATTACGAGACAACTATAATTCAGTTGATTGATTCACTAGCTTTCCGCCCCGCAGTTTCACCTACGATCCCCTATTTTACCCCCTTCGGGGTTGAATTTCGGAAATTCCTTTCTTCGTGAATGCTTACGTTTAATAAGGAATATGTGTGCAAAATTTTAATTTTCTAACCCCAGTGGTTTAGGCTGTGTCGATAGATCAGTCAGTCATTCAAGGCAAGTCATTTTTCATTGTATATTCATTTTTTCATTCTATAGATATGTGAAATCTAATACATAATATAATTTGGCAACTGGCTCTCAAGTGCAATGCCGAAACACAGCAGAAGGTGTTTGGCGACGGATTTTCAACTTGAGGAAACCATAGCACGGTGGCAGGGTATTTGAGTTTATCTACCTCATGTTGAAAACCTGTCGCCAACCATAATACCTTAAACCAGTGTGTTCCAGCAGCTGCACTTGAGACCAGTTCCTTCTTGACTTTGTGTGATGACCACCTTCGGCTACTTCAATTTTATAAAATAAAAAAATTATAAACACACACTTTATTTAAAATTCAGAAGTTGCCAACCTTATTGAAATGTTTCATTTTCGCTTCATACTGCCTTACTTTATAGTCTTTCCGCGCCTGCCTTATAGCTTCTGTAACATAAAACCGTGTTGAGGAAAAGACGGAGTGACATCTTTAGAGGTAGATAGACCAACGAATAAATGATGGTGAAAGTCAGCGGTTGGAGAAGGCAGGATCCAGTTTCAGGAGAGGCACACATCCAGCTGGTGAATATAGGCTGGTAATGATGATAAACTTTACACTTAACTAAAGTAGGTCCAGCTAGTTAGAAAATTAAACTAGTGGCTCTGAGAGCTGTATACCTCGCGCGATTTTTACGTTTTCAACCCACATAACTCCGCCATTTTGTAAAATTTTCAAAAACTGAATTAACAAAAAATGCCATATAATTATCGAACCTACTCACAAAATTTCACGAGAATCGGTTGAGAAATGCGACCTGTAGAGGAGAGCAGCTGGACATCCGCCGGACATAGGTACGAAAGCATTTTTATCCAAGCTGAAACACTTCGCACTTATGTCAAAAACACCTTTTTTGAAATAAGATCCTTCTCTAAAATACTATAGATAATATTTCCAATAAGCTTATTACATACGCAACCCATGAGATAGTAAGCCAAGTATTCCATGGTGGAACAATAATAAACTACGGGTCTATCAAATGGTGTCACTCTAACATGGTGCCAGAAAGGTCACAAAGGGACAAAAGCCTCTAAACAATGAATGAAGTTAGGGTAAAGGACATTAATGGACCACTGACAACCTCAGCATATCATTTATTATGTCAAAATGAGCGAGTGACAAATGGGATTTATGCTCAGATTTTCATCATTATACAAGTACCTAACTGCAAATTTATCTAGTTTATTTACAGGAAAGCTTAAAAAGGGTGCAATTTTATGAAACCACTGGTTTTCTATTCTCTATTTAATTTAGTGCAGTCACGTTATAACATAATAGCACAGCCAAACATACAGTGGTCTATCGCGTTTGAAGTCACGCGAAATGCCGCTTTTGTATAGGCATTTGTCATTGCTGCATTGTCTCAAGCGAGTGTATGGCAGCTTGGGCTCGCTACCGCTCCTATCTCACCCTGAAAACCCCGCACGATTGCTCTGTCTAGACGTGTCCGTTGGCCGACTGTAAGTGTTACATAGACTGTGATAATAGTATGACACAAATATCCACGAGAACACGTACTTGTTCTGTGTACAAAACACAGATGCGGTGGAAGTCAAAAAAACTAGCGACTGGCGCGTGCGGGTCACTCGTGGCTAAATCAAAATCAATCAAATCTCATCTGAAACCGGGGTGATGACCAAGCGTATATAAGAAAGAAAGAAACATTTATTTGGACATTTACACAACATTACAGAAATAAAATAAAATATTACAATAAACAGATATACAGAATATTTAAGATGATAATGTTTGTGAGAATATCTATCTATTACATATTATAATTAATCTGTAGAAACAGCGTCACATTGTTTTTTTTTTTACCAAAAATTGAGTGTGGGTTTTGTATAGAAGAAGAAGAAGAAGTAACAGAATGCAAAAAGATTTTTTTTTTTATCTGTATGAACATAATACTATCTACTGTTAATCTTCGAAACCACTAATACAGCTTACCTTGGCGAATAGGCAATATTTCATCGAAATCGGGCGAAAGTACTTATACCATATCATAAAGTTAAAGTTGTTCATATTGATGAGTACTTCCACCCCTGCAAGTATTCCCAGCGACAAAAAAATCAACCTGTACATAAATATCTTATAAAGTCTGCGCGAGTGGAGCCGTGGACGAAAAGCTATTTGAAGGTACAAAAAAAGATGTTTATCGCTAGATATGATATCACACGTTTAAGCCCGTATTGTGTCAGCACCGAATAAAGGGAGTCCTTAAGGGCGCTGATAATCTAATGACGAAGATTAACGATATCTCGAGAGCTTCGCCAATTCCTTCGTTCAGTTTAAACGGCTTTTATAAAGTTGCGCTGATAAAAATGAGAGTTGAACATCTTTAAAAACAGGGAGTGACTTTAGTCAACGTTTTTTTACTATACCTACAGGGTGACAGGGTGATTTTGAAATTGAAATTTGGCACACAGAATTATATTCTGGCTTAGCATAATTAGAAACCGCAGGTGAAACCGAGGGGCGGAAGCTAGTAATATTGAACGTTGAACGATGAAAAGTGGTACGCAGGTAGACTATGGCATGGAGAAGGACTAGGTACCTAATAAATATGCTATATTTTTTCACGGGAACGCGGGTGAAATCGCGGAGACATATTTTTTATATGATACTATTTATCCCTAAAAAATTACGACTTGCTCAAATTGATTTATCGTGAGGTTTTATTAGTTGTCAAAAGTTACCACTATTAATTCTGTCTCACGAAAGTTTGGTGAGCTTTCAAAAACTACCTACATTAAATAATATTGATAAAACTAATCTAAACAGGCGTAAACAAAGTAAAGTGTATCATGAGTAAATGTGAATAGGAAATTTATGACGCATTTTCACCAAACATTTTCTGTTCCTCTAAATTTATAGCAGTCGCGATGAAACCCATGGCTGTTATGGTTTTGTAGATACGTCTAACTATTGATTTATTACCATCGCGTGGAGAGGAATTTATTGAATATATTTTTTCTGTCTACGTTTTAAAGCATAATTATGGAAATTATATATTTTAATTGATATTGATTACTTGCTATATAATTAATGATAATAATATGGTATTTGATAGGAAGAGGCTTACCATAAATTAAGTCCCACGAATCCCATGATTTCTTTACTCTCCCCCCTCCGTCCTTGTCACGATAGTCACATTTACGAGACCCTCTCCCTTCTGGTGTGACCATACACATTTTCTAATTAATATCTAGAAATAATTAAATTAAAATAGTGGTTATAAAATTATTTTATTTTCATTTATAATTATGTTTATTACTTTAGGTTTTGACATGTGACTTCACAAAGTTTATGTCCCACCCCTTGTCATTTATAGATGGTCTCTAAGCACACAAAATTCTGAGGGTTACTGGCTTTCAAGTGCAACTAGTGTACATAATAGAAGGTTTGGCAACCGATTTTGAACTTAAAGGTTGCCAGACGAGCACCCACTACAAAATTGGGGTACCTAGTTGAGGTGGCCTGATTATATTTGTAGCGATATCTGTCGACTACAAAAAGAAGAAAATTATATATGCTTCAGGAAACTTTGTCAGTGCGATGTAGAATCTTATGGCACCATCTATCAACGAGTAGCGGATAGTTTCATGTGAATTAATAGATGTAGCTCCATCTTTTTTATCACATGGATGCATATGGGCTGTCAAAACGGGCGCAATATATTATGACGACGTTAATAAATGGAATTCAATAATTACTAACAATATAGTTTCCTGTATATTATTTTTTCCATTACCTAATCAATGTTGTACCTACTTAAAGTTTTTAAAACAGCCGTAATGTAGAAGGTCGCACTTTTATTAATCCTATTTTTTATTTAAAAACACACTGCCTCAAATGCTATAGATATGGCCTGTCTCGTTTTACTGATTAAGTACTTCAAGCCACGAACATAGATTTAATCTGTACTTACCTGTCATTAACCATTGCTTTGTTTCTACAAATGGAAATTCAGATTGGTCTGATTTTAGAACTGACCTAATTGCCATACCTACTATCAAACACCATTTACACAATACAAGGCAGGCACGCAAAGTGAAAAAAACCGGCCAAGTGCGAGTCGGACTCGCGCACGAAGGGTTCCGTACCATTAACTATAATAAATAGCAAAAAATGACGTTAGCTGTATTTACGTTAGATGTTTTTAGTATTTGTTGTTATAGCGGCAACAGAAATACATCATCTGTGAAAATTTCAACTGTCTAACTATGACGGTTCGTGAAATACAGCCTGATGACAGACGAACAGACAGACGGACGGACAGTGGAGTCTTAGGAATAGGGTCCCGTTATGCCCTTTGGGTACGGAACCCTAAAAATACCTTGCTAATTCTTATTTTTTTAAATTAAGCAACAGCAAATATTTTCTTGGGATTAAGTTATGGTATTTGTATCATAAACAAAAACAAACATTTTCATAAAATTATTTTCATTTATTTCAATTTAAATCTAAATGAAACTGTGTATCTAAATTATAAATAAAAAGAAACCACCCGCAACTACACATATTAATACATTTTTATTTACTTCAAATAATTTTAACAAGCCCAATAAATCTTAAATATCTAGTTACATTACATAGGTAGTGAAATTAGTATTAAATTTTAGGTTATCTTATGTTTTCCCGGGATAAAAAGTTTCCTATATGTTAATTCAGAATTATATCTGTCTGCCAAATTTCATTCGGAGTTGTGTGCAACAAGCATCTAAATATACACACTTTCACATTTATAGTATTAGTAGGATATAGGATGTAATAATATTCAAGAAGTAAATTATAAATTACTATCTTGTAAATAAAAAACAAGAATTAAAATATAAAAATGAATATTTTTCATGATGCTCCTACTACCAATGTAATAGCAATATTACACAGTTGAGTAACATAATCATACACACAAGCACTCAATCAAAGTGATTCATTAAGTCTGACTCACACTTTGACACTTCTATATCGAAATAGAAAAAAGATAATTCAGCTTTTCAGCGTAGCATATCATAGCGATTTTTGTACCCGATCAGAAACACGAGAACAAAAAAAATAACACAAAGCTTTACAAGGGGAATACCGAACAAAAACAAGCTCTAAAAAAACTAGACACAGAATGTGTAGCACCGTACGATACTCTCTATAAGCCCCAAATTGATTTCCTATCACCGCCATACACGAAACAGTCTAAACTGAATTTCAATTCGATACACTAAACTGTGTCTACATGTTAGGGACTTAAAAACTTTAGCAATTTTTATTTATGAATGTGAATGAATGAATGAAATATTCTTGTTTTGTAGTATATAACATGTAGCAGAAGTAAAGATTTTTAATATAAACGTAGAGAATACAATCTGACGGCTTTATCGCTTAAGCGATCCCTTCCAAACAACCTTTAGGTAACAGGAAATACATGTATATAAAGATATTATTGTAATTTATATCATTATTGTATTCATTTAGCTTTAATTTTTAAGCTATTGTATAGCTTTTATCGCGGGCTTCGGGTTTTGTTAAGCTATTGTATTGCTTCGGGGTTTGAGCGCGGCGACCGAATCAAGAGATTTTTTCGTAACGAAAAAATTACGTAACGAAAAGAAATCCGTAACGAAAAAACCTAACACCTCCCACACACACATACATACACGTTAAGCGTTCGATTAACGTGTATGTATGTGTGTGTATGCTGTTTGTGAGAAGGTATATAGGTGTATAGGTATCTATAAATATCAAAGAAAAAAAAAAATCTGCCTAAATAAAAAATAAATAAATAATTATTGTTGCATAAGTTGATAAAAAATGCTATGCAATAGCTTTACCGCGGCAGTCCCCGAGTGCCACACGTATTTATTTTTATTTAATATATTTATATAGCCTTTTTATTATGTACCTAATTAGTTATAAGAATAATTTATAAGTCATATAAAAAATTCTAATTTTATTTTTATGCACTAACTGTCTGCGTATAATTTTTAAACATTAGTTTGTTCGTTCCTCTTAATAAAGTAAAGTATGGGGCCCATCGGCCCATCCCATGAAACGTTTGCCTCAATTTAAATATCTAGGCCATATTGTAATTGTTAAGGTGATGATAGCTCAGTGGTATTGACGTCGAATACCGTGGTCATGAGTACGGATCCTACAGTGAGCTTGAGCTTTCGGTGAAGGAAAACATCGTGAGGGAACTGTAACACAGAGGTAGGGAACTTTGCAGTACCCGACCGGCTGGCTACTATCCTCATTTTGAAAATCTATCACAAACTACCGGTGTGTTCCGGCAGTACTTGGGGCCTGCTGTACCTTCGGCCACCATCATCATTTGCAATGGTGAGGTTGTAGTCAAACTTAATCCATATAAAGTATTATAAGTTTTTGTAAAAAAAACATTTTTAATACAAGTTTTTTTAATGACTGTACCTACTTTTTGTTGACTGTACTTGCATTGTCTTCCAATATACTAATGTTTACCAAATATCAAGTCAATCCGACCACTGGAAGTGAGTGAAATTCGACTTGCAATATTCCATCGTAACAAACATAGTTACATAGGTACATACATACATTGCAAGTTAAATAAAAGCTTGTAAGTTCGCCGAGTATGAGTCAAATTGAATCATACCAGACGTATTAAAAGGCACTCATAATTTTATTAACAAAAGGAATTTCGGTTAAGGTGTCATTTGAAACAATCTTGAAGATTCATGCCTCCGAAAACTAAGCGAAGGCAATTTCAAGGGTCAAATAATGTATTAGGTTTCTTGCGAAACTAGTTTCAAGTGGCCATACAGATACCGAGCAACTGTAGAAATAATACTATATGTATAGAACTGACTTCTGCGTGATTTTCATAAAGACACGTGACACCACGCAAATATGGTGCAATAAATTTCGACTATCACATGTGTTGTGAAACAATAACTACCTATCCTGTATATCACTTAGGTTTTGAATAAATTAGAGTACTCTAAATGTAATGACGAATGTATCTATAGTTAGCGATTATTCGACATTCTCTATTCGCCCTAATTATTTGATGGAAAAACGATAACCGCTCAAGCTACAGGATTAAGAAACTTGAAATTTTGCACACGTGCTTCTTTGTACATCGTAGATATTCACTAAGGGTTTTTAAATTCTACCCCTAAGGGAATAAAATAGGGGCAAAAAGCTAGTAAGTAATAAGTAAACAACAATAATATGCCTCTAGTAGTCTCAAAACCAGGTTTCTGTTTGTAATGAGTATCTTATTGTAGCTTCAATAATTTTTCAAATGCATGCCCATATGCTGTCATTAATATTTGCATGCCAGGTCTTGGCTGAATATGATTGCTGCTCATTTTATATGTACCACCATTTTAACCATATTCTAGCAAATAAAGTTTATTATTTATTATTATTATTGAAAATATTTACACTACTCTGTCGTCTCTTGTAGTTAGCGACCGCCACATAGTCAATGCGAACATGCCACTTCTATACTTGTTTAATTAGATCTCTATGTGAGATACGCACAAAGTCTTGTTGAAGCTAGTAAAGTTCATAAGATTAAGTTAATGATTTCTTTTCAGTGTTGAATACTGCAGCTTAGTAGTTAGTTGATTGTTCAGTTTCTCTACATTGTTTGAGAGTTACTGACTTTAGATTTCAATGGGCATTTATTTATGACTCTTATAAGTAGTTCATGTGTTCGATGTCAAGGGCAAAAATGTGTACATACCCAAATAAGTTATAAAAAAAATATTCTTAGCATTATTATATGGAAAATTCAAAAAAAAATATAAAATAATTGTATCCATCTACTAAATCATCAATTTCGATACTGTGGCTCAGTGGTAGTGACGACAAATTGTCATAGGTTCTAATCCTACAGTAAGCTTGCTGAGATGATGCTGATGATACCGTGACACTATGCCGCTTCGGTATTGTGTAACAAATCCTATGTCTACCAGTTATGATGCCAGTTCATTGATATGAGTTGATGTGCTTTCTCAAGGTTGTCTTCGATGCAGAGACATGCAGAGATATTGGCATATTCAGCATGGGGGATTTCCTCGTTATATAGTTTTACTGGGTGACAAGTCTGCTTTTTGAGGTTGAATGTCTCATGAACAGTTTTTTTTCTGATTAGTTCTATTACGCCATTAGTCCAGCCACTTCTCCACTTCATGGATGTTGGCTTCTAGTTTGGCTGATGGTATTTCATAATCCTCATGAACCGACAAAAAAGCTGTGTCATGCGCATAAGTGACTTTAATAGTATCAGCGTGTGTTGGTAGGTCAGCAGTAAATACCAAGTATACTACGGGACCCAAAATACTTCCCTATGGCACTCCTGAGAGAATTTTACTTAAGTTTATTTTATTGTTTTGCTATTAAAGACTTCTTTGTAAGTAGCTTTCTTACTGATATGCCACAGGTCGTGGGTTCGGTTCCCACTCAGGAAAAAAAAATCTGGTATATATTAAAATGGTAGTAGGTATATTATGATATATTATAATATATCGGTTATCTGTTGCCATAGTAAAAGATCTGCTGAGTTTAGGAAATCGAATGCCGATGTAAGTCAATAGCTGAGAAGTACCTAATTAAAACTCTGCAAGAGCAGTAGATAAGTAAAAAAAACTAATTAGGTATAATCTTGAATAATTCCATCACATTTATAATATACATCGAAAGCATTCGAGGGAAGCACATCCCCTAAATATAAACTTTAAGTCCTCATGGAATATAAAAAGTTTTTCTTTCTACTGTTGAGATATTTTTTTTTAATAAATTCAGTAAAAACATTGAAGGCGTTGAAAGAAAAATCAGATTAGGTTGGATTAAGAAAATTTAAGTTACAAAGAACTTACTTATTCTGACTTTTAAGCTGCATTCAGGATGATATTTATAGAGCGGAGGTACTCAGATTTAGCTCAAACTTGACTAAAAAACTTGACTAGGTGTATACTGGCATAATCTTAGATTTTAAAATAGTTAAGTCGTGTAGAGATGAAGCTGAGTAAAAGCCAAGTCAATATACAAATAGATTGGGCGGGCGGTTTCACGATCAGTAAGTACTTCATTCTTTTTGTCAAAAGGTAAGTAAGGATATTTGGAAAAAATAGTTAAGGTTTTATTTTCAGGTTGATGGAAAATTGGTAAGGAATAGATTTTTTATAGTTATAAGTAGGCATTCATATCTGCATTACAAACGTGATATGGTTTTCGATAAGACAAGTTAATAAATAAATAAAATAACCTTTAAATAAATAAATATTCTGGGACATTATTCCTCACACACGGCCATCTGACCCCAAACTAAGCAGAGCTTGTACTATGGAAGCCAGATAACTGATATACTACATAATAATATGTATATTCTTTTGTAAATATTACTTATATAGATAACTAGCTTTCCGCCCCGCGGTTTCACCCGCGCTCCCGTGGAATCTTATGTTTTCCCGGGATAAAAGTAGCCTATGTCCTTTCTCAGGCTCTAGACTATCTGTATACCAAATTTCATTTAAATCGGTTAAGTAGTTTTGCCGTGAAAGACGGACAAACAAACAGACAGACACATACACTTTCCCATTTATAATATTAGTATGGATTACACCCAATTTGTAAATGTTTAGTTCTTTTTGCATGATCTTAAACAGATGTAAATACAAGGGTATCTGTATATCCGAAAACTATCTCAAAAGGAGTGAGAATGGTAACTGAATGAATGGCATGATTGAAAGCCATAACTGAATATGTCATAACGGACGCTGCGTCTGTACACTTCCTTTCGTATTTAGCCAATCTATAGATATCTTTAAATGTGTAATAAATACTAATAGCGCAGCGTAATTACATACAGTGGTCTATCGCGTTTGAAGTCATGCGAAATGCCGCTTTGTATAGGCATTCGTAATTGCTCCATTGTGTCCCAAGCGAGTGTATGGCAGCTTGGGCTCGCTACCGCCCCTCTCTCACCCCGCAAACCCCGCACGATTGCTCTGTCTAAACGTGTCCGTTGGCCGACTGTAAGAAAGAGTTACATAGACTGTGCTAATAGTGTCAACTCCTTTTGACGTAAATAAGAGTACCAGCGCTTGGAGCCTAGCCGGACTACTGCAGATGTCGCGGGCAGGGGGGGGGGGACTCCGCTCTCCTTCATACCGCACCGTTGCTCTGTTAGGCGGCCGAGTTGACCCGCTATATAATAATACTAGCTTTTCCACGTGGTTTCACCCGCGTTCCCGAGGGATATTGTGTTTTCCCGGCATAAAGAGTAGCCTTTCCTCGATAAATGGGCTATCCAACACTGAAATAATTTTTCAAATCGAACCAGTAGTTCCTGAGATTAGCGCGTTCAAACAAACAAACTCTTCAGCTTTATAATTTTATATATTATTATTAGTATAGATTTATTACACATAGTGAATATATTTTTGTACTGTGTACATATGTAACACAATTTGAATAAACATTATTTTAATAATGTAGGTAATGATAGAAATGATACAACGGTGGACAATACTATACTTATGACTAAACACACACACACACACCTACCTATTTATAGATTGTAGCTATCACAGTGAGTCTGAGTCAGTGCTTCCATAAACGAAACAACACTGAGCTTATCGCAGAGCTGGGTTGCCAGCTTGGAGAATTTGCCCATGGATAATATTAAATATTTTACCTATGGCATTGTTTTTTTTTATAAAATAAATATCCAATTCTCTACTTAAAATGCATAACTATTTGGGGGTGTGTGTGTATGTGTCTATGTTTACTCAATATTTATTGTGTGGTATACTCCGTAACAACTAAACAGATTTTAATGAAACTTGGACATAGACAGGTCATAACCCTATGATAACATGGGATGTTTATGATAAAATCCTCAAAATACAAAAAAACCTGCGGCGGGTAAAACCGCGGCGTGGAAGTTTGTTGTCATATATATCACAAACCAATGAAATATAATAAAATCAAATCATTAAAAATATATCCTGAGTTAAAATAAAATGATAAATATCCTGGGAGTGAGAGACGCCTCACATACGGTAAAATGAGTATCATTATGTATTTAATTCCTCAAATGGACAAATTAATTTATTTAATTCGATTCACAAACATTACGAAAGATAACGTCATGTCATGATTGCTTTTGTACAAATACTAAAAAGAAAAATAAAATAATATTTCTTCGTAATTTACAGTATCTTTAGTTGTGTCCGCGTCGATTTACAATAAATTATTTTAAAAAAAAATAGGTACTTTTATGGGGTAATTTTATTTTTATAATACAAAAAAAAATGCAATATCATTTTAGAAGTTGGCAATACCACATATGTCCCGCCCTTGTTGTTTAATGTTCGCTTCGCATTCGACGCGTTCGCGCGACCTTGATTTCAAATCGTTTTGTTTATTTTTAAATTAAGAGGTACTTGAGTTCATTCTGACAGCTGTATCCTGGCTGCAGACTTGCAGAGTGAAGGAATTTGTCTCGTTGGAGTATTTTAATTTTAGAATAATTGTCTTTCAGGTAAGCAACAAGTTTTTATTTCACACTAGCTGTTTCCCGCGGTTTCAACCGCGTTCCCGTTGTATTTTTTTTCCGTCAAATATTTTCTATCATATAATACAAACCTTGTCCTGATAATTACAAACACAATAAAAAAAAATTTGCCAAATAGGTGCAGCCGTTCTGAAGTTATGCGCTTACATATAGATAGATAGGTAGAGCATTCGAATCGTGTCGTCATAGTCTATGCCGTCATAGTAATTCTATATGTTACAATCACTTAAAATGTTCATAGTCTTTCAAATTTTGCAGCACATCATTATTATTCTAAGATTCAAAAATTATATGAATATACAGGTGATTTTGTTATCACTGGCAATACTTGCAGGGGTGGAAGTACTCATCAATGTGAACAACTTTTATTATAGGGCTTACTCTGATATCGCGTAAAATAATATGGTTGCTTCATACATTTTGGTTGAGTAGGTATTGAACTTTTGTATGGAACAGCTGATAATTTTTTCATGATTTCACAGTTAGTCTCATAATAAAAGTTACAGTGATAACAAAATTACCCAGTATATTATTTATTTACAACAAATATTTACAATCAATGTAAACTATGATATATAGAAAACATCCTCAAAGCCCTCGCTGGTGTCGATAGGCAAGGTTCCCAACAGGCTGGTAGCGTTCCCTTTTCGTAAATTATATTAATTACAGAATGTACCTATATTAGTAAAAAAACATGCATAATAGAATAAAAAAACTTTGAATGGGAAAGTGTCCAGCAGATTATTCCGTAAATATACCTAAGTGATATTAAAAAAAAAAACTGTAATCCAAGTTCCGTTGCCTAATGAGTAAAATGACATCAATATATTTTTTTTTTAATAAAATTAGTACCTATCATAAAAATCTTTCTTCTTTTTTTAGATATTTTTTGGTAGAAATTCTACATGCTAACCAGACATCGTTAGGTACTTCTTCAGTTATGGTATAGGTATACAAGAGAGAATATTTCATTGATTCAAGTTTCTTTTTTATTCTACACCAGAAAAAAAAGCTTAATGACGGAGAAAGGAGATCTTAATGTTATTTCAACAGTTTAAACAAAACTAACAAAGAATTGTAATTAATTTCGGTAACAAATCTACAATCTACACAAACTTAAATGGAATACAAATTAGAATTAAATTACTCAAAGATATTATTTATGCTTGGCTCATACATAATAATCACATAACATCACTATTTAATAGTTGTTCCTCGCGGTTTCACCCGCGTTCCCGGTATATTTTTTTTCCTGATGTTTTAATAGTTACTAGCCTTCCGCCCCGCAATTTCACCCGCGTATCCCTTATTTTACCCCTTAGGGGCTGAATTTCCAAAAATCCTGGCTTAGTGGACGCCTACACTGTATAATCTATGTGCAAGATTTCAAACCTCTAGGTCCAGCGGTTTGAGCTGTGCTTTGATATATCAACAGTCAGTCAGTTTGTGCTATTCGGGGCAGAGATAAATCGAACAAATCTAAGATCACAAAAATCGGTCCAGCCATTCTTGTTTTATAAATAGTATAACTAACACGACTTTGTTTTATATACGATGTATAATTATAATGTAGGTAATAATAACACCATTATCTACTGATATAACAGGAAGTTTTTATCATAAATGTATAACTGTTGTTAAGCTTTAGATTTATTCAATAAAGTAAATAAAAATAAATCCAATATACATTATATTAAGTATAAAAGGACATATAACAAAAAAATATTTTTAAATATTTAATCCATTTATTATTTACTAAGATATCAGGACACGCAGAAAGTTTTGAGAAAAAAAGATTTTATGTATGTGACACTGGCCAGTTATAATTTATTTAGAAAACACGATTATTTATAAGTAAAAATACAAACATTCCAATTACAAAACTTCCCTGCGCAATTTTTACGAGCTAATTTGAACTATCGTGCGTGTCTCATTGAAAAATAGATCTGCGTTGGGAACATTTTCGCGCGATGATTTTTTATGATTTCAAATGTCGTCTTAAACCGGTCGAATCGTATGATAGACTTCAAATGTCATTTAATGATGGAGGCCCTTCTAAAGCAATCGTGTACCACTGGTATAACGAATTTCAGCGCGGTCGACTAACTTTGAGGAATGAAAAACGAAGTAACGAAGTGTTACGGAAGGAAACGTGCTAGCAGTGAAAAATTTAATTTAAGAGAATAGGCAAATTACGTATGAAGAGCTTCAGCACAATATACTGCAAATTGGATCGGGAAGCGTTCACAAAATTCTATATGAGCATCTTCGCGTGAGGAGGATAGTTTCACGCTGGGTGCTGGATGCGCTAACAGCGTTCGAGAAGGCCATAGAAAAGATGTCTCGAGGCGGATTGGAAAAAGTGTTTCGAAAATTGGTTTAAACGCATGAAAGTTTATATAGATCTCATAAAACTTTTTTTAAAGTTTCTCAAAACTTTCTGAGTGCCCCACGTATCATCTACTAATTTTAGAAATAATTTTTTTTTAAAGAAGTTTTCATATACCAAGAACTTTGAAATTCAATTGCCAAATAAATTACAGCTGGCATAGCTATTTTATGGTTACACTTTTCAGTGTTTATTATTAATTTTATCTGTGAATTTAGTACAAAAAAGTCGATGAAAGCAACAAAGTATTTTTTATTCATAGGGCTTTTAATATGTGAATTGCTTAAATTAGCAACAAAAAAACTAAATGCATTTATTATTTTTCCAGACAAACCAAACAAAATGACTGCAACAACTGTTAATCTACCGATTAATAATGAAGGTAATAGATTTGTGGAAAGAACTTTCAATGGTAATTTTAAAATAAATCTAAACAAACAAAATATTGTTGACATTGCTCTCATCAAATATGGCTATGGTGTGAATCAAGATTTGATATTTAAAGTATTTGATGAAATAGAGAGTTTACGACATGGACTTAATGAATATATAAATGATAATGATAAGAATATTCCTCTAGTCGTCGTTTTTTACAATCGCAACCATTGGTCTACGCTTATGGTTCTTAAATCAAATAATGCTGCATATTACACCGATCACTACAAAGCATTGATTCCGAGTGAATCGAACGATCAATTAAAATCAAGTGAAATTATTCTCCATGATTCTAAATTGTTAAATAATATGAAATATAACAACTACGATAGTGGTATTATTGCGTTGGAAACTGCAGTAACGTTATATAACAATAAGGAACAATTATTATTCGATAACACTGAAGAGTTATTAAGTGAAATTTTGCCATGCATTCCTAGTGACATGATTGAAAAAAGAAAAACACTTGCTAATTGTCTACAAATTATGCAAATACAGAATATCAAGTTGAATACGCTGTCAAACAATCTAAGAAAAGTTTTAAAGCAAATAAATCACGATAAAACAGTTGATTTTAACTATTCCAATGCAAACGTATTTCTGCATTTCCTTGAAACATTTGCATTGCAAGATCTTCGCATGTACGATATAGAGCCAGAATACAAGAACTATTTAAAAAACATAATAAATAGCGAAGACATTGACCGTGTTGCTGGTATACGCAGCAAATTACTTCTCCATCGTAACAATATCAATAATAAACCTGATCTAATAAAACCTAATCATTTAAAGCTCATAATTAACTTAAACGTGAGTCTAGATGTAAGTGATTTCTTTGACAATATATCAAAATATGTGAATTACATTTTAAGTATAACACAAGGTTCATATATAAATGATAAGAAGGTAATACGACCGAGTGAATTTCTTGTGAAAGATATATCAAAACTTGGTGACGACGTTGACCAAGACGAATATAATAAAGAAATCGCCAACCAGCTAGAAATATTCTTCACTAAAGCTTTCAGTTTGCCGTCATATAGTAAGGACAAAAAAACACACGACGAAGAACAGCAAAGCATATTCGATTTAATCGTTAATTTTGCTCCATATTTTGACAGTAGTTTTAATAAAAGAAAAGAAATTCTAAAAGAAATGAGAAATATACAAATACACGAATTCTATAGATATAGTGACGAAAGATTTGCAATTGAGTACGCACTAACAAATTATCTACGCGAAAATAAAAATAGCTTGTTTAAATGTTGTTACAGCAGATACGTATATCCATTGATTCGAGATTTTAACAAATCATTAGAAAACAAAAAAACTAACAAGGTCGATATTGAAAAAATAAAAAAACAACTTTTTAATTCGTTACAAACTTTTCTAGAAATTCATGGGACAAAAATTTCACGACAACAAAGTGTTGAAAACCAAAGTGCCAATTTACAGAACAATGATCATACTACACTTGAACATGCAAAAGCATATTATCTAGTAAAAACTAGCAACAAAGTACCGCAAAATGATAATATTGATAAAATAAAAGAAAATGTTGAAAGCTTCTTTAAATTGCTGCTTTTTATTGCAAGCGAAGACTCTAAAAACGGAACAGATACTACTAGTGACGATGAAGCTATCACGCGACGATATAAATACCTAAAAGTTGATCAAATATTGAAAATTAAAACTGATTTGGCGAATTTACAGAGATTAAAACAGTCTACTCAGCCTGGATTTGAAAACGACTATAAGACCATTAAAAAATCACTGCAACAACAATTTAAAACTGACTACGGTATAATGAAGGAAGATTTTGATTTTTTAGTTTCATTAACAATTAACTGGCATGCTGTTCAAGTTACTGAGTACAAGGAGTACATTAAATATATTTGTAATGTTATTGCAATTATGAATAATCAACAAAACGAATACAAATGTTCTATTAAAGATATTATTAAAATGTTTAATGAAAGAAGGGATTTGACGTTCAGTAAAGGATCTCTTGAAGAGAAGATTAGCTCTTTGCCACTGATGAAAATTTGCAAAGTGTATATTGAATTCAAAAGCTACATTCCACAATATAAAATTGCCAGAAAATTTAATCCTGATAGATTTGTTGCAATAATTTACGAGATTATTTATAATGAATCTCAAAAACCAATTTCCAATAATTTAAATGACGTATTCAATGACTGCGAATTTTTGGATTATTTAGAGAAACAAGATACATTTTTTCCTAATCTCATGAAGGAATATCTTGATTTTATGATCCCACTTTACGCAAGAATTATATGTTTGCCAAACTACAGTATAAGTATTAAAGATTCAGGTTTGTGTAATGTTATAAAAAAACTCGTGGAAGAAGATTACATTACACATTTAAAACCCATTATAATAAAAGCCTGCAACAAAAAGGGAAATCAAAATTTAAAGACCAAGTTTATGGAGATGATATGTACACAAATTTCGGAAAATTATAATGCTACAAAAAATATTGAGCACTTGGACAAAATTTTAGATGACGCAGATATTGCTAATAATATAATCGGCATATATTTAGAAATGCCTGAAGATGACAAACTCAATGTGATCATCATAAAAATATTAGACACTTTAGTTGGGACATCTTTCACAATCGCATGTGATACTAAAAACTATGCCAGAGGTTTGGAGTTGTTAACCAAGGAAAATATAAACAAAGCTGTCACAAAGCTGGAACACATAGCACTAGATAGTTATTGGAGTGTAAAACTTAATATTGCTCGATTTCACTACAAAACTGGAAAAAGTGAAGAATGTATCGAAATTCTGAAGGATATGTTGAACACGGTAACAACAGAAGAAGTGAAACCGTTTTACTTTTTATCACTTAGCTTCATGGCTAAAATACAAAATAAGGTAGGTCATTGTGAAATAGCATATAATAACTACCTTACGTTATATAGAGAGATGTTCGAATATATACTATGTAATACATCGACTGAATTTAATATAGGTGTTTACAACAAAATCGTAAAACATGAAAGGTATAAAACCTTACAAAATGTATCAAGTAAATATTTAGAAATCCTAAAGATCAGAAGTGATATGGCATATACTAAATGTAAAATTCATACTAACAATGTACAAAATTATAAAGATGCGTTAAAAATTTACGAAGACATTCTAAAAATCCAAAGTGGCCTATTAGAAAAAATTGACACCCAAATAATTAAAACGAAACGTAGTATTGGCTATGTTTATTACAATCTCGGTACTAAAGAATATAAACAAAATGACGCTATATGTTGTTATGACAAAGCGTTAATGTATAACAAAGAAGTTTTTGAACTTCAGAAAATAAAATATTGGAAAACTCATCCTGCCGTCAAGACATCGTTTAAAAATATTTTAAACAATTACAAGAAAATATTTAATATACAAGTACGAAAAGAAACCGTAGATGAATATTTAGAATTTGTTAATTTGAATTTAAACGATATAAAATTAAGATCAACTGAGCTAGAAAAACAGGTGCTTAACAGTACCATTCGCGAAATTCAAAATAAAATCTTGTAGTAAATATAAAAACAAGTGCATGATAGTATCATTTAAATTTCACTAAAAGATGTTAATTATTTTGCACCTCACTAACTCAATAAGCCCGCCATTTTTGAAACCTCTGAGCATAAGTCAGCTTTACTTCCTCAAAAAATAAAACAGATTTTTGAACGTTGCTAATTTAATGATCTCTAATTTAATTAGCTCACGAAACGTTCTGAAACCCATATAATCTAACATTTTATTTTATGACCTTATAATCGTTCGAAAATTGTTTCTTATGTCTTTATTATCTCGCTGGTGAGGTGAAATTTTGTATGTATATTGTGCTTTTTAGTTTATTAAAATATCTGTATAATAAATAGGTCTCAATAATTATAATCAGCTAAGCTATTGGCTCTTTTTATAGGATATATTATATTAGGTATATAGAATAAGTTGCTACACAGCTAAAGCTATAAATATAAATGTATCACATTATTTTGTACTCGATAAAGAATTATTGTTATTCAATAATAAAACATTAAAACATTAAGTAATTATTTTTATTTTGTACTGACTCAACCCGTGACGTCAAAGTCTATGCCGCTATAGTATTTTTTATGCGTTGACCACGTCCACTTACAACGTGGACCGACCTTTACCGGAAAACGCTGGATGCAGGCCAAGACTGGTCCTATTGGAGATCCTTAGGAGAGGCCTATGTCCAGAAGTGGATTTCTTGCGGCTGAGTTGATGATAATGAGTTTGACCGTTTCAACATGGCCTATGACGTCACGCAATGTAAAAGATATTTCGAATAAAATAATACACATATCTTATATTTGTTGTATATTTGTTAAAATGATATTATCATTTGTATTATTTTTATTGACAGTGCTAAATAATTTTTATGATGTCCAAATGTACTTTAGTCATTAATTAATTTTCATTATGTTTCCGTTTCTTTTTCTTGTTGATTACCGTTTCAGTGAACCTACAAATTGAGGTAGGAATGTGTGGTTGGCATTTAATTTGTCCTATGTCTATAAATTATTATAATTGAGGTACATGATACTTTATCTTTATAAAACAAGGTAATAGTTCCGTACAGTGTCACCAATTATAATTTATGAACTAGCTGTTTGCCCGCGGCTTCGCTCGCGCAGACTTTATAAAATTTCTATAACTTTTTTCCGTTAGCGAATTCTGATGAAACGAACAGTGGTAAAAGTAAATTCCAAAAATCTTTAAATAACGATAACTTTTTATGTAATATCCGATTATAATGAAACAAAGACTACCTACCTATATTCTACCCCAAATTAATTTCTGTCTACCTGTGAAATCTACATGAAAATCCGTTCAGTGGTTTCGAAAATGTGCGTGAACCAACAGACAGACAGAAAATAATTCTAAAAATCGCTGATTTATGTTCTGTTTAATTGATTTAATTAAAGCCAGATTAAAGATCACCCAATAAATTATGAAAGTGTCACTGGACACCTCACTCAGTAGATTACAAATCCAGAGCAAAATGAGCCAAAGAAGTAGCTCATTGTTCAAGCAAAGCATACAAACATATTATGAAGAAAAAAAATGTTCTATGAGCTCTTAGAACTATTGACCACAAAATATTTACATTTACCTTTATGAAAGAACGTTGAATTTAAGCGGCATAGAATCTTTGACTTTTATTGAAATTCTATTATGTCGTAGGATGATTTGATAATTTGAATTTTTGCGAAAATCCTAGGAATATTGCGAAAACACGGATAATAAGAAAATGGTGAAACATATACAGGATGATTTTTTTATCACTGGCAATAGTTGCAGGGGTGGAAGTACTCATCAAAATGAACAACTTTTAATATTGGACTAACTGTGAAATCATGAAAAAAATATCAGCTGTTCCTTACAAAAGTTCAATGCCTACTCGACCAAAATGTACGAAGCAATCATTTTATTTCACGCAATATCCCTATAATAAAAGTTGTTCACATTGATGAGCACTTCCACCCCTGCAACTATTGCCAGTGATAACAAAATCACCCTGTATATACAAAAGATACAAACTAATAATAAAGGTTGATTATTAGTTTGTTCTTATTTAGACCCATTCGGTTGCCATTCCGATCGGAAAGGATGATTTTATTTCGTTAAATTTAGACTGTTGCTGTGTTAGTCGCAAGATTAATTTGCCACGATCGTGTACCGATCGACTGCCTCATTCCATATGGAAGTCTGAAATGAGAAAATAGGAGCCATCTTATTCAGTAGACTACTCAATCGGTTCGTCTACCGAATTGGGACCGCAACCGAGCAGGACTGAATAAGGGGTAATAAATGATTTGAGTTACGTAACATTACCGACTTCGTTACTAAATAATATTCTCTTTGGCTCAAGTTACAACACTTTAAATAATCATGAAGTTTCACCACGAAACCCTTAGCATACAGTCTGGTAAATAAATGGTATTGATATACTGTCTATTTTTAAACTTGGAGTCCCTTTGCTAAGTTCTATGAATAAATAAAAAGGGACAAAAATTCCATTCCATATTAGTTCTTTGCATGGTTCCAAATGTACCTAATGTATATTTGGTAGAAGTGTAAGCAAAGCAAGTCAAACTCGAATTCTGCCTAAATTTTACCAGATCTAGCCCAAGCTGCCATACACTCGCTTGGGACACAATGCAGCAATTATGAATGCCTATACAAAGCGGCATTTCGCGTGGCTTCAAACGCGATAGACCACTGTATGTAAATACGCTGTGCTAATATTATAAATGCGAAAATAATTATATCTGTCTGTTCTTTCTCAAGAATCTCTCAAGATAAATGTAAAAAAAACCTCATCAACATCTGTGGTGCTCGTGTTTCAAAGGAACAAACTGATAGTCAAACAGACATCTAGATCATGAAGATTTTATAAAATGAATAGGTACAGCTTATCATAGGTCTCAAAATATACCACAGATTCAAAACATTAGGTATTACGATGAAAATAAATTGTCGTGAGTTTCCAAACTCCTTCCTTTGCACCAACAACAAGCTATTGCGGCTGAGATTCCCATTTAGCAAAGGTAAATGTCTGTCATAATTCATTCGGGGGTAGTCGCCAAATAGAACATTTAATTAGAGACATAAATTAGAAGTGGAATCGACTTTCAATTGAATAATTGAATGAGGAGCTCAGCAATAGATAGGGTAGAGAAACTTGGTGGTCGAGTACTATAATGAGTATTTAGGTCCTGTGTTCGATTCCCGATTAACGTTTATTAGAAACTAGCTTTCACCCCGCGGTTTCACCCGCGGTCTCGAGTGCTCCGATCGCCACCAAGCCTTACAGGATTACCCGCGGGGCTAATATGAAGATTGTCTGAAAATTGCATCGCGATCGGTTCAGCGGTTTCGGAGTCTATAAGGAACATACATACATACATACTTTCTCTTTTATACCTATATAAAGATGACCAGTGGAACGAAGTTCCATTACGCGACTTGCGATAGGAGTTGCCTGGTAGAAATCGTCACGTAATGAAAAAACGTTATGCCCCCACTCGAGATGTTCGGCTACGTCCGGCGTAGTTCGGATTTTATCGTCAAGTGCTGGCCGCCATACTTTTTTATATCATTCGTTCCTGGCGGGGTTTCCCCGACCGCACACATTTTTTAATTAATATACTTACTTAATAAATATTCCCGAGAGACGTTAACAAAGCTTACCACAGTTACGGAAAAATATGGGTCATTATGGTGAATATGGGTGGGTATATCCATGAAAACACGTAAAAACATACAGAAATAACAAAAACTTTACCTAAGTATATTTTAAATAAATAAATAAATATTCTGGGACATTATTCCTCACACACGGCCATCTGACCCCAAACTAAGCAGAACTTGTACCTACTATGGAAGCCAGATAACTGATATACTACATATACTACTTTTCTTTTGTAAATACATACATATATAGATAATTACACCCAGACACAGCACAAACAGACATGTTCATGCACACAAATGTTTGTCCTGAGTGGGAATCGAACCCACGACCTGCGGCGTGATAGATAAGGTATCTTACCAACCACGCCAACTGGCCCGTCAAAATAAAATCTATAAAATATTTACAACATCAATAACAATAATAATAACACATAATTTACCCAAACAATATACTACGGAAGGATTTCACTTTCATGACATTGTAACTTGGCCAGATTTGTAGACCTTTACATAGTCAAACAACACCCCGTCTTCGATTCAGACGTCAATTGGAAGCGAGAGGTGAGGAGAACCAGGAAATTCTGGTTGTGGAATAAGAGGAGGTAATAAAACTTCTGTTGTTGCTATAAATTTCGCTAGATCTATAGGGTGTGACGTTTTTATTGGGGCGAGGTGCGTGGGCCATAGTTCAGTTTGCCGTATACAGGTGTAAGGTATCATTAGGAAAACCTCAATTGGAGGTAATTTAGGGTCTTGTTTGGGTCCAATTGTAACCTTTTGGCATAATAGTGTTTGCACTAATTTAAACTTTTTACTAGCAATAGGATTAGATACCTACTTTATGGTCAAATTACATAATCTTCATATATTTGGATAGTATAAAAAATTGTGTGTACACCATATATTTTCGAATATAATACAAATTAAAGAAGGCTTGAATGTGTGCATGGAAATAATTATCGCAGTATTAAAAATTACTCACTTTTGCGTCCATACGGTATGTTTGTTGTGTATTGTGCCAATGTCGAGTTATAATATAAAATTCTAGTCACATTAAATTACTTTTACATAAGTCATGTCAAGCCAGTTAGATTCGAAACTTCACGAAAGGCATGATAAACGAATTCATTTCACTTCACTAGTATAAACGCCACCGGTATTATTAAAAAAAAACTCAAACAACACGATACAATACAAATAAAATGAAAACGTAATGTTACTTCCCGGCCAAAAGTCGGTTTGTTTTATCAATGTGCATTATTTTGAATACAGAACTACCTCCGCGAGGCTTATTGCTATTTTAACGACATAAAAATTCTATGTGGCCTTCATTAATATCTGTATTGCAATGACCCAAAATAATTGGATAGGCACTAGCAGGTGAAGCAGATTCAACATAAAGATTAGTCATCAATAAAGTAGTAGTCGTTTGCTTTCCTGGAATCAAGAACTAATATAGATATGGTCTCACATGACATCATGATAATCCAATTTTTAAACAAAATACGTGTCGCTAATCGGGACTATTTTTATATACACGACATTATAGCTCCTAGTTCAACAGTGTTAGGATCAAAATGCCATAATGTAGTTAATGTAACAAACAATTCAATCTGTACACTCATCTATGAACACATTATTTAGGTCAAATGAAACGTAGTTCCTTAAAATGTTCCGCATGTTGTCAGCTCTAATTAAGGAGATGCAGGGATAATAATAATTTATTTGAATAAAGATAAAAGACCAAAACCGGTCCTATTAGAGATCCTTAGGGGAGGCCTATGTCCAGCAGTCGACGTCTTTCGGCTGAGATGATGATTTGAATAAATATGACAGATAGGATTATTATGTATCTATAGCATTTCTATTATAGTTCTAGTTATTTTTATATAAAACTACATATTCTGAAACAAAGTCCCTCCGCCGCGTCTGTCTCTCTGTACGCGATACAACTCAAAAACTACTGAACAGATTTTCATACGATTTTCACCAATGGACGGAGTGATTCATGAGGAAGGTTTAAATATATAATTCATTACGGTTTTGTGTAAATTGGCTGTAATAGCTGATAATAGCCGATGATGTCGGAAAAAATCATGCCGACTGGGAGCTTTAGTGGCGTGCGCCGCGTAAACCAATAGAGTGATATATTATGCGTATTAAAAAAAAGGAATTCAACTATAAATAAAATATTCTCCTTAATAGAACATGTGGTCTACCAATCAAGAAATATCTTGACATTGAACCAGTATATAACATATTATGGCTCATAGCAATTATAAAACTCGCATTCAATTCAGTCGACTTGTAAACTCAACACTCATAAGTCTAGACAATGGTTTTGTAACTAGCATTTGACGACAACTATCAAATAAAAAAATCTAGTTGGAAAATTTAGGTTGAATACCACCTTCTCTAGCTACATTATCAAATAACAGTGTAGAGCTGTTTTGAGTAGCTCTCTAGTAATCATCACAAAAGTTTCCTTCACTCCTGAATCAAGTTGCAGTAAGGAGTACCACATGGAGATATTTTTTGACCTCTACTTTATTTAGTTACCTTTACTATGTTTAGTGCTGTTATAATATTTTCACTGTAAATAATACTTAAATACATACTTTATACTTAAATATTCTGAAGGCTAAGTTTAAGAAAAACACCCAAACGATGTTACGATTAAAGATTACAGTTAACGCAGTGGTGTTAATATTTTTATTCATACGTGCAGTAGGAGTGTTAAGCAGAGATTTAAGTGAAAGTGAAAGAGCTGTCAGAGCAGCATTCATTCAAAGACTGTTAAATAAACAGAAGAATTTGGAGGGAAGACTTAAGTTAGTTGGTGGTCCTAATACATTTGAAGGTAAGAATTAAACCAAAATTTTGTTAGTACGAGCTTTATTTTAACTACAGAAACTAAGACTGATGTTTTACTAAGAATTCAGGTAGAATATTTTTGAGTTGTCAAAAAAATACAATAATTGAAATAAAATTGTTAATTCTTTTGCTTTAATAGGCAATGTTAACATCTACCATGCCGGTCGGTGGGGTGCAGTATGTGATGATTCATGGGACAATGCTGCAGCACAAGTAGTTTGTCGATATTTCAACAGAAGCGGGGTAGCTACACATGGTGGCCAATATGGAAAAGCTATAGGTGACTATTCATTACAGTTGATACCACTTATTAAATATCATTATCACGTACGAGAATATAATTTACGATGATTTGAGTAAGCAAAATAACAATATCAGTGTATCTAATATGGATCGTCTGGCTCGTAACGTAGTCTCATTAGATCCTTCATTTGTGAATTAAGGTCGTGACCGCTGGGAGTTAAAACTGTTGATTGGGCCAGTCTATACATAACTTATTGATTCTTCAAACAAAATCTTTTGTCCTTGAAATAAGCACTTAGCACTCTAATATGATTTTATATCATCGGACATGAAGTAGCCTTAAACTTATTTTTAATATCCTTACATTTTGTCACCTAGAAAAATATTGGATGGACGATGTAGTCTGTCAAGGTGATGAAACTTCTCTATCCCAATGTATTTTCACTGGCTGGGGATCATCAGATTGTGAAATGAGTGAAGCAGCAGGAGTCGTATGTCATCATGATGAAGATAATATTATACGTGAAACGTATACGAAGAAAACTAAAACTGGAATGAGAATACATGACGTTTTAGATGTGAGGAGCGCAAGCTTGAGGCTAGTTGGAGGGAGGAGTAATAATGAAGGAAGAGTAGAGGTACCTAAATAAATAATGTTAAGTAATTTTAGGGTATTATGAGCAAAATGTTTATATTAAAGCATAATTAAATTCTTAGGATGACGATGATTCTAAATTACATTTATACCTACATTTATCTAAGTAGGACATTTAATATATTAATTTAGCCAATACATCTACACATAATTATAATATTTTTTTTATTATTTATCTATTTATTTACTAGACCTGAGTGACTGATCTAAGTCGTTGTGGTTGGAAACTTGAAAAAGGGATCCACTACAGAAGGATTTTTCGAAATTCGAAACCAAATCTACGGGATCATGGCAAACCGCAGGACAGAAAGCTTTTTCGATATAATTGTCAAAATCTATAATAATGCATATTATAATATTTTCTTGGTAAACAATTTAAACCTACGTAGTAATCCAAAATACATAAATTGTTTGCAATTAAATCATTAGATCTACCACAACGAAGTTTGGAGCAGCATCTGCCCTGATGGATGGACTCTTTATGAAGCTGCGTCGGTCTGTCGCCACCTAGCCCTAGGGTTCGCTGAACAGGCTCTGCAGACTGACTACTTCGGAAATTCCAAGATTCGCTTAAGTGGAGTGCGGTGCGAAGGAAATGAAACCAATATGTTCTCATGTAAACATCAGGAGTTTGGTGATGTTGTTTGTCCTGGTGAAATTGGTAAGTTTAAAATGCTACCTAGCATACATAGTTTACAATATATTATAGTTGAATAATGTTGTCGGCATTTGCTTTTATGATAAAATGAGGTATTTTTATTGTCAGTTTCGAAAATAAATAATTTTAAATTAAAATCTCACATTGAAAAAGATTTTAAAGAAAGAGCGTATTACAATTTTTTATTTATTTTTCTTGTTGTTTTTTATGTGTTTATATTAAATATTGTTTAACATTTGAAAAATAAAAAATAAATAGCCAACATAAGTAGTTAGATGGTCCAAAAATATGAAAAATAATAATCTCGCTGAGTTTCTTGCCGGTTCTTCTCAGTTGAAGGCTAACTTCGGGCCTGATGGTAGCTTCAGTGTCGTTGACGTTCTCAAGTGCCCTCCTAAGGTTTATGTCTATACTGAATAAATGACTTTGACTTCAAACTTCACTGAATTTAACTCCAATTGTCTGCAATTTTATTATACTTTTATTTACTGGATCTTAAGTGCAGCTGCCGGAACACACCAATAGGTGTTTAGCGACAGAGAAATACTCTGCGACATTCTTCACAAAGTCATTTGTCTCAAACTAGCAGAGCTTAAACTAAGTACCTATGTAAGCTATATATAACTGACTAGCTTCCGTCCCGTGGTTTCACTCGCGTTCCCGAGGGATATTATGTTTTTCCAGGTAACCTATAGCCTTTCTCAATAAATGGGCTATCCAACACTGAAATAATTTTTCAAATCGAACCAGTAGTTCCTGAGATTAGCGCGTTCAAACAAACAAACAAACTCTTCAGCTTTATAATATTAGTATGGATTAGATAGGTCGCCTGGGAACTAGACAGACTGTTATCTTATGGATAAATTAGTCAGTACAATATTAAATACTCGTACTAAAATCAAGTTATATTATAAAACAACAACAAACTTAGTTGTGCCAATATTATTATAAGAATATTTGAGAAATTCGGAAACAGGGCAGTTTTAGGAAATTGACCTTTAACATCTAGACCAAAAGTTATCTTATTGCAGGACACGTGGCTGCTGTGGTCTGCACTCAACATCTAGCTGACTTAGCATTAGACACAAGTGCAATAGAGAGTACCGCTCATCTCCAAGACGTGCCTATGTTTCAACTCCAATGCGCAATGGAAGAGAACTGCTTGAGCAAGTCTGCTTATGATGTAAGGTCTTGCTTATATTTTTAAGGTGATAGCTCAATAATAGTGACGTTAAATGCCGTTACAAAGGTAGTACTTAGTAGTACCCGTCTGGCTGGCTACCACCCTCACGTTGAAAGCTGCCAGTTCTTTCTAGGTTTTATGTGCTTACCACCTTTGCCCACAACATTACATATCATGGTGAGATTGTGGTGAAATACATGCTTTTACATAGTAAAAAAATACCTAATTTTATTACGTAAGTGTATGTTTGTTACTCAATCATGCGCTGAACGGATTTGGATGAAGCTTGTCACATAGATAGATCATTGAATACTTTTTTCCTGTGAAATTGGAACGAGAGCAAAGTTGGGGTGCAAAAACCAATACCTGATAACTTGCGAAAACATTTGTTTTTTAAAATTTTCTAAAAGTGAATTTTACAAAAACGTTACTGATGATACAGCAAACTAATTACTATTCTAAATCATAATGTATTATTCTTTATCAGATCCAGAGAACGAACCCGAATTGGCAATTTGAAACGCGACGCCTTCTTCGCTTCACGGCATCTTCACTAAATATCGGCAATGAAGAATTTAGACCCTACCTACCGAAGCATTTGTGGCAGTGGCACTTGTGTCACATGTAAGTATTGCTGTTCATCAATGAGCGGCAATAGCTGTAGTGACTCCGTATCTACTCATAGATTTTGTGATGGAAACCAGTACGTGATAATCTCTCGCGTGAGAGACAAATAGTTGTCCTTATTGTTTATTTTTGATTAACTGAGATAAAGACAGTTTCTGACAGGAAAATGAGTGGAGATAATTTTCTCGTGGCGTACCTACGACCTACATATTAGCCCTGTAAATCTGGTTGTAAGGAACTCTTCTGATATCTCTTTTCACCTAGATAATTTTTTGTTTTCTACTTAAGGCCGCATTCACATTTAGGCGACTTTAGCAAAGCAACAGTCGCGCGACCAACATTTTGTTCGTAAGATGTGAAGGAATGTGCTTCTGCCGCGCTACTGTCGCGCTGCTAATGCCCTAATGTGAATGCGCTCTAATAGCAAATGCCTTAGGGAATGTTTATAGGGCACAGCCAGGGGGCGCGTCTTTGTTTGTTTGAATTTGTGTGCAGTGCAACGTGTTATTTGAACGTTGCCGTCACGCTTACTAAAACAAATTCTTTTAGACACTAACGCACTATATCAAAACACCATTTATTTACATTTAGTAACAAGGAAAATAAGAACAATTTATAACATCAAAGTCTATTTTAGTAATGACTATTGATGGAAACATTATTTTTCATTTATTTTAAATCGTCCTATTTTCCAGGCACTACCACAGCATGGAAGTATTTGCTACTTTTGATGTCCTTGATGCTAAAGGCGTAAGAGTTGCTGAAGGACATAAAGCGTCATTCTGTCTCGAAGACAATACTTGTCTACCAGGAATAGATAGGAAATTCTTCTGCAAGAATTACGGTGACCAAGGTGGGTACATTTATGCTATTTGAGGTAATGAAAATGAAAATATTTTCACATTGTGTTGACAATCAAGTGCTTCCCCCACTCACCGGTTCTAAAGATTGGGAAATATGAAATAGTAATTATGAGTGACGCTATTGTAGGGAAGATAGCGACTCTTACTATAAATGTACCCAACATTACAAGTAAATAAATAAAAAAAAACCACAAAAATAACATTTTAACAAGGTATTACGGTGTCCAGTCTCCACACTAGGATTTCTTTATTGTGGGGGCTGGTCCCTTCCAGGAAAATTTATAGACAAGGAAATTAAAAGATTAAATTTAGAGGAACTATGAAAGTGATCCCTATTTCAGAAAAGGCTGAATGCCATAAGCTTAAATGATCGTCAATGGAATAATAAAGGTGAAAACAGAGTCGTATGATTGCTAAGCATTAAGATAGATATTGGGGTAAACGAGGAAATTTCACTCAAGTTCAACTGGGCTTCATTCATTTGAGGAGCCTCTATACCAGAGCATAAGAAGATAAAAAGAATAGAGAGAAGTAGAGGAACTTAAATTTGTCTTGTTGTTGATAAGCCAGTAGTCGGTTCATCTGATGCCAAGTGGCCACCATCCCCAATGGATATTAGCAATATCAGAGGAATTTCCAATGTGTCGCCGACCTAAATATATAAATGTAATATGTTTAGGCGATGATAGCTCAGTGGTAGTGACGTCGGACGTCGCGGCAAAGGTCGTGGGTTCGAATCCTACAATGAGCTTGAGCTTTCGGTGAAGGAAAACATCGTGAGGAAACCATAGCACGGTGGTAGGGTACTTTGTAGTACCCGCCTGGCTGACTACCACCCTCAAGTTGAAAATCTGTCGCCAAACACCTATTGGTATGTTCCGGCAGGTGCACTTGAGAGCCAGATCCTTCTAGGCTTTGTGTGCTTACCACCTTCGGCCACATCATCACCTACCATAGTGAGATTGTGGTCAAACACAAGCCTATACAAAGTAAAAATCTCGAGAGTTAGTCCCATGATAAAAGTTGTTCATATTGATGAGTACTTCCACCCCTGCAAGTATGTCCAGTGACTAAAAAATCACCCAGTATTGTAATTATTAAGATGACGATTATAAAAGAGTAAAATATTAATTACGATTCATCCGTTTCAGGTATTTCAATCAATTGTTCAGACGTGTACCAGTACAATATTGACTGCCAGTGGGTTGATGTTACTGATGTGGAGCCGGGTGATTATAAATTCAAGGTAATAGAACTTTTTTTTACTTGATTATAAGCGAGATTTTTTGAGAAACATCCATGGAGTTCTAAGGGTTTTAAATCTGGAAATCTAATTGTTTGATATCTTGAGACTATATAAATGATAACAATGACATATCTTATTTCATCTATATTATTACTCTTCCCGCGGCTTCACCCGCATTCCCGTAGGATCTTATACTTCATCGGAATTAAAATAAGCCTATTATGTCATTGCCACAGGCTACCTAGGTGTAAAATTTCATCACGATTAGTTATGCCGTTGAGATATCAATTGGTAATAAACAAACTCACTTCCAAATTTAGAACCCCCAAAGGTGATTTAAGATAGGTACATTATCAATAATTTCAGCTACATTAGCCCTTGGAGCTACATGAAATCGTGCTAAGACGTTCTTGAGGATTGGTTTTACTACGAAATATTTTTGTTCTCTCTCTATCTCCAACTTCTTTCTTCTCATTGTGTCTTTTGATCCTCCTGAGTAATAAGATCAATTAGCGTCTAAAAAAGAAACCCCCTTTTATCAGCAACTGTACAGTTTAACTACTTTAAAAAAATTGGGTGGTCTCTTAAGAACATTTTCCTGTTACTGCTGCCTTCAGTCTCTTTCCACCTTTATATCTCACCTTCCCATCTACGCAAATCCACATTCATACTTCACTCTCTCTTTCTTTAGCCTTCCTTTATCTGACAGATATCAGTCAGTTCCTGACAAATACTTATTTACCTTTATTTGGAGACCAGGTAGCCATCAATCCTCACGCAAGAGTAGCAGAGCAGTATTACCATAACAATGCCGCGTCATGTCGACTCAGACTGGCAGATACTTACGCAACCGTCTTCGGATGCAGACTGGAAAGACCTTAAGGGTTAATTTGCTTTTAGACGAAACAGAGCGATGTAGAGTACGATTGTATTGTGTAACGGTCAGTTATATATATGATAATTACCATGTAATTTTTGAAAACTATTTTGGGATGGTCTTCCTTCAACTTTTACTGTGTTTTACCAACATTGAAAAGCATTTGTTTTTAAATAAAAGTAATGTAAATAATATATTTTTTCGTGATTTCCTATGTCATACATAGATTTTGATAAGTTACCCAGTACTCATTTGTCTATATTTTGTCTTGATTGTATTGGGTTCTAATAAAAGTATCGAAATAAATACTCATGATATTTTGATTATTATTATTATTTGTTTAAAAATACTATCACAACGTCGTAACTAACCACAGTTCGTTGTTTTTGATTTGTACATTAATCCCATTTTATCATTGCACATAAAATATATATAAAAAAATATTTACAAAACAATAAAGCAATAAAT
The DNA here is from genome assembly GCA_951216915.1 of Tetheella fluctuosa. Classification (NCBI taxonomy): domain Eukaryota; kingdom Metazoa; phylum Arthropoda; class Insecta; order Lepidoptera; family Drepanidae; genus Tetheella; species Tetheella fluctuosa. The sequence continues at coordinate 2,588,296 of OX578238.1, forward strand.
ACTTTGAAATATATTAAATATTCTTTCGCTATAGAAAGTTACAAAAGCCGTATAAATATATTATTAGTACAAAAGTATCCATAGCATACAATTTGTTCCAAACATTCTACACCCAACTACCTACAGCAAAATTTTAAAAGTAAACATTAAATTGGCTTTGAATTAACTTAACATAGGAATAAGTTTACTTTTTTATAAGACAAAGTATCTTTAATAATGCATATTAATCCCAGTATCATCATTTTAATATGTATTAAAAACCCTATTAATTAAATAATATTAATACAAAATCAATACCTATTCATTATCATAATAAGTGTAGGTAATTACTTATTCTATCTCACCAAGCCCGTTTGTCTATGAATGTGCGAGTGGAGGCATGATGCGTGAACGCACATGCTGGCGGTTTAGTGTGCGCAAGTTCGGTGCGCTCAGTCACCAATCACTACTATGCGATTGGGTTAGCTGACAACTTCACGGATTAACTGTCATTTTTGTACTGCCAGCAAAAAATAATACAAGGATCGTGTTATATTGTTTGGATTCCTCGTTTAACATTATATATTATATACTAATGGAGTTATTGTTATTGATATTGACTTGATATTATGAATAGATAAAAATCGAATACTTATAGATTTAAAAATAAAATCATTTTTTATTAAATTTTTGCACATCCTGCATGAAGTCGAAGCGCAATGCGAACCAAGATGGCCGTTTGACGTACTGTCTTTTCTTATTCTTAGTTGACTCGCATAGTACCTACCTACTTATATTACGTCGCAACACATAGACACGTCTATCTGTACGCGCCATAACTACACACAGAGCAGGACGGACTTCGTGAAATATCATATGTACCTATTTTTGCACAAAAAGAAACACAAAAAGATGACATATTAAATTAAATCATGACCCATTGGAAATATAATTATATAAAAAATATATCACAAAAGAAAATTGAGCGTAATAATATACATTTAATGTTTAAAAAATAATCATCCCTTCTTGAATTTAAGGAGCAGTATACTCGTGGTCAAGTATATTAGTATCCATATTGTGGTTGAAATAAATCCAGAGTATACTGTAGGTACTTCTATCGACCATCCCCTTTGTAGCATCGAACGAAGGGATTCCGTTGACTTCGTTAGGGGGAGAACGTAGCTCACCCATTGAAGAATTATGTGCATTCCTATAAAAAAAAAAAAACTTTGAAATAAAATTAAACTTCACGCGACTGTGACAATATTCTTCGTGCCCTTTGATGGATCTGCTCTCCTGTTCCATTACTCTGCCTTCCAGTTCTACCGTGGCTAATTATAGTCAATCCGCAAAATTCCTAGTCACCACGATTAGAACTACCCGTCTCGATAGCTAACCTAACCACCCTCAAGTTAAAAATCGGTCCCCAAACACCTCCTGAGTTCCGACAGCTACACTTAAGAGTCAGTTATCTTATAGGCTTTGTGTGTTTACCACCCTCGGCCACATCATCACTTACCACAGTGAGATTGTGGTCGTGCACACACCTATAAAGGTAAAAAATTAAAGTTTTACCTTCAACAGGCCAGATGATACCGCAGAGGAGCACCATGGGTAGGAAAGACCCGAGTGCTAGGTATGTGGCTGTCCTGTCCGTGTCGCAGATGCATGCCACCACGAAACCTGAAAAAATCAAGACACGTTTCAATCTATGTTGTCTACGTTACCAAAAATATGGGCGGGGAAATGGTTTAATTCTCTATATATTCGCTTAAAATTACAAAGTTCCATTTGATGACTTCAAATGGAATTTGTCAGTAACTTGCACGGTGAAATAAAAAATAATACCAAAAATAAAGTGTGGATGTAAAAAAAGAGGAAACAGAATGCATTTTTTTCTTGTCTGTCTGTCTGATTGAACACGCTTATCTTCGAAACCACTGAACGGATTTTCATGGAATTCCACAGATTAATGTAGCTTGGCTTGACGCAGGGCTGGACTTTATTTCATCGAAATCGGGTGAATGGAAGAAAATATATAATATTTTATTAAGTCTGCGCGAGCGATGCCGCGGGTGAAAAGGTAATTCTGGGACAAATATTCCTCACACACGGCCATCTGACCCCAAACTAAGCAGAGCTTGTACTATGGAAGACAGATAACTGATATACTACATATACTACTTTTCTTTTGTAAATACATACATACATAGATAATTACAACCAGACACAGGACAAACAGACATGTTCATGCACACAAATGTTTGTCCTGAGTGGGACTCGGACCCACGACCTGTGGCGTGATAGATAGGGTATCTTACCAACCACGCCAACCGGCCCGTCAATTTTTTTTTTTTTTACTTTGTATAGGTTTGTGTTTGACCACAATCTCACTATGGTAGGTGATGATGTGGCCGAAGGTGGTAAGCACACAAAGCCTAGAAGGATCTGGCTCTCAAGTGCAGCTGCCGGAACACACCAATAGGTGTTTGGCGACAGATTTTCAACTTGAGGGTGGTAGCCAGGCAGGCGGGTACTACAAAGTACCCTTCCACCGTGCTATGGTTTCCTGACGATGTTTTCCTTCACCGAAAGCTTAAACTCATTGTAGGATTCGAACCCACGACCTTCGCCGCGGCGTCCGACGTCACTACCACTGATCTATCATCGCCTTAAATTATAAAATATTAGTTACTGTTCCAAATTCAAAATGTAAAGCGTCAAACGAATAATAGGTTATTAACTTTAATTACAGATTAATTTAGCAACCAACAAACCTAATGCTATTTTGAAAACTGGCACGTACCGATGATCAAATTCCATTAAAGTTTGAGCACGAAAATCCATTTAAAACTATATCCGGGCTTTGTCTGCACCTACTCCTACTCCTACGTATACTTAAAGTTTAACTAATAATGGCCGGATCTAAAATAAATCTAGCTATTTAAACTACCTAATCTAGTCTCAATAGCTCGTAGGGGCACTGCAGGGGCACAAGTATATGTTAATCATGATATATGGCTATTAAGAATAAAATCTAGCTATCAGTACATCATACTTTATGTAACTAGCTGTTCCCAGCGGTTTCACCCGCGTTCCCGGTATATTTATTTAGATATTCTGCTATTCCGGACGAAAACAAACGAACAAATCAAAGATCATAAGAATCGGTCTAGCCGTTCTTGTGTTATAAATGGTCTCACTAACACGACTTTGTTTTATATATAAGATTATATGATAATTATGTGTACTGGGTATACTGGGTGACTAAATTATTAAAATAATTTAGTCTATACAGGATAGACTAAATTATTTTTTTTACGTATTAGGCTACGAAATACGAAGTACATAAATAGACTTGATGGGGCAAGATATTAAAAGCCTTTTTTAGTGGACTGTATTCTTAGGTGTGCCTCCTCACGTCTCCGTTTCCTCCCATGTAAAAATGCGGCGGTGAGATGTTATACCCAAACAAGTAACTTTATGAGTTATAATATAACCAATAGCCACTCACCTGATTTCAGCTCCTTGGCAATCTCCAAGTCGCACAGGAAGGGTGCTTTGAATCAAATTAAAATAAAGCGGCGCGGTGATATAATTATTTAAAATCAACTCCAACAAATGTATTGACAATAGACTGACATTAATTTTTTAATAATAAGAAAAAAGAAAGAGGCCAAATGTGATGCGGTCACGACTCGAAGACGCTGTTTTGCTTCAATCGTAGCGAGGGTTCTCGGCTATAAAATAAAACCTAAAAATACTTGTTTAGGCTCGAACATTCCCCCCGCCTAGAAGGACAAAGATCTCCCTGTTCTTCTAACGAACAAAGAGCGCGAGAATGCACAAAAAAGATAAAACTCAAAAATATTACGCGATACGAAACTTAATAATTGACCTCCACATTGAAAATCATAAGAAATTAAAATAGTTGGATAGTTAAGTAAAATAGTTAGCAGTTATACGACGAATGAATTTACTGAAGTGGTAAAGGAGCAACCTTGACCACAGGTCTTTGATAAATACCTGAATTCGTGCGTACAGAAACAATGCGGACTATACCGTCTTTTCCGGGAAAAACATCTTCGATTACACCTAACGGCCATTTCAAAGGGGGGACATTATCATTATGTACCAAAACTATTGTACCCTTTGTAATCGGTGCGGTTGGAGTATTCCATTTTTGACGGTTTTGGAGTGTATGAAGATATTCTGTTCTCCATCGTTTCCAAAACGATTGGATAATTTTATCTAATAAATATTTACGCTTGACTAAATTGAGAGGTAGCGTTGAAACGTCCGCGTTATGCAACGAATTTAATGGACCAAGGGTCAAAAAATGCGAAGGTGTCAAAGCCGTTGGTTCAGATGGATCTGAATTAAGAAGCGTCAACGGGCGCGAATTTAACAAAGCTTCTATCTGGGTAAGCAGCGTGAGCATTTCCTCGTAAGTTAACAGTTGTTCGCCAATAACGCGTTTTAAATGAAGTTTAATACTGCGGATGTTCGATTCCCAAGATCCACCAAAGTGTGGGGCGCTTGGCGGATTAAATTTCCAGTTAACACCTTGATTTCGCGTTTCAACAGAAAAAGCGGTTTTAAAATCTTTTGAATTAACAAGACCAGTCAATTCATCAAAATAAGTCTTAGCTCCTATAAAATTTGTTCCTTGGTCAGAGTATAACGTAGAACAAGTGCCTCTACGAGACACGAATCTCTTAAATGCGTTAATAAAAGCGGATGTACTTAAATCGACTGCAAGCTCGATGTGTGTGCAGCGAGTTACAAGACAAATAAATAAACAAATGTAAGATTTCTGTTGTCGAGCACCTCTATAGCGGCTGATAAGAATAGGTATAGGACCAGCGTAGTCCACCCCGGTATGTAAAAACGGTTTGGCTTCTATTACACGACACGTTGGCAAATCAGCCATTAAAGGAGAATCAATTTTTGGATTGACTCTGAAACAGCGATTACAAAGTCGAAAACGCTTACGAACGATTTTACGGCATGAAATTATCCAATACCTCTGGCGCAACAGAGACATTAGTAAATTAGGCCCAGGATGTAAGTATTTATTGTGATAGGCGTCAATAATTAAATTTACCACGTGATCATTATTAGGCAACAAAATAGGATGCTTAGCGGAAAATTCAAGATCAGATTTATTTAAGCGACCACCGACTAGTAATAAACCATTATTTAAAAATGGACAAAGTGGGCGTAATTGTTTTGATGGCAATTTATTTTTGGAAATATCACTAATTTCGTTATCAAAATGAACAAATTGAACATCGGATAAAACGGTTTCTTCAGCCACCTTTAGATCTACAACCGAAATGCTAAAGGCGCGCGGTAGTTTTTTTAAAAATCTTAATATGTAAACTACAGTTCGGAGGAGCTTGCTCCACGAAGAAAAACGGGATGCTAACTCACAAAAAAATGGTTTTTCACGGTCAGCCACTAATAAAGTTAGGACTTTAGCTTTAACCTCAGGTAATATAGTTTCATCTTTAAAAACAAAATTATTGAGAGGCCATTCAGAAAGTGGTTGATGAGTCCAAGAAGGACCATGCAGCCACAACGAATGGTCAAGCAGTTGACTAGGCGTGAGCCCTCGCGACAAACAATCACACGGATTTTCTTTACCGGCGACATGGAAAAAATGCGATGCGGGTAAATAATCATTTATTTGAGCAATACGGTTGCTGACGAAAACATTGAAGCGGTGCGGTGAAGAATGAATCCAATGTAAAGTAACGCTGGAATCCGTAAATGCAAATATTTTTGAAACTTTACATTTGTCTGATATATTATCAGATACGTATCTTAAAAGTTTAGCAAGTAATAAAGATGCGCAGAGTTCTAAACGAGCCAAAGTAAGTACCTTGACTGGAGCCACTTTGGACTTTGCACAAACAATATTGACAATATTGTTAGGAAAGTCAGGATGTATCACGCATAAATAAACCACAGCTCCATAGGCAGATGTACTTGCATCAGCAAAACCTAACAGAACCAATTCGCAATCTGTGGAATTGATACCGAGGTGACGCGGAATTTTAAGTTTTTCCAGAAGTGGAAGTTCAGATTTAAAACTCAACCACCGCGTACAAACGTCAGCGGGTGGCTGTTCATCCCAATCCAGCTTCATTAGCCAAAGGGTTTTAATCATTAATTTCGCGTATAAAATTATAGGTGCTGCGATGCCTACCAAATCCCAAAGTTTGGCGATTGTTGACAGGATAGTTCGTTTAGTTATAATATTATGCGGGTCTGATTTAACGGTAATAGAAAACTGATCATCTAGTGGGCACCAACGTAAACCCAAAATTTTCAATTCGTCATTATCAGAAATATCAACAGAAGCGGACAGCCGATGTTGCTCTGGCAACTGTTCAAGTAGTTTTTGCGAGTTACTTGAGAATTTGACTAATTCTAAGTCTGCTTTAAGAAACAAGTTAATTAAATCGTGAGAAATATTAATAGCGGTGTTTTCATCCATAACGGAAGTTCCTAAATCGTCCATGTACAGATTGCGGGAAATAATAGCGGAAGCATCAGGACAGGCATAGCCTTCATCCTCGATAAGTTTTTTAATTGTGCGCATTGCGAGATATGGACTACATTTAAGGCCAAAACAAACGCGGTTGAATTCGTAAATTAGCGGTTTAGGTTCATTTGAAAAGCGGTATAAAATTCGAAGATAGCGGTGAAAGTCAGGTGAAACTAATATTCGTAAATACATCTGACGGATGTCTGCGGTGATTGCGATGGGAAATAAGCGGAAATGGAAAATTATTGTGAGAAGATCAGATTGTAAATTAGGTCCTGAATATAAACAATCATTTAACGATATATTTGTTGAAGTAGCGGCACTAGCGTCCAGTACGAGGCGAACCTTAGTCGTAAGTTTGTCATCGCGGATAACTGGATGATGCGGTATAATGTAAAAAGATGAATTATTTTGCGATTCAGAAACTAAGGTAATATATTCCTTATCTAAATAGTCGCGAATGATTTCATCATATTGTTTATGAAGTGAATTATTTTGTGTGAATCGTCTTTCCAGTGAGTTGTATCTACGCGTCGCAGTAGTTTGAGAGTCACCTAAATCTTTTGGATCACGGCAAAATGGTAAAGGAACAACGTAGCGGCCACGATTATCCCGTGTCGTATTTTGTAGATATATTTCCTCACACTTCTTATCATCAGCGGATAGATGCTTGCGCATGGGAACTTCTTCGATATCCCAAAACTTTGAAAGAAGATTGTCAACATTTTCAGTGGTAACAAGGAAGTTTTTTACCGACGGCAGTTTAGGGTTAGACGTAAAGGCGGAACCAGAAACAATATATCCAAAAACGGTGTCAATAGCGTCAGGAAGACCAGATGGTCCAATAATGCGGTTAGTCTTTAAAATACGTTTCACAAAATCTTCAGCGCCTAGTAATAGATCGATTCTACCAGGTAAATACCAATGTTGGTCACTGAGGGGTGCATTTTGCAAATAATCAAGATACGCGGTGTCTATCTGATTTTCAGGAAGATTACCTGATATTTTATCAATAACTAGCGCTTGCAACTCGAATGAGAAATGTTCATCAGAGTTTGAAAATAACGTTAAATTCGAAACACCTTTAATAGGCTGCGTATTTTCCCCGATACCTTGAACTAACGTATTTTTATTATCAGGCAATATTTTTATACCTAATGTACGTAAACAACGCGACGTAACGAAATGTTTCTGTGACCCCATATCAACTAATATTCTAATATTACGGCGATTACCGAAAGAATCTAAAACTGATGCAATAGCGGTTCCGAGCAACACGGTTTTAAGCGAATCTTGTTTACTTGTAGCAGAGCCCGTAAACAATGGCGCGGTGGCGGCGGTATTATTGCTATTACGTTGACCACTAGCGCGCGGTGGCGAAGTAGCGGCGGGTTGCGAAGCGGTGCTGGCAGCCGCGGCGGCGTGGTGCGGTGCGAGCGCGAAGTTGCGCGGTGCGGCGGGCTGCGACGGCGTCAGCGGCGCGGCGAACGCGGATGAATTTACTTGACCATAACCATAGTTATGATTTTGTTTATTGAAATATGAACCTTGATTCGAAGTACTTGCTCGTGAGTCTGTGGAAAAGCGACATAGCTGGCTATGATGCGGCCTATTACAGAACCTACAACTTGACATAGATTTACATGACACAAGAGTATGGCGGACACTTAGACAATTGACACAACCATTACATCTTTTAATGATATTATATTTCTCAATAGGTGATAAACTTGAAAATGAGTCGCATTGGTATAAATTTGAATGTTTGTTACTATTGCAATAACTACAAACAGGATTACTATTGTTTACTAAGAATGTCTGCGGCGGGCGATTCGAGATGACCGCTTCACTCCGGTGTACATGTCCCAAGCGAGCAAAAGAAACAGGTGACGCGAGCATCGTTCGTTGTAAAATCTTCGTTTGATCACGAATAAACAATACAAAATCATTATATTGCGGAAAAGAATTTTTCTTACTTAAAGACATTTCAAATGCACGGGAAGTCTCTGAATCTAATTTGCGTAATCCGATATGTACAAATATAAAATCGGCTAAATCTTCTATTTTTAGTTGGCGTAGTGCGGAAATCGAAGTTGAAAACTGATCGATGAATTGTTCTAAGCTAGAAGGCGATGCCTTGCTTGGTAAAGATTTCAAGTTCAGTATAGTTTCTAAGTACGAAATAGCGATAGCACGCGTGTCTTCATATTTAGTTATCAAAGTGTCATATAATACTTTATAATTATCAGGGGTAGGCGCAATGCCTATACAAATACTTTGAGCTTTGCCTTTCAATTTTGAAATAAGATACTGAATGCGTTCTGCATCTGTTATGGTGGTGTTATAATGCACGATTGTTCGAAATGATTCGATGAATAATGGAAACTTTTGAATATCCCCATGAAATTCAGGAATTTCTATACGAGGTAGCTTTAGTGTAGTCGAAGTATTAGCAACGTTATTGGTGCTACGAGAATCTTTAATACTATGAGCAGTTTTTATAGCGTAGTACATATCATCAAAAGCCCATAAGGTTTCATAAGTAGGAACATAGGTCTCGTCATGTTTCAAGCTCTTAGAATTAACTTGGTCAATTAGATGAACAAATTCTGTGCGTAAATTATTTATATTTTCTGCTTGCAATTCAAACAAAGGATTCTTCTCGCCTTTATTTTTCGGTATTGATTGGTAAATGTTTTGAATACGTGCAAAATAAGAATCGCGTTTGCTTAATAAAAGTGTTATTTCAGACGTCATTTTTCTAAAATGGAAAACTCCAGAACCCAACAATACAAAGTAACACAAATTGCGAAATTGAGAAATTCAAGCGGTTATATACGAAATTATAAAAGGGAAAAAAACTGCAAAACGTGCGGTTCGACGGACCAAAATGATGGGGCAAGATATTAAAAGCCTTTTTTAGTGGACTGTATTCTTAGGTGTGCCTCCTCACGTCTCCGTTTCCTCCCATGTAAAAATGCGGCGGTGAGATGTTATACCCAAACAAGTAACTTTATGAGTTATAATATAACCAATAGCCACTCACCTGATTTCAGCTCCTTGGCAATCTCCAAGTCGCACAGGAAGGGTGCTTTGAATCAAATTAAAATAAAGCGGCGCGGTGATATAATTATTTAAAATCAACTCCAACAAATGTATTGACAATAGACTGACATTAATTTTTTAATAATAAGAAAAAAGAAAGAGGCCAAATGTGATGCGGTCACGACTCGAAGACGCTGTTTTGCTTCAATCGTAGCGAGGGTTCTCGGCTATAAAATAAAACCTAAAAATACTTGTTTAGGCTCGAACAAGACTTATTATTTATTCGTACGTAGTAGGTACCTAAACTAAAATAATATTATGACGAGGCATGGCATGATGCACTTTACATGAGTACCCAACTGTACATGTTCTATGGTGTTATTTTATTCATCGAACTATTTATTTTTAAATACATACCAAAAGTCATTCCACATAATCCAGTGATCAGGGTAAGAAAAATGACCCATCCTAATGGGCCCTGCATGGTGAGGCCGAAGCCGACGAAACCAATCAGCAGCACCACCACAGTTTGCGCGATCATCACCAGCATTTGTACTATGACGTGGGAGAACAAAATCTCGGTACCTGAGAATTGGGTTTAAAATGGATTAACATAAATAATAGAGAAACGACAATAAGAGCGTGGAATAACATCCCCACAACTGTTTTACCGAAGCTACGACATTTGAAAAACAGTTCTTTTAACAATCTCTTCAAGGTCGACAATGTGTTGGCAATCAAGAGGATAGCAAATATCTGGAGGCAGTGATTCCCACTTACTAAAAAGTGGTCCATTATGAATATATTAGTATTATAAGTACTAACGAATCTTACCAAAAATTTGACATTAAAACACCGTAAATCTTTTTACAACGTCCTAAATACTACCGAATCGATTGTGTTATTCTAACCCAAAAAAAATATTTCTCAAAAATAAAATCTATGGAAAAATTATTACGCATTTTGTTAACGCAAAAGTAAATGCCGGCAAAGGAAATGGTTATTTTCAGGCATATATCCAACGATATCTTTTAATTTACCCTAAAAAAGGGCAGCAAATTAACGCTAATCAGGTTTGGACCCTCAGGATTCTACTGTTTGTAAATAACAATCCCTTTTTAGATAAAACATAATTTGGCCTTATCTTTGACAAACATAAAATTGCATTTTCGTTGAAATGACACTCAAGTTATGTTGTAAAAAGGGTTAGGTTAGGTTATCTTTATAATACTTATGTAATTTTAAGGACATTTGGTTTTTTTGCGTGCTTTCGCGGTTTTTTATTTTCAACCAAAATTTAGTAAATCTTATACAAGATTATTTGGTTAACAGATTTTAACTATTCCAAACTTTAGATCTAGCTTTGATCTGTATGAAAAGTATGAATGTTTTTTTCGCAATTTCAGGGTTTGTTCCATAGTTAGTAATCCCATAATAGTAAAGTGGTTCATATTGATGATAAGGTCCTACCACCGCTTAAATCACTGCATGTGAATTACATATAACGCTGTATAATAATAGCTGTTTAGTTTCAAATAAAAAAAAAAGTTAAATAATCTGGTAACATTATTTTTTATTTAAATTACCTATTTAGATAGGTAGATAATAATTTCTGTGAAAACTATCGAATAGCTTCACAAACAGACAAACTCCTATGTAGTCTTAAGCATGTTGAGTACCTTTTGTAGTTAAATAAAGAAATAAAACATTGCAGTTAATTTTTGCCCCATCCTTTCGTTCACTTTATCAGTTCAAGTAGGGATGAAAACGTAATTAGCGATACGGAACCGGATAATTAAGTACCGGTACTAACCGAGGATTTGGGATTAACCGGGTTATTGAGGTGATTTGCTAATAGTAATTATGTACCTATCCAAGATTATGGGGGTACAATCGACCGCATGACCTCGCTGAATTAATAGGTATGTAGGTCATCGAAATAGTATGGCCCTTAGAGGGGACTTATGAAGGCCGAATCTACTGAAATAACCACCGGTAGTACGGAGGTCTGCTTAATACTGAGAAGGAGAAAGAAGAAGAACAAGATTTTTATATACATTATTTTTTCATGCGACAACACTTGGATCATAAAAATATCATACTTACCCTAAATAATATCCTGAGAAAGAAAAAATATACATATATCATCATCATCATCATCATCTCAGCAGCAAGACGTTCATTGCCGGACATAGCCCACCCCTAAGGATCTCCAATAGGACCGGACCTTGTAAAGGTCGCCGGAAAACGCTGGATGCAGGCCGTCTAAAATATATATATTTACCTGTAATTCCTGAAACTAAGGAACGCTCCAAGATTCCCTCATTCCGCTCGGCCAACATGGCCCCCGACGTCAAAGCGACTGCCAGGAAGAAAATAATCCTGTAAAAACATAATTATTTAAATTTAGGAATTGGTACAGCGCCTCTTGCGGAATACTCAAGGAACTAATTTCTTCCATAGAACATTGAGTCATTTGAAAACAAACTCTATAGTAGCGTTTGCTAACTTTAAAAATTCGTAATAGGCACTCCAGGGCGTCGATCAATAAAATACAGCATATTTTTAAATCATTTTTTTTTAATAATTGCAACCAAAATATACTTTCAGAATTAGTAAGGTCCACATATCTCCATACTCTTCTTTAACACAAAGTTAGGCCATTGTGTATTATTACCTCAGAAACTCTAGTAGGTAAACTTCCTCACAGAAGGGAGGGATATTTCATATTAGTTTCAGCAATTTCAGAGATTACCGACACAAAGGAACTTTTGTCTTTATTAATATCGTGGATGGTGTTATGTAATCTCTTTGTTCTAGTCAGTGATTTAAAAACTGAAGATAGGCACATTCGATCATTGTTTTTTTTTACCCATTTTTCGGAAATTCACATGAATTCGTTATTAAAATAGCTCAAAAAATCTATAAGGTTAATAAATTTATGTTAATTTAATTAAATGACTAGAAGATTTTAACTAGGGTCTTATTCTACAACGTCAAATCAAACGTCATCTGTCAGACATCTGTCAGAATGCACAATTGTCATAATAAAATAAATAATGTCACTAGAGATTTAGGGACAGCGCGATGGTGCTTAAAATTATGATTAACGACGCCTTACACAGTAATTCGATATTGAATGGATTGGTATTTTTATCAACTGTACAAAGGTACTTACGTCAAAATGACACCAGGGCCCGCAAAGTCCGTGAAGTTGGGTACTTCCAACCCGTAAATAGGGTTGTGGAACTGTAAATAAACAATGATATCTATAATATGTACACACTTCACTACTACAAAAGGAAAATATTTTCATTTTTTTTTTCATTGTTATTACAACAAATATTTACCTTATGTCAAACATTTAAAGTTCACTTAGACTTCAGTGATACAGTGATCACATAAGGAAGAAAGATTTGGGCCAAAATAACGATATTTATCAAACTTACATGGACAGGTATGGAAAGTAGTCGCTTAGGCAAGTGACAAGTGGTAGCCAATTGTTCTGTTGCTTCCATGAAAGATAACTGAAGATCTCTGCTCAACATCCATTCCACTTGCTTATCTGTTGATAGTGAAAAACATATTATTTCGGTTGCCATTCCGATCGGAAAGGACAATTTAATTTCATTTTTAGCTTATGCTGTGTTCAGAATTCATTTGCCGCGATCGTGTACCGATCGAATCCTTTATTCCAAATGGAAGTCTGAAATAGGAGCCATCGTATTCAGTAGACTAATCAATCGGTTTGTCTTCCCGATCGGGACCACAACCGAGCAGGTCTGAATAAGGGGCAATAAAGGAGGCCGTCGTCATACGTAACGGAGCTAATAATGTAATTAATAACTAATGCTTACGTGATTCAACACACAAGGAAATATTGATGAATAGTGTGTTCAAAGTTTTTTTTTTTTACTTTGTATAGCCTTGTATTTGACCACAATCTCAGTATGGTAAGCAATGATGTGGCCCAAAGTGGTAAGCACACAAATTCTAGACGGAACTGGCTCTCAAGTGCAGCTGCCAGAACACACCAATAGGTGTTTGGCGACAGATTTTCAACTTGAGGGTGGTAGCCAGCCAGGCGGGTACTACAAACTTTGTAGTACAAAGTACCCTACCACCGTGCTATGGTTTCCTCACGATGTTTTCCTTCACCGAAAGCTCAAGCTTATTTTAGGATTCGAACTCAGCCAGTCAAGAGTTACTAAAAATTACCCGATCACCGTGGATTTCTCACGTTGTTTTCTTTCAATATGTATGGTAAGCCTATACAAAGTAAAAAAAAAAAAAACATCTAACAGTGTTAGTGCACAGCCAGTCTAAGCTGTAACTACCTTCAACTACTTATAGCATCACTTATCTAACATAATATAATATATTATATCATAAGATAGTAATAAAAAAGCTTATTAAGGTCCTGCTGTCTCACTCGTGCAACTTCTGATCACCGAGTTGCACGAGTGAGACAGAGAATAGTCACTGCGTGATTTCACCGTCGAGTTTAAGTTCAGAATAGCCTACCTGACAAGAATTAGACCAATCAAAGTGTTGTTAGTGCGCCTTATGTATGGCAAGGGCGCATCTATGATTTAAATCTATGCGTAACATATATAATATTTTTTGTGTCTATTAACTTAATAAAGATTTTTATTTACATATTTACAATTAAAGTAAAAAATACAAACTATGATATATAGAAAACATCCTCAAAGCCCTCGCTGCTGTTTAATACTTTGGGCTTTTAAATGCAATTTATCTAAGATTTATGCAATTGAACATTACCCAAATCACTCTCAGCTTATTTTTTTTCCTAATTGAACATCAGATAGAAAGGTGTAGGTTAGATAGGGGTTCCTTGTTTAACAATGGAACTCTAAACAAAATACGCTTTGGGAGTAAAGTAAAAGTAAGTAGGTAAAGTTCTAATCATTCATAGTAGGTAATCCTCTCCTTAGTTTTAAATTTTAATATATTATCTGATATAATTAATTATTACAGGCCAAATCCAAGTCTGGTATACCTACTTAAAGTCAAGTCAATCAGGTTTTAGTAAAATGGTGGCTGTTTTACTAAAACTTTTCATGGACTATTTGAGACAACCTGAAAAGGCACGATACACGCATTCATTTAATTTCACTTCACCGCTTTGGGAGGTTAAAAAAGTATAGCGTAAGTATGGCGTTGTTGGTAAGATACCCTATCTATCACGCCTTACGTCGTGGGTTCGATTCCCACTCAGGACAAACATTTGTGTGCATGAACATGTCTGTTTGTCCTGTGTCTGGTTGTAATTATCTATATATGTATGTATTTACAAAAGAAAAGTAGTATACGGGTGACTTTTTTTTACCGTGAGGGGAAAAATAGGACATAACCGGTAAACGAAGTAGAACCCTTTGGCATAGTTACATTTTGTGTTTTTTTTTTATTAACATCGCATTAAATCATTCGACCAATACATACGACTAATTTATAGTCAATTTCCCACAACAAAACAATTAAATGAAGAATTCGAAAAGATTAGGAAAATTATTGAAATTTGAATTGTTATTTACCCTACACTATGCGTGTATAAATTTATTAATGAAATCTTTACCTACAAACTTACTCGGCTATTTGACCTCGACCTAGACGATTGTAGGTACACTATTCTATCGCACCTACAGGCGCACTCGACCCGCCGGCCCCTTTGTTTATCTTAAGCAGAGTCGTAGGCGCAGGTAGATAATTATATAATTAGTCATCCTGTGACGCTGTTATCGGTTGCGTATATGTCACTCGCCCACGCTCGTGTTTTTACTTTAAACAATATTCCAATTTAGAGTATTGTACAATGATGTGGTTTTACTCCGTGACTAGTGAAAGCTTTAATGGTGCAAGACAAATGTAACCCGAACCAAATCATCTGCAATCTTTGTCTAAGAGTGGGTTCCCAGCTCCTCGAGTTCCCAACACGGATTTAATTTTATGGATATACTACCTACCGGTAGCTCGACCAAGAACAATTAAGGATTTCCTCACATGCCAGAGGCAGAGGTCGTCTACCCTTACCCAATCATGTATCAAATCACTGGACTATTTTGAACGGCAGTTTATTAAAAAACATGCTAGTTTATGTTTAGTGAAAAACGGCAGACAATTTGAACAATTATTACTTCTACATCGCTAGAAGGTACATTTTATTTATTTTGAGGATTATCATTGTAATTTTTAATAAGATGGTTTAGATTTTTTAAATAACCCTGAGACAACTAGTAGCTACTATTTAAATGCATAAGGAAAAATCTTCTTCGTGTTCGTGAAGTTTAAAATGTTATGTAAATTACTTTTTCTAAAGCAAACCTAAGCCTATTATTTAACCTACGAAAAAAGAATCGACATGCGTCTAGCTCGTAGGTACGTAAGTACTTAGACCATTGATGAGACGTGTTGCCTTGTGGCTTGGTTTTCATTCAAACGCGATCTACACTACACCTACAGCTGCGTAGGCACTATCTCTTGGATATAACTTGTACTCCATATACATAATATTTTCCTGACGGTAAAAAAAGTCATCCGGTATGTACTATATCACTTCCATAGTACAAGCTCTACTTAGTTTGGGGTCAGAATATTTATTTATTTTTAGACAAATACTCCTGTTGATGTATAAAAATCCTTTGTTATCAGAACTTTGTGTAACAGAGAAGAAATCAATTTGTCACCAGAACAGCAATAAAAGTGTCCTGCACAGAAACTGTAGATTTTGATAAATGTCACAATCTACGAAACCGAGTGACCCAGTCAATAGGCCTTGTGATGGACCGTTTAATTAAAGGTGAACAATTTATTGGGTGGTGGGGTAAGTGATTATTACGATGGTGTATAGTGGAGTAGATTGATCTTGGGTCTTTTTTATTAATTCTCTGACAGAGAATGTAATTATTTTGAATAATAGAAAGGTAAAAAATAAAATAGGTCTAATGTTTTCTGGGTATAAAAAGAAATCCTATATTCCAGGGTATGATCTATCTATATTCCAAAGTTTGTCTAAATCTGTTAACACAAACTTTCGCATTTATAACATTAGTAAGTAGGATGTTTTATTTTTTTTGTTTTGTAATATTTGTAAACAAACAGAAGGAATATTTACCAAAGTCAGTGATATTTTAAGCTCTTCGTAAATTCAAACGAGGTAATAACAAAGCTTTTACGCCTGACAAAGCTATCAAAAGTGCCGTTATTTAATTGTGGTAAGTCTAAGACTATGGCATTTTACGGCGTTCGGTGAAAAAGTTTCAGTTTTAGTGCGAAAAGTTTTGAATGAAATGGCGGTTCGGATTTAACGGCGTCATTAATGACGTTTTGTTTTTATGTGACGTGGTTTTAGTTTATTAGTCAAGTTTTTTAAATTTATTAATAGGTAGGTACTATAAGCTTCCGAGGGACTCTATATTTCCCGAAATAAAAAGTATCCTATGTTATTTAAATTCGTTCAGTAGCTTTTGCGTGAATGAGTAACAAACATCCATTCATCCTCACAAACTTGCACATTTATTGGTAAGTATTTTGTATTTATTTTTTTACTTTTTTTATGAAACTTAAAACATTTATAAGCGATGACAGTTAATTCAATACCTAATTTTAATTTATTTGGGGATTTCAATAGATCTAGTCTAGTCACAGTGATACAAGACTTGAAACAGCCACCTCTTTTTTCAAATAAGTAATAGTAACTCAATACCCACCATAAATTGGAGGAAGAGAATCTATTCGCACTATATTGTTTTTTATTTCGTTGAAGTCCGAGGAAGGTTCTTATGTAGAGAAAAAATGGAAAAGTTGCCTGGAAAATTGGGAAATTGGGGAAAAAGAATGGGGTTTTTGTATGAACTTAAGACTCCAATATTTTTTAGTTATTGATTTTTATGTTGAGAACGCAGGTGACACCGCGGGGACAGCTAGTTATGAATATATTTTAGAATGACATAAAACTCTATTTTAGAAACATCAAATAATCTATTCCGAAATAAACGACATTTCTAACAACATTATTTATATTTTACAAAAAAAAAAGTAATGCCTAGTATTACGTATACCCATCACGTAATATATTCAAGTTAAGCAAAATAAGTAGGCATACTATGTTATTCCAAATTAATTCTTGAAAGGGCCTTGTTACCATTAATATCCATCAAAAACGGTCGTTGGAAAATATACTCTGTCTCTAAGGGGTACCGTTGAAAGTAGAGGTGGGTGACTGCTAATAAAAAAAATCATCAAGTGGACCAATCACCGTCATTGGTCGTCGGAAGGTATAAATCTAATTTAAATGCAAATTATGTAAAAAGTACTGCTGGCTGGTATCGTCAAAACGAATAGAATTCCAAATTCAAACATACAGATTTATCTGCCATTCATGCCTGTGAAGAATAATTTAAAAGTAAGAAACTTTACTGACAGCCTCCGTCTAAAATTCGAAGAAAAAATAATCTAAATAAATCATGTCTGTCGGCTTATTACTTTTATTTATTTGTTAGACATTTACATACTGAAGGAGAATGACGAGATGTTGATTGATAGGGTTGAATGTAGGAAGGAACTAAAACAGATTATGAATGAATGATACCACGATGTTACTTTCATTTTTTTTCACATTTATGACTATGATTTGAACAATGTAATATTTTAGGTTCTATGAATTTAATATGACATCTATACTAATATAATATACCTGAAGATTTTGTTTGCTAATCTCTGGAACTACCAGTCGGATTTCTTTTTGCATTTGATACCTAAGACGCATTGTCATATATATTTTAAATAAAAGCCGGTTAAAAATGCGCTCGCGTCTGTCTCTAGACTTGGTGACTCTGGGAAGAAAGATGTCGAAACCGAGGATGATAGACACTTACTCAGAAGATGCCTATTCACTCTAGTCTTGATAGTATATATAATAACGTTTCCTTACTCCCAATAAGCGATATCTAGTGAGCGAAACTTTATGAAATCTAATCGAAAAATAGATCCAAAAAACTCTTACCGGTTTCATCCATATGTGCTTCAACTTCAGAGTTATTAACAATGGCGTAGGTCGCATGTCGCGGATCACTCATCCTCTCCATCAGACTCGTTGAGAAGTTTGCGTGAAAGACAAGGACGACACGAGCTTTCCCTCTCTGCGCTTCTTCCATTGCTAGCTCTTTTTCTGGGTAGTATATCTGTTGGGAGCATTACTTAAGTTAGATCTTTAATATAGGCACCATGTTATCCAGTTAATGTTCGTGCCCTATTTAGGAGGGACCTCAGGCTTTGCCCAAAATCTTTACCCGATTGAGAGCCCTAAGCGCTTGCTTAGTCCACGTAAGGGTGTAAAAGTCTAGACTCCTAGTCCATTTAATAAATTGACTTGATACATATCATTCCATTCTATTTATCTCTACTCGCGATTCCTGGAATTCTATTTTTATAGGTGTTTTGGGATTCCATTCGCGAGCCAATGTGCGCTTTTATAATTCTGCACGTCATGCTATCGTGGACGTTGTCATCCACGGCTTAATGTAGACGTCGACGTGCAATGTTAAATACGTTTTTATAATTCACAGCCGTGGACGTGACGAATGCCATTTGTGGAGGATTACAGAAGAGTGCGGGCGGATGCCATGGTCTCTAGACTAAGGCTTATACTTGAAATATTCCATGAATTTAGTTTCATAATTTTGTCCTTAAATTAGGGAAGGTTGGTGTACCAAATATCGTAGCGTCATATCGTGGATGTGCACGTAATCGTCAACAGAAATTTAAAAGCGTCTTCATGTTTTTCCATACAATTTACTTCCCTCTGTTATCGTCGTATCGTAGATCGTCCACGATAATATCGTCACGTTAAGAATTACAAAAGCGCACATTGGGTTAAAAAAATTAGAGCTTGTGTGAACTACATCCCAAATGCTTCTATATACTTCCTCTAACATTCCTTGCTACTAGAGGAAGCATACTAAATACCAGCATTTAAGGACTAAAGGATTGGTTTATACCACATGCCTTTCGTATTATTTTCCACGGGCATACAGATTTTCTCACAAAGTTTTCCTTTACCGTAAAGCCGTGGTGCCAAATCCTTACCAAATTTTTGACTTAAAGGTACAAGGCTAGGAATTCAGACCTGACCATCAATTTCATTATTATTAAACTTATTCACTTGAATCAGTAAGTAATCTTAATAGGTACTTGTTCAACACGCCTTCATTCATTTGTCGTTTCTTTACAAAAAAAATCTTAAATCCAATTGACAAATAGATTCCCAGTTTTAATTAAACTTTAACAAAATCCTAATAATTAAAGAGAGTGACAAATAAAATGGCGGATAAAAATTAAGACGTCTTGACATGAATAATGCTGTTTCTCGGCAATATGTTATGGAGCAAGAAGATTTATGGGACAGAACTCCAGTCTCGGCGTTATCAAATTATAAACAAATGTCGGTGTTTTCCTAAGAGCTTTATGAGCTTGAGTGATTTATTTATTTGTGATTTTCATGTTTTGTGCCAAGTTACTTAAGAACTTTGCCCAAATCTTTAAAGATCAAACGTCAAATGTTCACATCACTTATAGTTATGTTTTTTGACAGTAATCACTACAATCATCTTTATAATCATCAGAGATGTGAAAAATAGTTTAGTAAAAGTATTTAAATACAAAATGCAAATGCATTGTAACTTTACTATTTCAAATAGAAATACAAAATAGTTTTAAATAAAAGTATTTAAATACAAAATGCAAAATACGTATTTTCAAAATAGGTTTTCCAAATAAAATACCTTGTTACTTTTTTAACTGATTTTATTTTAATACTAGCTGTCCCCCGCGGTTTCACCTACGTAGCGGCACAGCGTAAAATTGCCTACGACCGATTCTCAGACCAACCCAAAAAATACACAAAAAATTCATAAGAATCGGTCAAGCCGTTTCGGAGGAGTTTGCAGACAAACTGTTCAAAGAGTTCATCTTTCATATTCAAAATACGGTTTGATTGATGCCATTTACCTAACATTTGTCTATATATCATAGTTTGTATTCTATACATTGATTGTAAATATGTAAATAAAATTATATGTTTTTAATGCAAAAAAAAGAAATATGAATGAAAAAAATTAACAAAACTATTTTATATTTTACAAACACTATACAGGGTGATCCACCCTTGCAAGTATTGCCAGTGATAACAAAATCACCCAGTATATTTATAAAAAGTATTTCAAATAAAATACAAAATACATTTTGAAAAAAGTATTTCAAATGTGTTAAATAAAAATAGGTATTTTGCATTTCGTATTTGCATTTCAAATACTTACATGTATTTCAAATAATTCACATCTCTGATACTCATCATTATCAACATCAATAGCTGAATTCCTTTTTTTCTGTCTTCCTAAAGTTTTTTTTTTTAAAACAGGTAGACGGTCTACTTTTCGACGCTTGCATCATCAAGATGATTAATAGTAATATTCCTACAATCAACTCACCAAATTCTTCTGTCGCTTATGCAAGTACTCCAAATATTGACAGCTGAAGTCAGTTAGATTCCAATCATATGTTACTGGGTCTTGAGGGCAAACGTCTTTCTGGTAGGGACACAGTGGATCAGTGCTGTTGGTTTCGTAATTGACGACTGCAATGGGTAGACCTTCGGGGTAGTGACCGATGGCGAGACAGAAGAAGAACATCTGACTCACTGGAAGACCGATGATGAAGGCTATTACACTGGTGAAGAAAATTATCAATCAGTAAAATAAATTGGCAAAGAAATATATACCTACCCAAAGCATAGGGATCAGATTATTTGTACAAATAAAATGATCACATATTCATCACAGATTTAATTGAATATGATATGATATGAATGATATGATATGATATGATATGAATGATATGAGATTTAAACACCAAGTCACTAAGTTAAGTTGTTAATATCACTAGGTATATATATACGCTATTATATCACTTTGTTTATATATTTAATAAATAAATTATTATTCCATTTATCGAATCTTTATCAAGGTTATTCATGATGCACGAATTGTATTAATATAGTATGCAAAAAATATAATAATACGCACCCAAGGTTCCTAAACAAACTCCAGAAATTCTTCCAAATTAACGCCTTCATATGACACCATTGCATCGGCGACATCCTCTTGAAGTAATCCTGAGGAGCTTCTTCTGGAGGCAGAGCATCCACTGGTGGGTTTACTTCTGGTGTAACAACTACTCGGCCTTTACTGCTCATTGAGATGTTATCACCAAATTCACCAGAAATCTCACCAATTTCTGCTTCTTCTAGGTCTATTGCTGAAGGATTCTAAAACCAGAAATTGAACGGTTTAATGGCGTCGTTCAAGGTTTTTAATAAAAACTGGCAAGATATCATTTCAAGTCGTTTTCAGCAAAAAAATCTTTGAATACGTCTTGATGATATTTTTGACAATGAGATCAAGTGCCATGGAGCAAATTCCGATCTGTTAATTATTATTTTTATTAAGATTTTATTATTATCAAACTGAAGGCCCAAGATCCTTCAAGTTCAAAAAATAATGAACTTAAAAAGGCGGAACTCGATTACCGTTACGTTTAATCGTCGAATAGAGACAAATTAATCGAACCGCTTTTGAGAAGCCTTTTAAGTTTTATAAAAGTCGGTTTAACTTTGGCAATCCCCTGGTTTTACTAATTTCGATATGCGATGATGGCCGTTTGCCGTTAGGAAGACCCTCTACCTTCTCGGACGCTTCTCAGACTTCTGACAGGAAGACAATCATATGTAAATAATCCCCTCATTTTTTCTTGTAGCATTCCTTACTTTTTATTATTAAAAATCCAAAGTTATGTTTATGGAGAATAACTACTATTTATTTCGAGAACTGTTTAACTACAAGGCATTTGGTTCGAATAAATCAAATTTTAAAAAAGAACTTACAGGTATAGTAGGCAGTTCAACCTTTTCCACCACATCAGCAAGTATACTTGAGCGACGTCGCTTGCCCAAGTTCTGTAGAACAGATAGTTTGAGGAACACTGCCTCTAAGCTTTCAGCTTGGTACCGATTGAGGAGTTCTGTTGGTGATTCTTCCGCTAGGAACCTGCCTCCACGCATTAGGCCGATCTGGGAAAAGCATAGAATTATGATTTATAGGAACTCCTTTTCTTAACTAAAAACAGAGCGTCTAAGGATCTCTAAGTCAGTAAAAGAGCTTGATCAGACTGGCTAATTTCTTGCATCCTCAATAAATATTTTTTGTATTTATCAACAACAAAAAATTACCCTTCTTTTAAAGACTAGTCTTCAATGTAACGACCATATCCCATCAATTAAAAAGACAAGAAAATGTATAACAGGTTTTACCATATAGAAAATTTTTCGACATTCATAATTAGAACAAAATTCGTACGACGGATAAATGCTTTCACATTCTCCTTTTTTTACGCCTATGGATGGTTCTTTTATGGTTCATAAAACTTAATGATAACATCTAAGATAAGTTTAGTACCCGATGCTAGTACCTAAGTACTTTTTATACATCAAGTTAAGTTATCCGTTTAAATATTCCAAGAATAATTCCATAAGTAATTTTTCTACAACCATATTTTACCCTAATACCTACAAAAGCCTCTCGGCATCGTGTAATAAGGAAACTATTTTATATATTTAACATTATGAGGTAAACGCCAAAACAAAAATGGCTTTGCCAACTCATTACATATTCTGATCTCGTGACCTTGCCATAATCTAAAGGGAATCTTCATATTATTATTCTTGTTGCAAACATCTGGGGTGTTCTTTAGGCTGTGCATTATAAAATAACGAAATATAAAGGCGTCAAACTTATATATTATAAATAGGACATACTCTATAAGTAGAATCTAAAAGTAGAAGTCCTGACTGACTGACTGACAGGTGATAATGAACGCTGAACCTAAGCCGTAGGTCTTAGAAACACGAAATTTGGAAGGCATATATTCCTTTTGTAACGTA
Source organism: Tetheella fluctuosa (assembly GCA_951216915.1). Classification (NCBI taxonomy): domain Eukaryota; kingdom Metazoa; phylum Arthropoda; class Insecta; order Lepidoptera; family Drepanidae; genus Tetheella; species Tetheella fluctuosa. Next base: position 2,611,893 of record OX578238.1, read on the forward strand.
GGGATAAACTACGAAAGGATTTTTCGGAATTCAACCCCTATGGGTGTAAAATATATGGTGATACCGTGTAGCGGAAAGCTGGTCTCAATTTAAGCTACCGGCGAATGGAACTATGGTACGGTGGTAGGGTAGATATCGCTGGCTACCACTCAAAAGTTGAATCTGTCGCTACGCACTTCCCGGTGTGTTCCAGCAGCGGCTCTTGAGTGCCAGTTTCATACTAGATTTCATGTGCTTACTACCATCGATCACATAATTGGTTACCATGGTGAGATTGTGGTCAAATACAGGCTTTTACCATGGTAAAAATAAGAGAAAAAAAAATACAAAAAAGATCGTAATATCTCGTAATTTATTATTTTTCCCAAATAATGATTATTATAATATTGATTGTCATACGCAATGTAATATGCGTCTAATGTATTCATCCAGAGATTGAACAATCTTGTAAATTTCAAGTAACTCGAGTACAAAATTGACAATTAAGTCGCATCTCTACAGTATTGACAAAATGTCAATAATCCCTAGGCTAAGGAAATTCTCTGGAGAGAGAAAAAACGTCTGCTATAAAATCTGTCTTTTAAAGCTTATTAGATGATCCAAACTTTTTGTTACAAAAATCTGAAAGTTTCGCTTTTGGCGTATTCTTTTTAAAGATGTTGTAACTAAGTAGGTAGGTATTTAAAAAAAAGTAAAAGTAGGTTGTTGTGGTGAAAAGGAGGAAACTGACTCTTAGATTCAGCTACCGAAATACACCAGTAGGTACTTGACTTCACGGATCGTCAACTTGACGGTAGGCAGAAAAGTTACAGAGTAATCTTCCTCCTCGCTATGATTTCCCTAATATTTTCCGTCACCGAAACCTCAAGCTCAATGTTGAATTTGAACCCAAGCCCTCCATCGCTGCAATCGACGACAATCACTAAGTTATCATCACCAAAATGAATCCCTAAGTTCAACCCTATAAGAACCCTTCGTCCCATCTGTCAAATATTCAAGCGATGTAGTTTGTCCTTTTCTTGTTTAAAATAAACATAACTCCTGTTTAAGTAAACTAACTTGAAGCATCCGTATTACTCTTAAAATAGGTCAAACCGATTTAAGTAAATCTAAAACCAATTTGAACAATACTTACAATGTTTGCTTGTTTAGTTTCGTCGATGTAATGTGTTGTTATGATAGCAGTTGTTCGACCTCCTTTGGTAATGTCCACTAGATGATCCCAAATGCTAAAAACAAACAAACGCTTAGCAAGGGGCCCAAATATTGCAATTTAATCTTAAGCTTGCAGGGTCGAATTTAGGCGTGGGGCCCCGAGACATTTTTTTTATCCTGTGAACTGGGTTCATGTTTTGCGGGACTAAAATGTATGTTATGTTTTATTCCAGTATAATCTATATATGTGCAAAATTTCACATTTTTAACTGAGTAGGATAGGCTTGTGGTTACAAAAAGCCAAAAGTCAAAGAAAAAAAAAAGTTTAAAGCAGTTTTAAGCACTTTAAAGTGGACACCGGTAGGTTACAGAGAGATTTTCAATATTAGGGTAGTAGCCAGACAAGTGGGTACTACAAAGTACCTACCCTACTACCGTGCTATGCATTTTTTATATTGGTTTCCTTCACTGATAGTTCAAACTCAACCCAACCCGTACTGCTCACCTTGGCATTTGAGTTACCATCACTAACTACATAAGCTATTATGGACCTGTACGGATTCCATATCGAACCTTCCGTAAAGAAAAAACTAAAATCGTTTCCAACTTATTAGAATGGCAGTTTTAATTAACTAATTGTCCTAATGTTTTGCATCTTTCATACTAAACTTGTTTGATAAGTGAACATTGAAACGTCTAATTTCAGGACCGGGGCCAGATTTACGTTTTGATAGTTTATAATTTATGTTAAACGTTTTCTATAAAATTTTCTTGAACAAAGTTACATGAAAACATTTTATTTATTATTGGATGATAATTTATTATTGTTAGACATAATTAGTCTAAAGTACATTAAAACTTTTCCACATCCTCAAATCCATCTGATTTTGAATTTTCAAAGATTATTTCTTGCCTTTTGATTTATAACGACAATCACAAACGTCTATAAGACGTAATAACATCCTTAATAAGAAAGGGCCCTTAAAATTAAAAGGGCTTACCTTTGTCTTAAAACGGGGTCTACACCAACAGTTGGTTCGTCCAAGATCAGCAACTCAGGATCGTGGATCAATGCTGCAGCCAAGGAGGTCCTCCTCGCCTGACCACCTGATAGATTCTTTACTTGTCTGTAACATTTAAAAAAAACGAAGTATGTGTATGTTGACGGGCTGCTTCATCTGAGAATTGCAGGGAACAGCTAATCTATACTAATACTAGCGGGCCCGACAGACGTTGTCCTGTCCAAACTCGATTACGACGCCATCTACCGGGTCCAATTGTATTTTCAAACCATCCAGGGACCCGCTCAAATATACACACAAAATTTCATCCAAATTGGTCCAGTCGTTTAGGAGGAGTTCAGTCACATACACACGCACACAAGAAATATATATATTAAGATTATAAAGAGGAAAGATTTGAATGTAAGTAAGTATGTTTGTAAGAATTGGCTCAATAAGTACTGGACCGATTTTAAAAATTCTTTCACCGTTAGAAAACTACATCGTCACCGAGTAACATAGGCTATATTTAATCCCGGGAACGCGGGTGAAACCGCCCGGAAAAGCTAGTATTATAATATAATGAATCTGTATAACCGGCGTGTTTGTTTGTATTATTGTATTACAATTATTTTTTTTTACAAAAAATTGACTGTGGGTGACATCACTCATTCTAGTTTGCGAATTTTTGATATTTTTGTCTATATGTCTGTTTAAAGAAACCATTGAATGGATTTTCATGGGGTTTTCACAGGTTAATTTTGTTTAAGTTTATATTTAGTTTTATTGATACTAGATGGCACCACTAGTCGATTACATCGCACTATAGTTTTCCTCTTGGCTATATTGATATCTGTAACCTAATGATTTGAATATATGGCATACCAACCGAATAATAACGTTTTATTAGATACCTACCTACCACCATAAGAAGGTCGATATTAATACAGTACGCTTTTAAACATGGTCCTTCGAGCCGGATTTGTAAGTTGATTTCAAGTCAAGGGTTTTTGCGAGATTCCCGGCACTTCTCTTACGGAGCAGCGCATCGTCGGTGAGAATCTCAGGTTCCTGACATCGGGACCTTTGAGACTATACATCACAGGAATCGGAGCAGCACCATCATACCGCAGGAAGTGATAGTGAGCATCGTCGAGCAAGCAACGATAGAGGGAGCCATCAATTGGATTTCGAACAAGTGGACGGACTAAGGAAGTACATATTTGTAGAATAAGTTGAATATAAACTGTGAGTACTTTATTTATTAATTAGATTAGGAAGTGGTAAATTTCTTCAAAGTGTTAGCTAGGGACTTAGAATAGTTTCAAGAAAAAGTGACCTACGGGGAACCTATGCTCGATTTTCTATCAGTGTAAATAAAGTCAAAAACACTTGTAATAAAAATAAAAAAAACTTTATTCTATATACTTAGAATAATTGTGACAAATTGGAACATAGAATTTTAACGATCAATTTGAATTTGTTTTAAAAATGGAACTCATAAAAATACAGAATGATATTATAAAACAATTGCAGAAAGCCAGAGTAAACTTTAAAAAGAGTCCGAAAGATAGGATAACAAAACAATTCATACAAATAAGAATACAAATTATAGATACAAAGTGGAACGAATTTACAAAGAATCACTATGAAATAATAAAAGGGAAAGAAATAGAAGGGTGTGATTATTTGGAAGAAGACCAATACAGCGATACTGAGGAATTTTATTTATTATTTAAAGCGGAACTACAAGAGATATTAGACAAACAACAAGTTCAGTCTTCAACGTCAGTTCATAAGAAACATGACGATTCAGTGGAGAGTAACAAATCATCCGTCAAGCTGCCGAAGATAACGATACCTGTGTTCTCCGGTCAATATACCGAGTGGATAAGTTTTAGGGATTTATTCGTTTCCCTTGTACACAAAAATGACTCAATTGATAACGTTCAGAAACTACACTATTTAAAAGGTCATCTTACTGGAGAAGCTGAACAATTATTACTACACATTCCAATAACTAACGATAACTATCAGCAGTGTTGGACTTTATTGGAACATCGATATGACAATAAACAATATTTAGCCAATTGCATATTGAAGCAGTTCTTTGGTCTAAGGGGTGTTTCAACTGAGTCGGCCAGTGCCATTAAGCAGTTGTTAGATAGTACCACAAGTATGTTACAGTGTCTTAGTAATATGGGGATCGATACTAAGTCATGGGATGTAATTGTTATTTACATTGTGAGCATGAAATTGGACAATGAATCTAGAAAACAATGGGAAGCAAAGGTAAGCGAGTTGAACAGTCATTCGAATAATTTGCCCAATTTCAGTCATTTCAAACAGTTTCTAGAAACCCGGTTTCATTCATTAGAGTTTTTGGATACAAGAGGTACAATGATTATCAAGGGAAATTCATACAACAATCATGACGAGAATAAGTATAATAAGGCAGCTCATATTGATCAGACTAAACATGTACCAAAAATTGTGTGTTCCTATTGCACACGCGACCACCGAATTAGTACTTGTAAAGAGTTTTCAAAGTTAGATAGCACTGCTAAGCGTGACTTTGTACAGCAGAACAGGTTATGTTTCAACTGCCTCGCAAATAATCATTCAGTACTATACTGTCGCACGACAGCTTCTTGCTACATTTGTAAAAGAAGACATCATACATTGTTACACTCGAGTATCATTACTCATCAGTCAGCTGATAACATAGAAAAAGTTGAAAAGCCTACCACCCTACCATCCGCTGATACAGCGGCGGCACATGTGTCCCAGATAACATGCAAATCTCAGAGAGATGAGTCATCAGTCAAGAGTAGTTTTATTTCAGGAGGAGCAAGTAACTATTCTTTGCTACCTACAGCGTTGGTTTATGCTGAATCGGAAGTTGGAATGATCCATCAATTCCGTGCACTCATCGATTCAGCTTCTCATCTTTCCTTTGTGACTGAATCAACGGTACAATTACTCAAGTTGAAAAAGAAAGCAGTTAGAGAGAGTCTGTCGGGTTTAGGAGGTAAACCAAGATTGATTGCTAAATCAAAGGTACAAATTACACTTCATTCATCTCACAATCTTAAAAATGCGATCAAAGTAGAAGCTTATGTTCTAGAAAAACTGACAGGTTTATTGCCACCAAGAGAAATAATTAAAGAGTCATGGTCAATGTTGAATAAAATCAAGCTTGCAGATCCAGAATTTAATGTTCCTAACAAAATAGATATTTTGCTTGGATCTGAAGTCTACGGCCATTTACTTAAGGAAGGTTTGCAGAAATGCCCTTCAGGATCACTAATCGCTCAGGATACTATTTTTGGATGGGTATTGACTGGTCGTAATGAGTTTGCACCTACTTCGGGTCATATGGTTTCCCTACATGTGCGATCGGATGAACTTCTTAAGTCGTTCTCGGAAATAAAAGTTGAACCTAGATCTGCAAAAAATATTATGTCGGAAGAAGAGCAAAGATATAAGGAGTTATTTGCATCAACCACTAAACGCGATGAAAGTAACCGATACATTGTAAGGCTGCCTTTCAAAGGCGAAGCTCCAGCCTTTAAAAAAGGACAATCAAGAGAAATAGCTTTGAAAAGATTAATGTCACTTGAACGAAACCTAGAAAGACGTTGGTCTACCACCTGCCACGTGGATTATGGGTATGATAGTGGACAAACATGGTGGCGTGGACAAAGATATGCGAGTTGTGATATTAAGATATAAAAGTATTAAACATAAGTATCAAATATTGTATTTACTTACTTTAACAACTGAATTATTATAATTTTAACTATGTGAAGTGTGTACTATTAAAATATATATACTGTAAGTTTGTGGTAAGCTATGTGTCAACTTAGAGAATGTGAATTTTGTTACAATTTCCTGTTGCTATTGTATTATTTTTTATGTTTCTATACTCTTCTCATAAACGGAAAGGTTAAGGACTGTAGTCCTTAGTGGGGAGTATGTTTAAGTTTATATTTAGTTTTATTGATACTAGATGGCACCACTAGTCGATTACATCGCACTATAGTTTTCCTCTTGGCTATATTGATATCTGTAACCTAATGATTTGAATATATGGCATACCAACCGAATAATAACGTTTTATTAGATACCTACCTACCACCATAAGAAGGTCGATATTAATACAGTACGCTTTTTACTAGTATTATAATATAATGAATCTGTATAACCGGCGTGTTTGTTTGTATTATTGTATTACAATTATTTTTTTTTACAAAAAATTGACTGTGGGTGACATCACTCATTCTAGTTTGCGAATTTTTGATATTTTTGTCTATATGTCTGTTTAAAGAAACCATTGAATGGATTTTCATGGGGTTTTCACAGGTTAATTTCTTAATTAACCTGTGAAACCTGTAACCTGTGTCTTCTTTGTTTCATCGAAAATTGCTAACGGGAAAAAATTTACAGAAATCTTATAAAGTCTGTGCGAAAAGCTGGTTTATAATAACAGTATTACATAAGTAATATCACTCTCTGCTTACTTACTTAGAGATCAGATAACTGTTTGTGTTTGAATATTGATTTATTTAATTTAAAAAACCGGCCAAGTACGATTGCGACTCGCGCACGAAGGGTTCCGTACCATTATCTAAAAAAACGGCAAAAAAAAACATGTTTGTTGTATGGGAGACCCTTAAATATTTATTTTATTCTATTTTTTAGTATTTTTTATTATAGCGGCAACGGAAATACATCATCTGTGAAAATTTCAACTGTCTAACTATCACGGTTCATGAGATACAGCCTGGTGACAGACGGATGGACAGCGGAGTCTTAGTAATAGGGTCCCGTTTTACCCTTTGGGTATGGAACCCTGAAAAGTTTTGACTGACGTTCCAGGGAGATCAAAATGTTTCTTAGCTTAAAAAACAAAAATGTGTGTGTGTGTGCAAGTCACACATGGTAGAAGTGAAACTTCTGAAAAGTCCCTTATTAAAATTCTGACGGAAGTAACGCTTACTAAAAAACATTGGTTGCCATGGCCAACCAATGTTTTTCGCTAGCTCACTTCATACCTTTATATTTTAAGATGTCAGACATTAATTCAAAACTAAGAAGATAAATAAGATAAATGGCTAGGCTGTATGGGCTAGAACCCTTTGCCTTCCAAAATACGGGAAAACATAATAAAAGCAACATGGCGCGTAACCGAAAAACGTGACGATTTGCTACAAAATTTCTCCCATACGTCGATAAAATGGCAACCAATGTTTTTCGCTAGCTAACTTCATACCTTTATATTTTAAGATGTCAGACATTAATTCAAAACTAAGAAGATAAATACGATAAATGGCTAGGCTGTATGAGCTAGAACCCTTTGCCTTCCAAAATACGGGAAAACATAATAAAAGCAACATGGCGCGTAACCGAAAAACGTGACGATTTGCTACAAAAATTTCTCCCATACGTCGATAAAGAAGTTTCACTTCAAAAGTATCATTTAAACCTAAGGTGCGATCTATAAAATAAGTGTCAAGTTAGAAATAAATGTCTGTAAAATCGTGAGCCAAAGCTTAGGCATAATTCCTAATGTCAATAATATCCTTATTATCATTCAAGTTTTAGATATAGCAAATGGATTTTGATATAAAAATAAACTTTCCCGTGTAATATTTATTTTTATATCGAAAACTTGATTTGCAAGTTATGTCGTTTATATATTTTTTTCTCGATACAGTCAAAGTAACTAACTTGTCTCACGGCTTCATTTGGGGATGAACGTAGGCATACCTTAGACCTCTAAAGTATACATACAATGTATAACTCACGGGTTTTATTAAAATTATTAATTAATTGACGGGCCGGTTGGCGTGGTTAGTAAGATACCCTACCTATCACGCCACAGGTCGTGGGTACGATTCCCCCTCAGGACAGACATTTGTGTGCATGAACATGTCTGTTTGTCCTGAGTCTAATTATCTATATATGTATGTATTTAAAAAATAAAAGTAGTATCAGTTATCTGGCTTCCGTAGCACAAGCTCTGCTTAGTTTGGGGTCAGATGGCCGTGTGTGAGGAATAATGTCCCAGAATATTTATTTGAACTAAAAAACTACTGAACGGATTTACATGCGGTTTTCACCAATGGACGGAGTGATTCATGAGGAAGGTTTATGTATATAATTCATTAATGTTTTGTGTAAATTTGTCAGATATTTACTTAACAAAATAATATAGTATGTCCATCAGCGCCCTCTGTATAAACTAATATCTATGATTGTATTGTATATAAGATGTTGTCTATGTAAGTTCATCCAATACAGTTGATAAGAAATATGCCGATGATTGTTGAAGATGTCGGAAACCATTAGATATATGCTTATTAATAAAATTTGGTGTATATGTTCTGCTACCCGTGCGAAGTTGGAGCAGGTCGTTAGTTAAATATAAAGCCCAATTATTTACCTTGTAGGATTAGGCAGCTGGAGTAGCGAGACTAAAAAGTCGATGCGTTCCTCTACATCTTTTGTCGTCATATTGGCAATCCATCCGAAATATATCAGAGTTTCCCGTATCGAAAACTCGCCGAATAGAGCCACCTCCTGCAAATAAACAAATATTTTCAAGCAAAGAAATATGTAAAGACATGTATTTAATCACTATTTTACTTGAAGCTGTTATTACACCTACTTTTAGAAACTCTAATTAGGACATCGGAAGGCGTAATCGTAGTTAGATTCCGATTTAGTGCGATTGGAAGGTGCCAACCACACTACTTCCTAATTTATTTACAATTTAGAGTTTCTACAAATAGGATAGTGTAATAACCGCTTAAGTAATGACGTAGCCAGATACACAGCCTAGAAGGAACTGGCTCTCAAGTGCGTTGAGTTACAGTAAGCAATACCTGTTAGAAACATTTTTATTGTCTGTCTTACTACCTCTCTCAAGTTTATATAACTCGTATTTAATCAAAATGTCAATATGATAAGTGTTTATGTGGCCGAAGCGAGGTAAGGAAACAGCCTAGAAGGAACTGACTTTCAAATGCGTTGAGAATGGGTATTACATATTGTATCTTCTGTGTACTATATATAAAAGGAAAAGGTGACTGACTGACTGATCTATCAACGCACAGTCCACTGGACGGATCGGGCTAAAATTTGGCATACGGATAGCTATTATGGTTTAGGCATCCGCTAAGAAAGGATTTTTGAAAATTCCATCCCTGAGGGGGTAAAATAGGGGTTCGCGGAGCGGTAAGCAAGTTTGTTTTATAAATTCCAAAGACCTAATCTATTCCTACCTAATCTTTACGTTTCCATATCTGTCTTGGATTAATCATACCAGCTGTAAATAATCTGACGATGAATGATATAGGTCATCTCAGTAAAGGCTTCTTATCATAATTGCATCGCCACTCTATATTCCAACTTAATACGTAACTTACAGATAACATCATATGCTTTATAATCAAGCAATGATATTATAAGTAAAAAGGTGTACATAGGTTATAAGCGCTCAACAAGCGGCACATTAAAATGTGGCTAATTAGCCAGACTTGACCTGAGTGTCGCGTTGCCGGCGTCAACGGATGCACTTCTCGTACCGAATTATTTATGTGTGCCGTTTTTAAAGATCGAATGTATGTTGGTTATCTATCTTAACCTTTTTACTTATAATATCATTTGTAAAATGGATAATAGTGGTATCATGATAAACATCTGACTGATCTTTGGGTACCTATAATTAAATTAAACCAACAAAAGAATATAATCATAGAATTATCTGATTATTTGTGGTTCTGTTTACATAGAAATCGTATCGTAGTTAGAGCTTTGGGACATTTATGTAAGGTTCATATTTATATTTCAAATCTTTTTGACGAGAGAATGCTCGATATCTGACCAAATGCTCTTCTAGTCAGTTTTATTGGATTTTATAAATATTTGGTGAACTATCTTGTGCCATTTTTTGCCTTTCTCTAAACCACATTGTCAAACTTGGCACGCACCTATCTATACTAACACTATAAAACTGAAGAGTTTGTTTGTTTGGTTGTACGCGCTAATCTCAGGAACTACTGGTTCTAATTAAAAAAATCTTTAAGTGTTGGATAGCCCATTTATCGAGGAAGGCTATAGGCTACTTTTTATCTCGGGAAAACTTAAGATCCCTCGGTAACGCGAGTGAAACCGCGGGGTGAAAGCTAATATTACATAGGAACATTGGTAAAACTTGTATATAGCTAGTTAACTAATAAAGAAACAGCACAAGGCCGTTCACTTCAAAAATCGAGCTAAATTACTTTAGCTTGTTATAAATGTTGTTATGAAAGCATTATGTCATGTCAACAGGCGTTTAAACGATAGCTTATCCGCGCATTTTCACCAGCGTTCCCGATATAAAATATAGCCCATGTTACTCAGGGATAATATAGCTTTCTAACTGTAAAAGAATTTTTGAAATCGGTCCAGTAGTTTATAAGTTTATTCGTTACATACAAAAATACAAATCATTCCTCTTTATAATATTAGTATAGAAGTATAGATAAGAAGTTTCTTGACGGAGTCTTCTCAGTTCAAGTGTATTGCGACCCGGTGGTAGAGTCAATAATTGTAACGTTCATAAGTGCCTTATTAGGGCCTAAACAAAATAAATAAGTTTGAGTTTACGTTTTGAAAATAATTGTTTTGATTGCTAAGTTCTCTTCTAGTCTAAGTTTATTAAGGTTTTTCTTCGGCAGTATTGGGGACCATATCTATATGAAATTTGCGATCAAATGCAAACCAGGATTATGTAAAAAATAACTTTTTTTTTCTTCGCTTCTAAGCTTGAAGACGCAAGCTACATGCTGCTTAAAACTTTTAATTGTCGCCGCACACGGGCCACACGCGACAGCCACAAACGCCGCCACGAGAAGCTAAAAGCGGCCACAAAGGTAGCTGTAGCGCGCGACAGCCACTTGTGGCCGGTGGTCGACACTTACAGTGCTACTTTTTTAACCCATGCGCGCAGTATCATAATGAATCATAATACTCTGACGAAGAAGGTTTAAGTGTTTTAGTTTAGTTTTAGGTTTTTATATCGGCGTTTAGCGGCCGGTGCGGGCCACAAGAAGTCAGCAGCGACCATTTGTAGCGTGTGGTGGCCACACCATATAAAATGTATGAAAACTACAGGAAATATGCCTGTGGCGGCGTTTTGTGGTTGTGGCCGGTGGCACATGTGCGGGGACCCAAAGTGTTTTTTAGATTAAGTACATATTTGAAGAAGATTGTAGATTAAGATTAAATATATGTAAAAGATTACTAAAATTAATTAAAGCTATTGTTAGCTTCTTCAATTTAAATTGAACATGTAGCATCTATAGACTAATACTGGTACGGCCTCGCAACAATTTCTCAACAAACGAACACACGATTTTGCCCTCGACATTTACATAGTACAAAGGAAGTTCATATTTATCATTAAAATATTATCAAGAGAAAAAAGGTTATTTCGGATTTCCATAAATCATTGAGCTTTTTTTTTATTCATAAAGGTGCTTGAAATATTATGATCCGAAAAAAAAGCTTGAACTATTGTTTCACGTCAAAATGGTCAGTGTTCACCGTAATTTGTCAACATTTGATATGTCAATGCCAGCTTAGAAGCACCTTATAACGTAGCGTGACGGTATAACCACGTGGGAGCTCATTTAGGAACGTCCCATTGAACCAAATTGAAAATAATCGGAAAAAAATACAATATGTAAACGACCTAACCTAAATATGAATATAATAACAAACTACTTGGAATAACATATCGTAATTTTCTTTTTGTATAGAAATCACTGCCAGTATTTTTTAATTATAAATCCTGTTCTTGAAATTGGAATGTACATTTAAAAAGGCCTCATAGGTCGTATTATTTAATCTTTTGTGTTTGTATTAAAAAAAAACCGGTCGGACGAGTTTACTACATTTTTTAATTTACATTCAATAAATTCTGACATATAGGCATTCCATAGGTATACTCCTTCTGTTTTTTACTTACTTACTTTTCGTCACTTTTCGCCCGTGGTTTTACCCCATTCCTGAGGAATTACTAATTTTCCGTGATATAAATTATTTATTATTATTTCAGGCTTTTTTTTCTCTGTCAAATCCTATGATAATCGGTTGAGAAGTTTTGCTGTGAGTGGAACAAACTTAGCCTACCAACCAAATAACGAATTTATAAATTACATACCTATGAATATGCAAATAAAGAAAAAAATAAAGGAACATTATGGCTTTTTAATAATAGACAACTACATTTAGGAACAAAGTAAGCGGTCAATTATTTTGAATCATATTATATGGGTCTCAATGGGGCTTAGACAACTCGTCCCACGTAAAATTAGACCCATACGACAGACGCATTGTCGGTCCTCTGAATCAGGTGATAATTGGATACATTTCACATCACTATACTTATTTAAATGGCACCAGATCTATTTCACAAATTCTGCCAGTGTCAAGGAAGAAGGCAGAATACTTACATATCGAGCGATTTGTTCGAAACATAAAAAAAGAAATAAATAAAATAATTTATTTAAACCCACACATTAACAACAGCATGATTATAATAAATAACAAAACAACACAATTAAAGCTGAGGCCAAAAAGGCACCTATCTAAGTTTATGTTGCTGTGGGAACTCGTGTTGTAATTAACAAATTTATAACTGATATTATAATTTTACCTTTTACCGCCATTTTAAATCGTTACTCCCACACATGACATTGATAACAAAGCAACATAATTTTACACGTAAAGTAATTTAGGGAGCACCGCGTTATTGCTCTTACAAACCATTAATCTCTGCCGTATTCGTACACTGTATATATTTGGGAAACGACGGCGGTGGCGGAGTATCGTGTTCTGGAGATAATGTTTTGACGAATTATGAGACTGGAGAGGAATTAATTTAAAATAAACGGCACAAGGAATGTTATTAGAAGACTTGGCAATATGGAAGTATGTTTTGGAGCTGATTAATGAATATAATGATCGTAGTGATAATTATCCAATAAGCTATGTAGTGAGAAAGAAATAAAAAATATTTTTAAATAAACACAATGTTAGTTAAATATATGTTTTAAAATAGCAAATATTAAAAAAATTACTTCAAAAATAAATTTAATACAAAAGAATAATATTTTCTACAACATTTTGAAGGCGGTGCCAAGTATAACATAAAAAAATACTATAATATTTGAGGAGTTCCCTCAATTCTTCATGGATTCCATCATCAAAACTGAATTTGCATAAAAATGGGACCAATCTGGAATTTTCCAAATCGGTTTACAAATGACGGAGTTCCGAGATAACAAATATAAAAATGAGTAAACAAAGTAATATATTACTTAATTGAAAATTGAATGAGCTTTTTTATGAAACTTTTCCAACTTCTATAGACAGATGTACAATTTATTTTACAACCTTTATAGGTCCTCATTCCATTAAAATATTGCCTAGTTTTTGCAATGTTAAAACGTTCATCAGCTATATATAGCCGGTTGTTTAACAAAAAACAAGCGATGAACCTGTTTATGTTCAGTAACTAGTTTGTGCAAGGTTAAGAGGGAAGAGCAATGTTTAAATGCAACGAATAAAAAATCTATTTATTCTAGAACGTGTGTTAAATATTCTTTTTTTTATTTATTAAGTCTTAACTGTATAAATAAACCAATTCGTTGAAGATGATTAGCAACTTGGTATACCGCGATAGCCCTGTGAGGTTTGGGGGAATATACGAGTATATTATTATGTACTAGCTGTTCCCCGCGGTCACCCACGTTCCCGGTGTAATTTTTTTTCATACAAACCTTCTCCTGACAATAACGAACACATAAAAGAAAGATTTATCCAATTGGTGCAGTCGTTCGAAAGTTATGCGCGTACAAACATTTCGGCGATCCTTTTTTATATATATCTATCTATAGGAGTCTATAAGGAACATACATAAATACATACTTTCTCTTTTATATATATATAGATAGATAATAATATAAATAATGTTCTGTCAAAAAACAATGTGACTAACTTTCCCCCTCCGGTCGTTTATGTATAATAGAGGACATTCTAAATTCAAATTATGCAATTTCTTAGCGCCATATTTATACTGTTACACTTTAAATCTTTGGTACAATGGCGATTAACCCAAGGCTACACTTGATCTGTGTGTGACACAACATTGAAATCAGCCAATCGCCGAGCCTCATTTTTGATACACAAACAACCATTGAGAAACTTGAACTTGTCGGACAGGCTTCCATATAGTTAGACGAAACATAAAGGACTTGGTTTGGTTTTGGAACTCATTGAAGCTGGTAAACGTGAATGACCTTTAGAACGAGAATCAACACATAGATTAATAAAAAATAAACCTTATATCGTACATAAAAGATTCAAATTCTATTCATACAATTAACTGAAAATTTTATTGATGTACCTACTCAGTAAGGACAAAAAATTACTTCGGAATCTCTTAAAATTTTCTCAGTAAGTATAAACTATCTACATGTTGTTATCCACCTGCTGTCGTTTTTTCCAGGTTAATGGGCTCTCGGCCTTCATTCATAAATTGACTTCCGATTTCCTTGACCTTTGTTATCCTTCTACATACTACGTCATTACTTAAGTCAATGATCTCCTGATTTTATATCAGTTTTGTCTGTATTAAATTAAATGGTATCAAATCTAATAATTAAGATTCAAAAACCCATTCAACAATTCATACAATTAGGCAACACATTGGCCCCTTGTATTCTAAAAATCTATAGTCTATGTCATAATTACCATCAGGTAGACCGTCTGCCTGCTTATAACTTAAAAAAAAACTGTTTTAGATATTTTATCCTACTATCCTACTAACATAATAAATCTGAAAGTTTGTGACTCAATCGCGCATAAACGGCTCAATGGATTTGGATGAAACTTAGCACATAGATAGATCATACCCTGGAATAAAATAAAGGGTAGATACTTTTTATACAATCTACTTTGATAGAAGCCGCAGGGAAGCTGTTAGTAAAAAAAAATAAAGGACCCTCAAAATGAGTCGACCTATGTATAACAGTAGCATTCAAAGTCACAAAAAAACCAACCTGAGGCATATATCCTATCCTAGGTCCAGGAACCCCGCTACCAGGGCTACCTGGTCTTCCACCCAGCACCCAAATCTCTCCAGAATTCAATCTTCTTCTGCCAACTATACACGATAGAAGAGTAGTCTTTCCACATCCAGATGCACCGAGAAGGCCGTAACTGAAAAAAAAAACAAATAAGGGCTAGGTGATAGTAATAAATAAAATAATACTTACAGCCTATATCTGCCCACTGCTGAGCACAGGAATTCACGAATAAGAGTGAAAGAGAATCAGGTGACAGTAGTTCAATGGTAAATATGGGAGAGTGAATTGGAATCCTACAAAGAGATTTAGCTTTCGTTGAAGGTAAGAACTATAGCACGATTGTAGCGGATACTTACCTACCCGCTTGGTTACCATCCTACAGGTTGAAAATCTGTCGCTAAGCAAATAGCTTAGAGAAGAAAATAATGATGAATTAGAAAAAGCATTTATGTTATTGTGAGTAATATTTCTGCCATTCCATTTGAATTAGAAAAAAACAGTCAAGAGTATGTAGGAACACGCACAGGATACGGTTCCGTAGTCAATATGATATCTATACAAAATGTCAGCTTGATATCATTGGTAGTCTCCGAGTAAAATGACCATAACAGACAGACGGACATGACGAAACTATAACCCACCTTTTACATGAGATGGTTTAAGGTCTGGTTAAGCCCGGGTTTTAAATATATCTGCACTTGATCTGATGAAGTCGTATCTTGGGGAGAGAACTCAAAGTGTTGATGTCAATAGAGCTAAATCATCTGGTTCTCCTGTGCATATGGGTGTGCCGCAGGGCTGTATTTAGACTCAAAACTTCAATGGGGCACCCAAATATCATGCAGCACCCAATAAATGAGACAGGGCTATCTTAAACCCTGGATTTTATAAGATTTGCTTTAAACCATCTCACGTAATAAGACCGTAAGGATTTCTCGGTTGCCTGCGGAACCCTAAAAAGTCATGTAACCTGTATTTTAGATAACCCAAATTTTATCATAAATGTCTGCCTGCTGTCTGCACAAAGCATAAACTGATGAAATATACATTAGGTATTGGTACAAAAATATTAAAGATTAATGACTGTCTGTTGTCATAATGAAATAAAATTTTACTCCGACACGAAATGTTTGGGAACAGCTTTTTGGGTCAGGCATTATAACACAAGTGCTTTGTTTACGATGTTAGTAAATGGTCTAATCTTCTGGCACGGGTGATACAAATATGTTTTTTTTTTCTTGTCTGTTAAGCTTAAACTTGTATATTATCCGAGTCATACACTTAAACCAAAATATATGATAATTCAATTGCTGTTCGTTAGTCTCGCTTATTTTTTATTGGAAACATCCATTATCGATCTTACGTGGCATGAAGTTTGCAGGCCTGTCTAGTCGCATATAATGTCAGTGAAACTAGAATAGTTGTTTTATGAAAATGTTAAAAAGAGTAATTGCCAATTTTAATGCGGACTCTTTTCATCAAAAGTCAGACTATTCTCAGTTTCATTCTCTTTTCAAAATGGTGGAACAAAAGTTGTTCAGGTTGTTGAGTAGGTGGGACCATCATTCAATTCAGTAACCCTTTACAGACCACCTTGTTAAAGTCAAGGTCTATGAACAAATTTTTTTTTTTTATTCAAAGAAGTACAAATAATTTCTTTGATAAACTTTTCTTTAAAAAGTTAGGATCCTTTTTTAATTATGTAATATCAAAAAACCACGAGTAAAAGCTATTTTCCATAGGAAGGAAACATTTTAAATAATTGTCGTAACGAATGGACTGAAACAAAATGATAATTTTCAATTTACAAGCGGTCGGGAAATATAATGGTGGAAATTTATTACAACTGGCGACACTTGGGATTTTTTTGTTCATGTTATTGAAGCTTAAATGTTGGTTTACTTTATAAATTGAGCTGGTGAGTGCATCTTTGAAAATTAACTCCATTTCGTAAACTATTTAAGCACCTACTATTAATTTAACTAATTAATTAATTCAGCTATCGTTTGTTTGCAAATAATTGACATTAGAAAACCTTATTGTCCGTGTATGAAAGAAAATGAATAATCCGCGAGAGGTCAATATTTATTATTTACACTCAGGGTAACTTCTAATGTTGCTAAGTCGAGAAACACATACCCAAGGAAAAAAAACGTAAATGTAAAATGACTTGCAGTTTGTTGTGTTGACTTAAACCGTAATAGTTTTGTTTGGCGTCAAACCTTTTTACAATAGTACCTATGTATATTCAAAATAAAAACCTGTTTAGTGATATTTAAATTGTAGGTATAGTTGTTTGTCACTGTGTCATATAAAAATCGGTCAAAAGCGAGACATATATGCGCCAGAGGGTTCTGTACAATAATGGATAATAAATCACAATCACAAATTTGTAGTTCTGTGTCTCAAAATTGCTATGAAATGATTAGTAGGTGAAACAAAATATTAACCATAAATGACATTTTCTAAAATACTTTTCCATCTCGCTTGGCTTTGTTTTAACATTATACTAGCGACCGCCTCGACTTCGTACAGGTAGCTATCAGAGCATATACGACATTTTTATATAAGCATTATATAACTCTAGGTTTACGCCATGATTTTTTCCGACAATCATCCGATAATCTTCAACAATCATCGTCATATTTTAGCCAATTTACACAAAACTGAAACGAATGATACCTAAGCCTTCCTCATAAATCACTCCGTCTATTGGAGAAAACCACTTGAAAACCGTTCAGTAGTTTTTGAGATTATTACGAACATACAGACAGACAGATGAGGCAGGGGAGTTTGTTTCATTATGTAGTGATTTATATGAAAACATTATCAAAATTACTTACATAGCGCCCTTAGGAACTGTCATATTCAATCCATCAAGAATTACATTTGGATTCTTGGTGGTTCCATATCTTTTGTGAGCACGTCTAACACACACGGCGTGTTCCCTCCTAGAAGCTACCGTGGACTTCTGCGTTTTAAATGTTTTATTTCTTCTGGCAGCTAGTTCTCCCTCTATTGTGCTTATTGTGATGGGTTGGTCCGGATCTCGGACATCTTCCATGGAGATCGTCGCTCCTTCATTGTCGTAAGCTGGCATTTTCTGGAAAGAAGAAAAGTTTGAATGACTGAGTGTATATTTAGAAGTAGTATAAGTAATTTTTCAGCTATATGTTTACCATAGTACCTACAAGCTCTGATCGATATGGTACCTAATAGATAATCATGTGTAAAAAATGTGGCGAAGGTTATTCGAAAGCGTAATTGTTGTTTTATATTATTAACTAGCTTCCGCCCCGCGGTTTCACCCGCATTCCCAAGGGATCTTATGTTTTCCCGGAACAAAAAGTAGTTCATACCCTTCCTCGATAAATGGGCTATCCAACACTAAAATAATTTTTCAATTCGAACCAGTAGTTCCTGAGATAAGGGCGTTCAAACAAACAAACTCTTCAGCTTTATAATATAAGTATAGATTCACATATTTAAATGCAATTTCTATTTTCAACTAGGCCATCTTAAAACAACGATATTATTATTAACTATTGTCACATCTACAGATTTGTTAGGGTTCCGAAGATGCCCATTCACTCCATGAACTGAAGACATCTAGGTAAAAACAAACGGATGATTTAATTTAATTTATATATAAAATCGTTTTTTCTGAACCAAAATAGCGGTATAATATTAAATTGCTTTTTAATTGATCTAGGTATTTACTAAAACTAAATAACTAATTAACGACCATCAATTATTAATTTTAGTGTCAAATCCGGAATATTTATTCCATTAATTATTCTAAAACTATATTCAACTCAATTAAAATACTTTAGGGACGGATTAATAGTATGTTCTTATTACACGCATAATTAAATAATAATAAATCTGTAAATAAATTCCAACCAGTATTACATACCGTTATAAAAAACATATGAAAAAACAACTTTGTTTATTGTAGAATAGCAAAAAGTTGTTTTGATAAAACCAAAGTAATTTACCAATCAATGCCACATTGGACGATGGAAAATTACAAGTTACGATCGACTATTAAAAGGAACTAGTTATAAGTAAGTATTTTGGGCGAGATCTATAGAATGTATGAGAGAACGTTCAAACTAACATTTCATTGTGTTCATGAGTGTGGTAAGTTGGTACCAAAATGATGTACTATCAACATGAAAAGCCCTAACAGGGGTTAGGTCACTGCAAATATAAAAAAAAACTAGGATTATTTTACTAAATATTACTAGGTGATTTTTTAGTCACTGGCAATACTTGCAGGGGTGGAAGTAGGTACTCATCAATATGAACAACTTTTATTATAGGACCAACTCCGATATCGCGTAAAATAAAATGTTTGATTCACACATTTTGGTCGAGTAGGTATTGAATTTTTTTTTTGGAACAACTGATACTTTTTCATGATTTTGACAGTTAATCCCATAGTATAGTAGTACTAAGTTGTTCCTATTGATGAGTACTTCCACCCCTGCAAGTATTGCCAACTACTAAAAGTCACCCGCTGTATAAAACAAAGATTTTGTTAATATAATGAGTAGGTAGCTAAGGAATATACAAATTCAATAGATACGCTTAAAACGCTTGCTAAAAGGTATAACAAGATTTTATAATAATCTAGTTACCTCACTGCCAAGTTTCTTCAATGTTATTAATGCTACTAGGCACGTGAGTTTGGCCCGTACTACAAAATACTGGCTACCTACCCCAATGGAAAACGAAGACAAATTCCTGTCAGTGCGCATAGGGGGTCTAGTCCGAAAAACGATACACGATAGTCCGATCATCGTTTTCAAATATGAACCAATGGAATTGCAGCAGAACTGACAGTTGAGTGTCACATGAGACAGAGAGAGAATTAGAGACGTGAATTACGTGTATATCCTCAATCCTCTCTCTCCCTTATCTAAGGGGAGGGTCGTGCCCCTGCATTGGGAATTTACATTAATAAACTACCTTACAATCTTAGTTTTTTTAAGATATTAGGTAGGTACGTAGTCCCCGTCCTATGAATACATGTAAGTGACATATGAGCCGACCCTGCAGAAACCTTTTCTGACGTTTTTAGTTGAGCTCCATATTATACTCCTGCGCATGTGCAAAGTTCACGCATGATTAAGTAACTTGCTACTACATCTTTATAGGGTCATAATTTAAACTACGTATTACATGTCAGCCGTTTTATTAGATATGCAGTAAATATATTAGATTTACGGCAAAGTAAATTACTTTGTATATAATATTAATTGCACCCTCAATGAAGAGGTCAGATTTTTATAACTTGACACCTAAACAAACATAAAAGATGACGTTTTACGGTAATAAAAATTATGTTTGGTTATAGGAAATATATTTATTTTCATGGCCTTCGTAATTCTAAAAGTATTGATATGTTGTTATGTTTTTTTTTTACCAAATATTGAGTGTGAATGATGTAGTAAGAGTTACAGAATGCTAAGAGATTTTCTTATTATTTTCTTGTCTGTCTACCTGTCTAGAAACACTTTGAAATCACTAAACGGATTTTCATGTTGTTTTAATAGGTTATACTTCAAATAGGCTATTTTATCGAACTCGTGTGAATGGAAGAAAAGATTTTTATTATACTACATTGTCGGCAAACAAGCATACGGCCCACCTGATGGTAAGCGGTCACTGTAGCCTATGAACGCTTGCAACACCAAGGGTATCACTCACGCGTTGCCGACCCTTCCCCCCACCCCGATGAGCTCTGGCGACCTTACTTACGCGCAGGAACACAACTATAAGTTATTTGGCTGCGGTATTCTGTAAGCCCTCCAAGAGTCAGGCGGTTCTCCCTCCAAGAGTCAGGCGGTTCTCTTTTATAGAACCGACCGAAAAAGACGTCCCCCCATCCCCGACCCAGTCACACTATTCGGCAAGCCAAATATCTCGGTGTGACCCTCGATGATCGCCTATCCTTCGCTGCACACATAAGGGCGGTTCGCGCGCGCGCCGCCTTTGTGGCAGGACGACTCCACTGCATGATCAACGCCCGGTCTAAACTTGCCCTAAAAAGCAAGGTTAGACTCTATACCGCGTGTATCCGTCCAGTCATGACGTATGCGAGCACCGTGTTCGCTCACGCTGCTCCCACACATCTCCACACCCTTCAGGTGATTCAAAACCGTTTCATGCGCAAAGCCACGGGCGCCCCGTGGTACATGCGCAATGAAAACCTCCACCTTGACTTAGGTCTCCCTACAATCAAACAATTTATAAAACGCGCCTCGCGCCGATATTTTGATACCGCAGCGCACCACGCGAATCCCTTGATAGTCAACACTATCACATACACCCCGTCCCTTATTTCCCGCATCCGTAGGCCTAGGCACGCCCTCAGCGAACCAGACGATGCCACCACTTTAGCTCAAATCGAGGCTGACGAAGCCCGAAAACAGATACAAATGCGCAACCGACAACCAAGATTTCGTCCTCGCCGGCGAGGACCGTCGCGACGTCCCTCTCAGTCTCGTCCCGTTTAAGCGGCCCGAGCTGCATATTAGCAATCCGACCGATCCCCAAATAATTATAATTGTTTGCATGCTAAGTCCTCCCTCATTCCCCAGGCAACGTCCTGAGCCGAGGTCGAGCCCCACAGGGGGCACCCTCAGGCTACCGTTGCCCAAAATTATTTAGTTTTAGTTTTTAGTTTTAAGTAAAAGCACCGCAAAAGTCCGCGTAACGGTGGAAGAAGGTCCCCTGGACCCACCACCTTCCTGTTCCAGTCAAAAAAAAAAAAAAAAAATATTCTGTAAGGTAGAGGTACTTCCCCAGTCGAGCTGCTCTCTGAGCGACATATCGCTATGCTCTACCTCTCTATAAAGACAAGAAGAATGTTTCTTATAAGATATATTTTATATAGCCTGCGCGAGCGAAGCCACGGGCGAAAAGCTAGATCTCAAATATTTTCCTTTCAAGTTTAAACATTGTATATAGTTACATAACATGCCTGTTCAAAGGTCAAATCGTTAAACAAATAAAGAATGTTTGTCACCTACAGTTTATATATTTTTAGCACACGGCTTGTGTATATTGCCAATGTCAAGTTATAATCTATAAGTACCTACTACTAATATTATAAAGCTGAAGAGTTTGTTTGGTTGAACGCGCTAATCTCAGGAACTACTGGTTCGAATTGAAAAATTATTTTAGTATTGGATAGCTAATTTATCGAGGAAGGCTATAGGCTACTTTTTATCCCGGGAAAACATAAGATCCCTCGGGAACGCGGGTGAAACCGCGGGACGGAAGCTAGTTATTCAATAAAATTCACGATTTCATGAAAATAAAATGTAAACGTTATGTCACTTTGCCAGTTTTTTTAAACCACATAAGCATAACCTAGCACGACGGTATGAAATCTTAAAGTGCACGTGGATTATGTATTGTATCTTTATTGCAATCAGTTTCAATTTAAACAACGTCTAAATCGATAGACACTTATGCAGAATTCCATTTGAAAAGTAATCAAAAACCCACTATATTTAACCGGTTTCAAATAGAAACGTATCAAAACTGATTGCAACAAACGTAATAATGATGAAAATGTGTCGCCAATATTCTGCAATCGAGAGCCCAGTTTTCTTTCAGAATTGATATATCCACTTCGATTAAATAGAAAACTTTTCAAATAACAAAAAATATCCTATATTACATGCCATCCTCTCGCCAAAGTCGCATAATAATATAAACATTAGAAATAGCAGTAAAAATACCAATTTGTTGCCGACCTTTACAAAGCATAGAAGGCAACTCGCTCTCAATGCAACTGCACGAACCGTAGGTGCATTACCGTAGATTTTTTATTTGATAGTCATGTAGACACGAGACCACGTACCACCTACTGACACACGTCAGTGGTGCCATCATTTCCCTGGGAAAATCACGTAAACAGAAGCGGCGTAAAAAGAGCTCTTCAAGGTCGGCAACACATCGGAAATCCATCTGATATTGCAAATGTTCATAGGCAGCGGTGACCACTTACCATCAGGTGGACCGTGGACCTTCTGCCTGCTTGTCAACCGACTGACATCAAAAAAACCATGAACCGATTTCAATGGGGAAAATTCTGTATTTTATTAGGCACAGTTTAGTGCAGAAACGCATACTCTTGGCGGACGCATTTGTAAACGAGTTTCCTAACATAACCTTATGTCTTGTAAGATATAATGGTACTGCCCAACACTATCTCTTGACCTTGCCTAATCTAATCAGCCTACTTCTGCTCGGAGCCCCTATTGCTCAACTCGTTCCGGTCCTGACTCGCCCCACCCTTGTGTTTTATATAATTTGTATTTTTAACAGTCATTTTTAGTCTAATTCTAAGTGACAACATCGAGTTACAGTTTATTGGAGGTAAATCTCTGGCATATAGGATTCCAGACGATGCTTTCCTCATCGAAAAACTAGCGTAGAAGTGACCCGAGTACCATTATACTATTTTTTTTATATCAAATACACGTTATAACTTCGTGTCGAAACCATTTTTGATGAAAGTCGTTTCCACATTATGGAGCTTTTAAATATACAATTATCATCATAAATAGTCATACATATAAATCAGTTTTAGTATAGAAGGCATAGTTACTAATGGATGTACACAAATGAATATTTAAATGACTACAATATAGCGGTCGCTCTTGTACATCTGAAGTAATAAATCTAAGTTTATTTTGTAATTGTAATCGTAGAGTTTATTGCTGGCTCAGTAAAAGCAATCTTTATAACCATGCGTTAGTCTAACAATACATAGGTGCTTAAAAAAAAGTGCTTGTGAAGTCTATGATATTTCATCGAAAAAAATATTTAATTTCATTTAATATTTGCATGATTCTTTAAAATATTCTCATACGCATGACGCAGCTTCCGTATAAGTACTAATAAATTAATTAAATATATATTTTATCAACTTCTTGTGAATTGACGTAGGTAGGTGTGACGTATGTGCAACTTGAGTTTATTATTAGAACCGGTTGACAGAACCTGATTGATGAACCTTGGTTGCCGGTCAGTGGGTTTTGCAGAAAAAATCTCTCAGAAAGCGATATATGATACAATACGACAGTAGATAAACTAAAGACACTTCTTAATTCCCCTTGTTTTATTTTTAAAAAATCTAGAATCTCAACAAAAAACAGCATTTGAGCAAACTGTTACTTCTTATGCATTGTCCTCACCCCGAGCATTTGTTTATATATTTGCAAAACTTACATTATGCTTACATGGCTTCAAAAGTAACATAAATAAGTATTAATTCTCGTGAACAAAACAATGTGTTGCCAGGAATCTAAATCAATCAAATCTGTAAAACACAACTTCTTTGTTATTACTATTTTTTTTGCAAACAAACGAATTTAAAACAATAAATAGTCCTTGCACTTAGCGGGTACTCGTCCTCGCCGGCGAGAACCGTCGGGACGTCGCTCTCAGCCTCGTCCCCAATATTAATTTATTTGCATTCTACGTCCTCCCCTATTTCCCTGGCAACGTCCTGAGCCGAGGTTCGATACCAATATTCAAAAGGAAAGATACCAATATTTTTTCTTCCAAAACTGCTCGGCTCAACGTCTTCATCGCCCGAATATTCAACGTCGAATGCTCATTACAGGAGAATACTCCCGGTAAGGACGGTCCTTTAAATAAGCACTCACCCGTTTTAATTAAGATAAATCAAGACTAATGCGTCCACAATTCAAATCAAATAAATACAATAAAGCCGGGCTTACCAACACCGTTGGGGAATTCTCTTTACGTCAGAAGCGTTATTAAAACGCTCTTTTTTAAGGTCAATTATTTTATGAAGAAATACAAACTACTTAAACGGCACGTGATTTCGCCAAATGGCTCCAACGGAAGATCAGCGCTGGCGACCAGCTGGCATTATGCTGAGTTGGAGCCAATTTGTGACAATTGCATGTTTTGTCCTAGTATTAATTTGTTCTATTTTTTCTTATAATATACATACATTGTGATGTCGCAAATAAATATATATTCTATTCTATTCTATTCTAAACATAAAATATCATAGGTATATTTTTTTTATCAAACGTTGATATTTTTTTGTACGACGGCCGAGCATTGTGTTTTTTTTTTTGTAGCAGGATTATTTTATGAAAACTAATTCGATGAGTAGCGATATAACATTTATTTCGCAATAATATGCTTTGGCAGCACGAAAAATAATTATCATTCAATATGCGGGTCACTCTCTCAATCATAATAACAATTTATTTAAAAAAAAAAAATTATGTCGGAGTCTTACCAAATAAAAAATTGAATTTGTAATTTATTAATTACCCGAATGATGTACATTTCATTTAATCATCTCTCACACCGGCGCAAGTGCAATTAATTGCATAATTTTATGACTAAAATTAAACCGTGTCAAGGCTGCTCGCAAAAGTACGTTTAAGCGTCTCGTCTTCACCTAAAAATAAAGTTCATTGTCATTAAGTAGGCGTGCGGACTTCCTTAAATGTATTAAAACATATTATAACCGACTTCCAAAAAGGAGCAGGCTATTTACATCTGACATTAATAGCATACTGTTCAATAATGTAATTTTTTAAATACGTAAAACTAGTTTTTTTTGTTCACACTATGACGCTGTAGAACTTAAGGTTCGTATTTTTACAAGCTTTTATTTAACTTGCAATGTATGTATATTTGTCTGTCCGGGTGGAATCTTGCAAGTCGAATTTCACCCACTTTCAGCAGTCGGATTGACTTGATATTTGCTATACATTAGTATATTGGAAGACAATGCAAGTGCAGTCAACAAAAAGTACAGTCACCAAAAAAAAGCTTGTATTAAAAATTAAATTTTTAACAAAAACTTTTTATTCTATTACTGCTTTACGAATAATATAGAACCCATCTTCAAATTTATATTTAATCATGACATGACATTGACAACTGATGAAATAATTTCTTTGAAATTACCGTTTGTAAAGTACCTGTTTTTTTATAGGTAGATATATGTAGATTTTTGCACGCAGCTGCGCTTGCGCAGACTTTATTAAATATTTATGTCTTTTCATCTTTTCACCTGATTTCGATAAAATAACCGCATTACCCTGTGAAACTCAATGAAAATCCTTTTAATGGTTTCGAAGATTAGCCTGTTTAAATAGGCAGACAGACAGACAGACAGAAAAAAAAACTTCGTATTCTATTACTATATCACCAAAACTCCATTTTTGGTAAAAAAAAAAAAAACGTATAGACATTCTTATTATAAACAGATTCATTTTGTATAGATAGGCAAGTACTAACAAGGTAAATTTTTAAGTTACTTATTCAAGAAACATCGTAGTAAGTAGCTTCTATGAGTCATTTTTGCATCATCTCTAGTTAGTTCTTTTACAATCCTACTAATATTATTAATTTGAATGTTTGTATGTTTATGACTTAATCATGCCTAAACGGCTGAATGGATTTGGATAAAACTTGGTTAATTAATATATAGATTATACTCTGGAATTACATATAGGGTTCTTTTTATACCAGGAGAACATAAAGATCCCTCGGGAACGCACATGAAAACGTGGGTATGCCCTCAGCTAGTCTATTATAAACTAGCTTTCGCCCCGCTGTTTCACCCGCGTTCCCCAGGGATCTTATGTTTTCCCGGGATAAAAAATAGCCTGTGTTCTTCTTCATACCATAGGCTATCTGCATACCAAATTTCATCGCGATCGGTTCAGCGGTTTAAGCGTGAAAAGGTAACAAACAAAAAAAACAACAAACAAACTGACTTGGTTTCGCATTTATAATATTATAAAGTTAGGATAGGAAGTTAGGATTATAATGTACACTTGAATATTATAAGTAAAACCGCGAGACCATGGTATAATATCTAGAAAAATATAGCTTGAATGACGTCAGCAAATGGAATGATCAACAATGTCATAAAATTATTGGTAAATGAAGGTGATTCAAGAAACCTTGATTGGTAAGACACGGAAATTATATTGTTGTTTTCAAACAATGAAATAACGTGCAATTTTTATATTTCTTCTTTTGCAAAATCATTTTTCTACTAGGCTTATGTTTATTATATTGCTTTAAAAATGGTTAAACATTGAATAGAAAAGCCAACATTGTCAGACTGTCCAAAAAAAGAACAATTAAAATAAATGTAACGTTACTGAGTTTCTTGCCGGTTCTTCTCAGTTGAAGGCGACTTCTGAACCGGTGGTAACTTCAGTAGCTTCGACGTTCATAAGTGCCCTTCGAGGGCCTAAACTGAATCAAAGGCTTTGACTTTGATAGGCCCGTGTTTGACTTCAATCTCACTATGGTAAGTGATGATGTGGCCTAAGGTGATAATCACACAAAGCCAAGAAGGAACTGGCTCTCAAGTGCAGCTGCCGGAACACACCAATAGGTGTATAGCGACAGGGAAATACCCTGCGACATTCTTCACAAAGTCATCTGTCTCAAACTAAGTAGAGCTTAAACTAGGTACCTATGTAAGCTATATAACTGACTAGCATCCGCCCCGTGGTATCACCCGCGTTCCCGAGGGATAATGTGTTTTCCCGGGATAAAAAAAAGTACTCTATAGCCTTCCTCGATAAATAAGCTATCCAACACTAAAAGATTTTTTCAATTCGAACCAGTAGTTCCTGAGATTCGCACGTTCAAAGAAACAAACTCTTCAGATTTATAATATTAGTATAGATATACCATTTGTAAATGTATAACTAATTATTTATATATATTTTTTTTAATAATATACGCTCAGATTCAGAATAAACAAACATATACCTATTCATTCACGAAAATTTTTGTCTGGATGGGAATAGAACTCACGACCTGTAACAGTCAGGAGATGGACACCCACAACTATCCTAAATTAAAGTGCGACCGCCGAGAGAATGCGTTTGTAACACCTGTAAATAATGGATTAATCACGGAAACGGCTCATTTGATTTTGATACGACTCTCACTATACTTTACTTAAGAGAATACTGAACCGTCCTTGAAAATTCCATCGAAATCGGATTAGCATTTTCTGCTCATTTTAGTTACTTACATGTTATCTGTAACCTGACTCAGTCTACTATCACGTTTACGTTTACGACATTTCTCTATTCTATAGGAATTGGCACAGCGCCTCTCGCGGAATTTTCATGGAACTAATTTCTCCCATACAAATAGTTAGTAAACGCCAATGATTTCTAAAAGATCCTCGATCCAACGACCTCCTAGATATATATTCATTATTACTGTATTAGCTACTAAATTGATTTATTTAATCATTTTCCTATCATTATAACATACCAGCAATTATAAGTAGTAATTCAACCCTCAGCTGCCAAAGGTCAACATCTTACTGTTTTATAATTGTTTAATGTCTACGTTAGGAATAGTCTTGTCTCATGTTTATGTTATAATACTTTATGCAATATTATACCTAAACGTAATGACATAAAGTGTTAATTGATAAATATAATTCCATGTGACCTTTTTGTTTATAGTTTTTGTTGGAATCCAACTAATATAATTTACTAGCTGTCCCCGGCGGTTTCAACCGCGTTCCCGAGAAAAAAGTAGCTCATGTCCTTCTCCATACCATAGGCTATCTGCTACCAAATTTCATCGTGATCGGTTCAGCGGTTTAGACGTGAAAAGGTAATAAACAAACAAACTCACATTCGCATTTATAATATTAAGTTACCTGATTACTACTTTTTTCTAAATATAGCTTATCCCCTCGGTTTCACCTGCGTTCTCGGTATAAAAATTGCGTATTCCTTCCTCAAAAATTGGACTATCAGATGCAAAGAGAATATTTCAAATCCGACTGGTAGTTCCAGAGATTAGCGCCTAGTTACGGTGTATAACTTAATTTAAAAAAAAAGTGTTATTATTTTGTGTGAAAATCGTAAGTGAAAACCAACAGTTATTAGATTTTAGTACTAAGTCAATTGTAACACTTGCAACAGACGTAAATTAGTACTCATGTTCTAAATCTTACATAATAAATATATAATTGAATTACGCAATAGTGTTAATATTTAATTACGTAGCTAATTACCTTTGCCTTTCGGTCTCCTTGCCTATGTCCATTTCCGTATAGCTACAACAAAAACTGAAAATTTTACATCTAAATCACTAAACGACAGACAGACATGTTTGCTTTTAAAAAGATAAGAATAGTTCTCTTGTATGCAGTCCTACTCTTCCAAAACATCATGACGTCATCATTATATTTAGCCACTGAGTAAATGTGACCAGAGAGGACACTCTACGGTACGGAATACACATACTGAGAAAACCCTAAGACGAAATATTATTCTTATTATATACAATATCCAATGAATATTCAAAAGGTCACTATGAGGTCTAAAGCTGCACCGCAGAACTAGCTACACCCTTAATATGAGTCACTTGATACTGGTTGGACCTTCAAATCGGAAACTTTCGGAATGCACGCGTCAGTACCGTCGCAACCTTCTGGTTCTTTTTACATTTTAGATGTTACCAAACGTGTAGAATGTTACATTATTTATTCGTTCTAATCTAATTTTAAATTCAAAATAAGAACACGCTTATTTTTAATTTTGTGCCTACACTACACCGATTGTTCTGAGATTTTACATTTGAATTCCTTTTTTTCTATGAAACCAAAATGCTCATTAGTTTAATTTCTCAAATATTTCATTAAAAATATATACCTAAGTCAACAATAAACACAAGTTAATGGCGGTCTTTCAGTTGTTTTTATGTCTTATTTCGGTTCTGTCACTTTGTTCATAACTCATTAATATCCTGTTGACAACTTAACTCTCAAATAGGCTCACTAACCTTCCATCAGTCACGAAAAAAATATATTACTTTTCATACAAAAGATCAACTCTGCTCAATCAAAGTGTATGAAAATAAAGTTTGATTTTTTTTCACAATTTCAGGGTTGGTCCCATAGTAAAAGTTGTTCATATTGATGAATACTTCCAACCCTAAATAAAGCACGGTCGGTGAATTTCAAATAACCCTGTATATTTCGATTTTTCATGGATAACGTAGATCTTTTTGCTATTTTTAATCAGTAAACATGGTTTTAAAACTCATGGGATCAATTCTGAGACTAAGCAAACAATTTTCACATAAAAATAATCCTGTATAATTATTACCGCTGTTATTTATTATACTTAATTAACATCAGAAACAAAATACGTTATAAGATAAAACTTCTTTATCCTTTATTATACGTTACGAGTATTATATTACCATCAATCAATCAATTACTTACTTTATTTCGCATGAAATAAGTTACAAGCGTGTAAAAGTTCTTAATAATATCAGTAGCATATATATAATGTATATCACGCTACCACTACTAGGGTACTAAATATATCTTTATAGAAAACTAGCTTTTCCGCACGGTTTCACCCGCGTTCCCGAGGGATCTTGTGTTTTCCCTGGATAAAAAGTAGCCTATAGCCTTTCTCGATAAATGGGCTATCCAACACTGAAAGATTTTTGCAAATCGAACCAGTAGTTCCTGAGATTAGCGCGTTCAAACAAACAAACTCTTCAGCTTTATAATATTAGTATAGATTCAGCTTCCGTATTTTTGTGTCCGTAAAACTCGAAAAGTAGATGATGGATTAACTTGAAATTTTTACACAACGTTGCATATTTAATATAAAAATGTTTTTGTATACTTTTTATACCTATTTTATTCCTAGGTTTTTACGGAAACGGGGTAATACTTAGCGTTTCGCGTTCAATTCAGCCACAGCAAAGCGTGGCCGAGTTTAGCTAGGGTGTAATATAATATATAGTATTTTATTTTTTTTAACTTATTTGTGACGTAAATAAATAGACAATAGTATAAACCTAACCTAACTAGTGAACAAATATCTCACGCTATGACAAGTTTAACTAGTAGTTTGTCAATTCTAACTACATCATTGTATAGGCATTGCAATCTGCTGACACTGGACACTTATTAAATTAGTCACCATCGACTGAGCACGATAGGTATTACATGGCTTATGTAAAAGTTAATAATTAATTCACTATGATAAACATTTTCACATACGGCGGTCAGATCGCAGCAAACGAAGCTCTCAGAAAATCAGAAACACATCCGTCATCCTCGATTTCGCCCTCGCCGGCGCAGACCTTGGCGAACGTCCTACCCAGTCTCGTCCTGTAATATCGGCCCGAGCTACAAGTAACAGTCCAGCTCTGCTACTCTGCCACCACCCTAAGCCGAAGTTTATGCCCCATTCAGGGGCGTCCTCAAGCGTCTTTTTCCCAGAATCTCGCCCTCAAAGCTCGACGATTAGTTCACGTAAGGGTGTAACGGTCGAGAGACCATAACCTACTAGTCCATTAAAAAAATAGTACATGCCTTCACCCGAGGAGGGGTCCATATCCAATAGCAAAAACCGGACAAGTGTGAGTCGGACTCGCGCACGAAGGGCTTCTTACCATTATCTATAAAAACGGCAAAAAAATCTCGTTTGTTGTATGGGAGCCCCCCTTAAATATTTATTTTATTTTGTTTTTAGTATTTGATGTAATAGCGGCAACAGAGATACATAATTTGTGAAAATTTCAACTAGTCTAGCTATCGCGGTACTTGAGATACAGCCTCGTGACAGACAGACGGATGGACAGACGGACGGACAGACAGCGAAGTCTTAGTAATAGGGTCCCGTTTTTACCCTTTAGGTACGGAACCCTTAAAACGAACTCTTACAAACATTAGACAATAAGCAAAACATTAATAGCTAACTAAACACTAACAAACAAATACCAACATTTGAAATGGAAATTAAGGATAAGAAAATACAGGTTTTTTTATTTTTATTATGTTATTTTCAATAATATATGTATCAGTAAGATGGATTAAGGATTAATGCGGTCAAGCAAATCAAGTCTGCACTATACCTAATCCTAAAAGAAATGCATACGAGTAAATTCATATTAGATACGAATACGAATAAATCAGATACAGTCAGTTGTTAAATTAACGTGTAATTGCATAATATTACTTACAAAAGGCCACGGTCTGAATACCGTGTATCCTATAAAGCAATGTTGGTCAGTGAATTAGCGATCTTAGTCTTGATTATTATGAACAAACATTGATAATAAAATTGTTCTTTTATAATCATTATTATAGGAACATAGCTGTCCTCCGCGGTTTTACCCGCGCTCCCGAGAAATAGAAGTTGACTAATATCCCTCTCCATACCATAGGCCATCTGCGTACCAATCATTACGATCGGTTCTGCAATTTAGGCGTGAAAAGGTAACAAACAAACTCACATTCCCATTTTATAATATTATTTAGGATATAGTGTGTCATGTGCTCAACACCCCCACCCCCAAAATCCTAGCTATTATCCTACTTCCCTACCCCTCAAGCCCCTTCCAAACTAAAATCCTGCATCCGCCACTGGTACCAACGATTTAGGCAGACATTCCTATTGCGTATTACAAAAATGTGGGATTACCAATATGGTTTTACCGCAGCGCTTCCAAAAAGGCGTGAAAAGATCTCTTCAAGGTTGGCAACACATTTGCAATCTCCCTAGTATTGCAAATGTCAATAGGTACCTAGTGCCTAGTGGTGACCGCTGACTATCAGGTGGACAGGCCTGAGAACAACGATGAAAATGTATGACCTCATTCCTAATAGGAATTTTAAATGAATGTCTTTAAATTGTAGTAATTCTATAAAAACCTAATGTTGTAGTCGAAGTTCTCAGAATTGAAAACCACACGATTGCATTAAGATGAGAAAACCTCGAGGTATCAAGGTTAAACCTTCATTTTAGAAGCAATATAAAGTGATGACAATCTATACAAGGTTATTCAAAGTATTCAGAAATCAGTTTTATTACTATCACTTGCAGTAGAATCAATCCATGGTATGGTACCATCTTATTTTGTGCCCGAGTGCTTAATTGCCCGCAATTAGAATCTCCAACTGAATCATGTTGTATTCCAACTTTCATAAAAACTGATCTCCGCCTTGTAGACCTTAAATAAACTTTAACATCCGCAATTTGTAACGTTTACTTTTTCGTATATGGAGCCAAGTTAATAACCAAATATTGACATAGAAGGACGTATGGCCAAGTCTTGGGCAGAGTACACTAAATATACATGAAGAATATCTTTTGAACTTATATATTAAGGTTCTTTCAAAATGATGTGCAGTAATTTTAGGGGCAGTACCATTTTGATTATTTTTCTATGCATTAAAAACAATGTATTACAAAATGTGGCAGATCAACGATGTACCTAATGAAAATTTCCCAATATACTATAACATACTCGACAATTTGAAAAACTGTGCTCGAAACCCAAGTCTTTTAATAAGTGGTTCCTGCTTCTTCCCCAATAAGAAGGTAGGCATGATAATCTTTACGCCATTCATGTGTTTTTTTTTATATACCACAAAGGTGGCAAACAATATTTATTGACACTTCCACCACCAGAGTTATCACTCCCACGTTGCCAACCCTGCAAAAATTTCTACACACCTTTCTTGAACTATCCCATGCTATACTCCCTTGGGAAAACCACAGGAATTCAATCTACAACCTGAGCATCCGCGGTAGATTCAGCTCAGCTTGTATATTTAACTAGCTTTTTCTGCGGTTGCACCCGCGTTTCCGGGATAAAAAGTATCCTATGTGTTATTTCAGTATCTTTGTACCTATTTCATGAAAATCCACGGAGTGGTAACAACAAAAATGAGTAACAGGTACCTACCTAAGTATTATATATAAATAATCCCAAGTCTGTCATACGTTTCACATAACAATGTTATATGAACGACAAAGCAATCGTTTCTAACGTATTCTATACAGTTTTTTTTTATGTGAGGTCATCATCGCATTATTCCACACTTACATGTGAAAATAACAAATATTAATGTATTATAAAGTTAAAGTTGGTAGAGATAACAAAACTCCGGGGCAACAAATCTAAGAAATATACCTTTAGACGTTTAATAATGTCAAAGAAAAATGTACCATATTGCGTCAAAATAAGGTTTATCTGTGAAATCTATGGTTAATTGTATTGTGGGAAATGTCAAAAGTTATTGTATTTCTAGTGGTTATTTCTGTCCGTGATTCCCTTTGCCAATTTTCATTGAATCCGTAAAGGTTGGTTTATTACAGAGTCAACTACTGACCGGTCAGTAAAACAGGGTCTATCCATCCTTGATAGTATGCGTTTACGATGTGTCAGTCAGAGCCTTAACTCCTTTTATCTAATACCTTTAAACGAGCAATTCTTATATATATAATCTGAATCTCGGAAACGGCTCCAACAATTTTCATGAAATTTAGTGTGCAGGGGGTTTCGGGGATGATAAATCGATCTAGCTAGTTTTCATTTTTGGAAAACGTCGTTTAAAAAAAACCGGTCATCCAGGTACTATTTATTTTTATTTACCAGACACTTATATGACAACCTATCCAAGTGCGTTTTTTATGTATTTAAGACGTTGACTACCAATGTTATTCAGTTACAAAGTCCTTTTTTAAAACAGAAATTATAAAAGATAATTCAATGTCGCCAACTATAAAAAACCACAACGGAGTAAATAATCATTTTATTGTTACTGGTAAATTACGAATGCTAAGGATATATTTCAATAGAAAATTAGAATTGGTTCTTGTATTTCAGAGACATTTTTTACCTACGTCGTTGGTTATGTCATATATTTTTATATACCTAATGTTTCATTTTCACACAAAATGACGGCTGAGTTGTACGTTGAGAGTCCGCGCCACCAAAGGAGTCCCATAGGTCTACCTCTGTTTTAGAAGAAATAAGATCGATTTACATTAATTCCATGGGACTTCATTGGTGACGCGAACTCTAGGTTGGACCTTGATGTATCGAGCAATCAAGAACAGCCTACGGTTTGTATGTTGTTTTTAAAGTTGTATGTCCGTAAGTAACTGATAAATAACTGACTATAAACAATTATTTTTGACCTTTTAAATCACTAAGATTCACGGAAACCAATTTATTATGACAAACTTAAAACAAAAGAATATCATTGGCAAATTAAAATACTAATTATCCATTTCTCAAGGTATTTAGTCAAAATATTAGTATACTTAGTATTTATGGTCGAGGATTTTTTTTGAACTTCACTTTTGTATAGTAATTAACATAATTAAAAAAATAAAAGAATTATTTTTTAAATAAATGTGTTGAAAACAAATTTAAGTAGGTAGGTCGATATAATTATTTAAAAAAAGAACAGTGTTCGCTAATTTGACATAGTAGACAAAAATAATCGTGTTATTACAAAAGAGGTAGATTTAAGAGGTCATAGGATTTTTTAAAACTAAAGAAATAATGGTAAGGTACTCTGCGGTACCTGACTATTATAGCCAGCTACCTTTCTCATATTAAAAATATGTCGCCAAGTGTATTCCAGCTGCTTTATTTGAGCCAGTTACTTCCCTTCTTGGCTTTGAGTGTTTACCACCTTCTTCGATAATATCATCACTTATCTCTGTGAAAATCTATTAAGAAGTGAAAACTACAGCTGGACACGTTAATATTTTTTTATTAATGTTTCCAATAATTCCTAAATCTTATAAGTCATCAAGAAATAATTTAAAGTTGGCTTTTTATGTCCGCATATTTTTATAAATAACCCTTCTTTGTTGGCTTCGCGGCGATCGAGTAATAAAGCAAATAATACACGAAAAACTTGATCTAGATTGTGTTGTGTGCTTCCTTGACTGTAAGGTTCCATTCTATTATACACCGGGATGTGAACCTGTTATTTAAGTATTTAAAACCACTTAATAATAAACGGTTTATATTTATTTTATTGCTGATGCAAATCGTACATTACTCGTATAGTAAGTAGGTTTCAATGATTTTGGTAATTTTTATAATTTGATGTTAAATATTTTTTTTTTAGAACTGTATAAGTAACTAAAAACTATTAAAAAAAATTAAAAATGACAAAAAACATCCACAGAATTTTAATTATTTATTATAATTTTATTTTCATTACCACGCAATATACCAAGCAGTATTGTGTAAAAAGATTTTTCTCTAAGGAAAAGATAAGGCCTTTATTTAATTTCCCAAAGATGGCAAAAGAAATGATAGCAAAGATTTAGTAATTTTACCCTAAAAGTGATGATAGACAAACAGCTCACTTGTGCATTCACATACGTAAAGATGTTTACAACAAATTGATATAATACTAGCTGTTCTCCGCGGTTTCACCCGCATTCCCAGGATAAAAAGTAGCTTACAACCTTCCTCAAGAATTGGGCTATCAAATGCAAAAAGATTTTTTCAAATCCGACTGGTAGTTCCAGAGATTAGCGCATTTAAACAAATTTATAAACAACTCATCAGTCCTGGGGACTGATTTTTTATTTACATTATATAATTATCGAAAAAAAAACAATTAATTTATTGCATATTTTTACTAAAATAAGCCGTACCCAACCGCCATCCTTTTTTGTCATGAATGTAGTTTAAAAATCAACTCTTGCGCATCGACTTCATTAATCTGTTATTTACGTTACGCGCACGTTTATTTTATTTAAACTATTATTTTAAATCAGCAATATGTGACTGATCGAACGCTGAGTCAAAGACAACTTTGCAATTTTTTCACATATTACATGTTATTACATTATTGTAAAAGATCACGTGAGACTGACGCATAGTTGGTAATATAATTAACAAACAGACATGGTGGAATATCCAGTACTATAGTACAAATAAATATAAATAAATAATATACAAGTATACAGACATATACAGGTGTTCCTGGCAATATAGGGTCTTTATTAAATGGTTTTAACTAGCCTGATTTCCATACTAGAATCCTACTAATATTATAAATGTGTAACAGATTTGGATGAAATTCGGCACACAGATAGAATATATTCTAGATTACACATATAGAACACTTTTTATCTCGGGAAAACATAAAAAACCTAAGGAACGTGGTTGAAACCGGGATGGAAGCTAGTACCAAATAAAGTTATACTAAATTGATTACAACTCTTGTACCGTCAAAATCTCGTACATCTGTTGTATTCGATCCAGGACATCCTGTATGTACTTAACTGTACACTGTATACATTTTTTTTTAATGGATGGGTATACTCATCTAGGTATTTCTATACCTGTCTAACTATCTAGTAAAAGGTCAAAATATAGGAATTATATAGTAGATGAACTGTACTCCTAAAGTAAGATAAATCGCATTTGAAATGTTATCAAAACAAATATTTTACGAAAGAGAAAGGGTTTCAAGGGTAGAGGGATCACAGACCATGAATGTCGATTCTTATCTCATGATTAAGCCAATTTCAAAGTACAAGAAACCACTGGTTTTAACTCTATATACGTTAAATTTTGTAATATACATTGTATATTAAATAGGTATGAGTTAATTACCTAATTAGAACCTTAATATTTCATTGAAATAAATCTTACGAATATATAATATTATCTTACTAATCAATATAAATGCGAATGTTTATGTGTTATGTTTGTTATTATTTAGCTCAGTAGTGACTGAACCGATTTAGATGAAATTTGGCATATAGATAGATCATACTCTGGAGCAACATTTAATATACTTAGTATCCCGGAAAAACATAAGATCCCTTGGGAACGCGTGAGTGAAACCGCTGTGTGGAAGAAAGTTACGTAAAAAAAAATACTCGGTCTGCTGGAAAATCATACAGTTTATAACGCTAACGAAGTCACACATTTTTGGGGGCCATAACTATGTCAAAACATTGTACAACATTTATAAAGCTCGATACATAGGTAGCAAACGTGTTTTCTCATCATAAAAGCAAAACAATGGACGTGGCATTGAATTGATACGAATGCATCGTCAAGACAAACGAAAAAACATTCGTACATTAGCATAACTATTTTTGGCTAAATGTAAATAACTATTCGACGATCAAAGTTCAAGTAAACACCATCTATCTAATAGTACAATCACAGTCTATGTAACTCTTGCAGTCGGCCAACGGACACGTCTAGACAGAGCAATCGTGCGGGGCTTGCGGGGTGAGAGAGGGCGGTAGCGAGCCCAATAGGGTATTTGCCTGTATTCAAAATAAATTATCCAACACTAACCAATGTATAAAACATCTAAAAAAAGGGGAAAACCACGATTATTTTATAAAATTTATCCATATTGTGATTTTAATGACCAATCTAACCAAAAAGAGTATGCTATATAATTATGACGTCACATGCTTGTATTTCATACAAAACTCCATATAAACCTAAAGTTGCTGATTTGAATGTCAGTCAAATACCCTAATACGAATGCATATACAAAGCGGCATTTCCGCGCGACTTCAAACGCGATAGACCACTGTATGTAATTACGCTGTGGTACAATATTGTAAAAAGGCTTGAGGATGACGTATATTAGTCGAAGTTTTTATCTGCCAAATTCTGTCTAGTCCAATTTTAATTTTAACAAGCATAGGTTCGTATTTAACTTTACTTTGAGGAAAACATCGTGAGGAAACCATAGCACGGTGATGAAAATCTGTACAATCTTACGGCAGCTGCACTTGAGAGCCAGTTCCTTCTAGGCTTTTTGTGCTTACCACACCTTCGACCACACCACATCACCACTTACCACGGTGAGATTTTAGTCATATACCACGTAAAAAAATGCATTTAGTTATATCTAATAATAATTAGTTATTGTTGGTCTGTTGGTCTTTTTAGTCAATGACCTTCCTTACGGTCAGTTAATTTGATAGAGGACACTTCGCTTGCCTGTTATCCTCTATGCAATCTCCATTACGCAACCTCGTACCCAAATATTACCTGCCCAAATGGTTATCGACAATAAGACAGATATGGCGTCTTCATAAACAATCTTCTATATATAAAACAAAGTCGTTTATAACTCAAGAATTTTGTATGATCTTTGATTTGAGAGATTTGTCTGCACCCCAAATAGCAGAATAAGAATAAAAATATACCGAGAACGCGGCTGAAACCGCGGGGAACAGCAAGTTTAATATACCTTACAACTGACTATGATACGATAGATGTTATGTATTTGATTTTACATCTATAAATAAATAATAAATATCTAGCCTTATACATCTCTTGTATACAACTGTAGTACTTATTTTTGGATCGAAGTTTACTCCAGTATAAATAAATGGTTTATTTTTCTAATTATTTGGAAATTTCAAGAATTTCATAAAGAAAATCTATATCTATTTATTACTTTACAAGACGCTACAAAATCAATTTAGAATAATAAAACTCTATTATTATCTGTAGTTAAAAATAATGTGTTTTCAATTTCAAAATAAGCAAATTAATTACATAGGTACCTATACATTTAGTTACAATTACCTACGTAGCAATTTTTTTTATTTTTTAATGATAAATAATTAAATAGAATAAAATAATTTTCTTCAATTATTCAATGTCATAACACTAATAGCAAGTATTTTTTCTGATTATTACTTTTATGTATTTTAAATATTATAATAATATATACTGGGTGATTTTTTTGTCACTGGACATACTTGCAGGGGTGGAAGTACTCATCAATATGAACAACTTTTATCATGGGATTAACTCTCGAGATCACAACAAATTATCAGCTGTCTATACAAAAGTTCAATACCTACTCGACCAAAATGTATGAAGGAACCATTTTATTTTTTGCGATATCAGAGCAGCCCCATATTAAAAGTTGTTCACATCGATGAGTACTTCCACCCCTGCAAGTATTGCCAGTGACTAAAAAATCACCCAGTATACATACGTAGAAAACTGCGCAAGAGTATTGTTTTCCACACATTTAAAATACTGACGCAACTCTGTCATGTCAGCAGTTCAGCACCTTATACAAAAACAATATTTTAATATAAAGGTACTATATTACTTTAACAAGTACATTGTATGTAATAAAATAAATTACTTATAGATTTTATAAGGAAATACCAACTACATTTTTGATGTAAGTAGGTACTTAATTAATTCATTATATCATTAAATTTATGAAACAGCTGCAGGGCAAGGTCGCATATATTTACTTAAAAAAAGTTGCATACGTTGCTAGGCTAAAAAATTGATTTATTATGTCAGAACGTCGGTTTACATGTATGATATGTATGCAATGGATTACCAATGCTTTACCAAACTTTACCATCTACCTCTCAATGCTGGAGGTTGGTAACAGATTCCCTACTAGAAGTGGAAACCAACCAGGAGGATGGTGTATGATTTATACACGATGTTTTCCATCACCGAAAGCATTCAATTCATTCGACGTCGCTACCCCTGAGCTATCGTTATACACTCAAATTGCTTTTAAACTACAATGTTTTTATAAAAAAAAAAACTATTTTTTTATTAACTTTTTACCAAGTTATTGCCAAACGATAATCTATGGTTTCATAATATATGTACCTTTACATAAATGGTAGAAACGACATTTAGAGTCCGCGCCACCACTGAAGTCCGATAGGTCCACCTCTATTGTAGAAGAAATAAGATCCATTTTCATTAATTCCATCGGACATCAGTGGTGGCGCGGACTCTACAATGAAAATTCTGAGGGCTACCATTTGCCCATACTTATGTGGCAACATTATATACAAAGCATTTGAGTCTCGAGAATGGCAAGTCGTCAGTCGATTATAGCAATATCAAGTTTTAGTTTACAAAAACAAAACGAATAACTCATTCAAGGCTCTCGAAATTTTCCACCATTCCATATTGAAATATAAATGAAGACGAGCATATTTACGTTTTTCTTGAATGAACTTTTATTTTCTTTTATCAGTAAATTATAGCCTATACTGGGTGACTTTTTAGTCACAGGCAATACTTGCAAGGGTGGAAGTACTCATCAATATGAACAACTTTTATTATGGGACTAACTGTGAAATCACGAAAAATATATCAGCTATTCCATACAAAAGTTCAATACCTACTGGACCAAAATGTATGAAGCAACCGTTTTATTTTACGCGATATCAGAGTTGGGCCCATAGTAAAAGTTGTTCATATTGATGAGAACTTCCACCCCTATAAGTATTGCCAGTGACTAAAAAATCACCCTGTATTTTATAAACGAGTATGTTGGCGACACGGAGTAAATACACTCCGTGGTCGGCGATGATAGCTCAGTGGTTGTGATGTTGGATCCCGCGGCGAAAATCATGGGTTCGAACCCTAGAATGAGATTGAGGTTTCAGTGAAGGAAAACAAAACACTGTGGTACATTCGTAGTACCCGCCTGGCTGGCTACCACCCTCATGTTAAATATCTGTCAAGCACCAACTAGTGTGTTGGCAGCTGCACTTGAGAGCCAGTTCCTTCTAGGTTTTGTGTGCGTACCACCTTCGGCCAAATCATCACTTAACATAGTGAGATTCTCTTCAAACATCTTAATATATATAAATCTCCTGTCACGATGTTTGTCCGCGATGGATTCCTAAACTACTTAACCGATTTTAAATTAAATTGGCACACCGTGAGCAGTCTGGTCCAACTTGAGAGATAGGATAAACGGCTGGACCGATTTGGATCAAATTTTGTGTATGAGTTGGACAGGACAACGTCTGTTGGGACAGCTAGTAGACCTATAAATAATAAATAATAAATAAAAATGTACTTACGTAAAATCTTAATTTGGCTGACGTCAGTTTTTAATTTTCAAGCATTTTTTGTAATAATACCTAAACATAAACTATAATTATTGAAAGTGCTAGTTCATGATGTAAAATAGGTATACGTTTATACGGTTATACGTTTTTTATCATTGTTCATCCAGTCATCCTACGTTTTTTGTTATATTCGTCCATGCAAAAAGTAATGGGCGGAACTAAAATTTGCAGTAGGGGAGGTAGGGGAGCATTGGGCTCTTTTTTACATACAATAAAAATGTATTTGCATGAAATAATCGATTTTTTATAAATTATGTCGCAATCATATTCGTTTGGCTCGGAATTGGTGTACAGAACGTCTCTTAACTTCACCCAGTTTCCAAGATATCTAGGGTTTACTCAACCAAGTCAAAAGTGCCCAATCCTCCCGGTGGTCGGGTGGTATGGGCACCCCTGTGGGTTTGGGCAATTATTTAAAACACCTGATGTTTCAATGTTATTTTAATATTAAATATAAGGAACTATTACATTTCATGTAAACAATCAAAATTTTACATAAAACTGGAAAATATTGCAAAATATAACATATCCACAAAAATAGCATGATTATCAAAAAAAAAATGATGTAATTAATTTTTATTTTTACTTAATTAAGATTTGGAATAAGGTGGTATGTTGAATTTGATGTAACCATCAAATCAAAATATTATGGCATATGGAAACACCATACATTACGTTGGCTCCCAATTTAGCATACATACTTTTTAAATTAAACTATCACGATTATTTTTGGTGTGATATTTTTTCATGCATTTGCTAGTAATTATAATCTTTAATAAACACATCATGAGATAAAAACTAAAAATCTTACCTCTCGCAAATTTCAATTGTGTTGACTTTAAACATATCGACTTAAAATAATTGGATTTGCATGTGAAAAACAGCAAACTTGTGACTTTGAGAATTGAATGAAATGATAGGTAATTTTTGGTAGGGTATTGTTTCGAGTGCGTAAACTAAACAATAGTATAAAGAAAATTATAACACTTATCATAGAAATTAAGTTAGGAGGGGGTGCCCTAACCTCCCGACTGCCCAATGGTCCCCTACCTCCCCTAATTTATTTATAAAACAGGTTTTTAAGTCTATTACCAGTAAAGTCGATTAAGAAAATATTTCCGTTGAATAGAAGGACCTAGCGAAGTAACAATGATGTTTATCTAAATTTAATAATCATGTTTAATAAATAAATGGCTTCCTATTAAAATTTAAGACATAAAGAACAATGACTTACTTTGTCAGTAGCAACCCTGGCTCCAAACACATAAAACCATGGAGTACTAAAAAAAACAAATACCACAAATCACACAACACAGTAAGAACAACACTTTTCCAAAATCAAATCGAAAATTCGCGCGAAATTTATAATAAAACGCCGCACGTCCGTTTCTTTTGAACGTTTTAGTAACACTGAACTTGAAGTTGTGTGGAACATGCTCAAGCGCAAACTACGGAGCTTGCTTACCTTCAACAAGTATCTGCTAATGGAAAATAACCTTTAATACTTGGCATGTAATAATAATGTTCCGTTAGCAAGCGCTATTTAATTAAATAGGAGCTAATAATCAGTATATTTTTTTATTTCGCGGGATTTCCATGTAACCTTACAATCATTGAACTATTCTACGAATACAGGATTCTCGAAGAACCTGATTTCTGAAAGAATCATTCATTTTCTTCTTCTTTTTCGAGATATATTGTCAGTCAGTTAGATCGTGTGTTCAAAAACAAGAGAAACTATAACAGGGTACTTTGTAGCTCCCGCCTTGTTGGCTACCACATTCAAATTGAAAATCTGTCGGCAAACACCTACCGGTGTGTTCCGGCAGCTGTACTTGAGAGCCAGTTCCTTCTAGGCTTTGTGTGTTTACCACCTTCGGCTACATTACCATATTGAGATTGTGGTTGAACATAAGCCTAAAGCATAAGTAAAAAAAAACAATTTGATATATATCTGTTTGAAGAATGATCCACATATTTTGTTCATCTGACCTTTTTTTTAGACTTGCACTAACCAGCACATGCAAAGAGTCTGGATGATTCTCTGATGCTCAATATAATGTATATAATTATTGTAAACATTCCAATGGCGTCGTAGGCAATGATATTATAATAAAAAAAAATAACAGTTAACAAAAAAATAAAACCAACTTCAAAACGGAAAGAATTTGACATTCTGGAACACGTGTTTCTCTTTCCCTGACTTCAAAACGAGTTCTAATATCGTTATTTTATACTTTTTAGTGCAAACCGTTTTGAAATTGGTTTTACTTTTTTGTTAAATGTTAATTTTATTTTTCCATTTTTAGTTTCTTATGTGTATTGAATACCTATCAAA
Source organism: Tetheella fluctuosa (assembly GCA_951216915.1). Taxonomy (NCBI): domain Eukaryota; kingdom Metazoa; phylum Arthropoda; class Insecta; order Lepidoptera; family Drepanidae; genus Tetheella; species Tetheella fluctuosa. Next base: position 2,656,291 of record OX578238.1, read on the forward strand.
ATTTATCTCTAATCGAGGATAATCAATAATAATTGTCATTGTAATTGTAATATTGAATAAGATATTTCAATCACGATATTCGTGCTCCTTTTCGTTGAGGAATTCCATCATATCTTCAAAGTCCATGATCAGATCATAATAAAATTTATATGGGACCACCTCTGAAGTATGATCTACCAAACGAAAAAAGAGTCATCAAAATCGATTCATTATTGGCGGAGTAATCGCGTAACAAACATACAAAAAAAATACATACAGTCGAATTGAGAACCTCCTCCTTTTTTGAAGTCGGTTAAAAAGAGGTAGATATGTTTCTAGCGCGCGCATAGTGAAGTCTCAATTGGGACGTTTTGTCTTTAGTCCGCGTCAGGCAGGGCGACGAGCTAATCGCTGTGCGACCATTTTAAACGTCGGTTACTATGAACGTAACATATATCATGGGTCGTAGTAAAGATAAGTAGGTATGTAATCATAAGCAATAATTTAGTTAAATAAAATATATTGCCCTTGCGGCCTTGTAAAAAATATTAAAATGATGCGTCATTATAGAAAACATATTACAAAAGACAGCGATATAAAACCGGATTTTTAGAATTGCAAATTATGTAATTTTGTTGTTACAAATAGGTACGTAGAACTAGATTGCGCTTTATCGCGTAACTATCCAAGTTTGAGGTTGCGACATTAGCGGGGAGCGGACTAACCAGTTGCTAATATTTCCAAACAACATGGATTCCAAGTTCCAAATGTATTTTTGTTTCCATTTTAGGTCGGAAACCTCAAAGAATTGCCTTCTAGGCTTTATAAAGGTCGGCAAACGTAATGGCCATAGGCGACGGGTGCCACTTACCATCAGGTGGATCACCTGCCAGCTTGTCTGTCTGGCACGGTAATTTTACATGGAGACTACCAGTGATGTTAAGTATAAATGTAGCATATCTTCATAGATATGCTAACGCAAACAGAATTGTCTTGACAAAAAATTAGGAATTCTTAAAAATACAGCCTTATCGGTCGAGTTGTTCTCATGTTTTGCTCCCGTATACATGTTGCAATTGATTTTTTAGATAAACTCTCAACTTTTCTCACTACGCGAACATATCCTTTGCCTACAGGCTCTAATAGTTTGATATCAACAAATCTAAATACTAAGATACTTCGATATGAATATACCAATCTTTGTATTACTCAAAAGATGGTAAAAAGACAGTTGGACCTTGGAACGCGTCAGTCTGTCGACACCTTTTACGACACTGACTTCAATCATAGCATCATGATGACTGTGGAAGGGGATTCATTTACGAAACTACGATTACATTTCACGAGTCTCGTCTCAGCCTAGAATAAATATAAGGCTTTATGAAGCTGCAAATCTCTGGCCCTACTTCTTATATCTTTAAGATTGATCGTCCTCCTCGGGGCCGCTTCTGGGCGTTCGTGTCCCCGTTAAGGGCAATTGCCCCCCCTGATCGAAAGAACGCACGATCGAAGATTTTTTTAAATTGATTTCAAATTCAACCTATTTCTCGACAACAACACTGCAATATTGCTCTGTGTATTTCTATAACTTTCTGAAAGATAAGTTATCACACAAGAAAAACCCCTGAACAAAGTCCTAAATCCGCGCCTGCGGCGTGTCCTATAGGGTTTCTAACCTACACGCCAATCGACCTACCTTTTGTTTTCTCACCTGCGTGATACAAATGACATATATTTTGTTATAATAGTATGTTATAAGAATGGTACAATGCACATCGCATCAGTGTCTCACATAACATTATGCAACCGACGACCTTGCGGTGAGTATTATTACACTAGCCTACACCCGTGACTTCAACCGCGTATGACTATTTAAATCTCCGACTTATTACACTAAAACTTGTGTTTATGCTTATTATATTGCTTTAAAAATTGTTAATCAGTTAATGGAAAAAAGACAACATTGTCAGACTGTCCAAAAAAAATAAGTACCCCTTGCTGAGTTTCTTGCCGGTTCTTCTCAGTTGAAGGCGACTTCCGAAGGTGGTATCTTCAGTATTTTCGACGTTCATCATGTGCCCTTCTAGGGCCTAGACTGAATAAATGACTTTGACTTTGAAAATGGTCAAGCCTAAAAACCTTCCTGAATGAACCTTCTAAGTAACTGTGAGAATTGTATTAAAAAATCTGTACAGTGTTTCTGGAGTTATGAGCGCGCTAACGGACAGACGGACGGAGAAACGTTGAACTGTTTGTTGTGGTTACTGTTGCATACCGTAACGTATAAATTATATTACCACGTGCCAATTGTTCTTGGGAAATAATAAAACAATAATGGAGATTTTGATTTTGTATATACGTTTAAACATACGTTTAAACTATGGTATTAATGTTAACAATAGTATGTTCGGAATCATTAACAGAATTATTCGTTTATAGACATGTTACTTATATTTGACACAAATTGAGTTAAGCTATGTTTTTTTTTATTGTTGAAAAACGTCGGATAGAATCTTCCCAGTGACAGCAATATAGGACTCCGTTTGGGCCGTTCGAGTACAGAACCCTAATAAGGAGTAAAACTAAATCATTATGATTACGAAAATTCCTTTTGGCATACAAAAAGTTCAGTTAATATTGTTTTTGAACCGTTTTGGCACAAATAAGATAGGGAACAATGATTATATTCTATTATTAAGCAAACTAATTTCTAGAAATGGTATATAGCAGGGTCGTATGGGGCACACAAAAATTTAGGGAACCTTTAGAAAACCAAAAAAGTAAATGACAAAAAAACAATTACATACCTACATTTTATTATACTTCTATCAAGTAGAAGATATCCCTGTACTGTACTGTCACAGCGTAATATACATACAGTGGTCTATAGCGTTTGAAGTAGCGCGAAATGCCGCTTTGTATATAGGCATTATATACTGGGTGACTTTTTAGTCACTGGCAGGTGGCAATACTTGCAGAGGTGGAAGTACTCATCAATATTAACAAATTTATTATCAGACTAAGTGTGAAAGGGGCCGTTCAAGTATTACGTAAGTAGAATTTTAGTATTTACGTAATACTTGAACGGCCTTGATTTTTTAATCCCCCCCTCCCCCTTGTCTTGTCCCCTGTATGTGAATGAATGAATGAAATGAATGAAAAACATTTATTCATGACAACACACAACATTACATACAAACATTACATCAAATTATAGAACTAAACACACAGACAAACATTTTCAATACTAACTATCCAACAAACAAACAATAATATAATGTTGCGCGATGCCAGGAATAGGTCCCGACTCAGCAAAATGCTAAGGGTAGTGTATAACTAACCTACGCGCTGGTTTTCAGTCGGAACCCACGACCTTGACATCACGAACATGTGACACAAAAAAGAAAAAATAAATAGCACAAAACAAAAACAAAAAAGTACCTATACAACCACAAACTACGCTACCTCAAGCTGTGGTCATCAGTGCGCAATCTGTGGCTAGTACCAACCACACCATACAAACGCTGTGCTCTGCCCGCACGTGCGTGAGTGCCACGTCACGTCAAATGATTTGATAATAATAATTATACATAGAATTTGTTTCCCATTGATCTTTCTAACCATACCATGACACTGGCAAAGTCATCGCTGGCACGATGGAACAAAAGTACTCTGTGCGATGGAGCAATAAACAATAAATTGGAATTAGATTATACATACATTGATAACATATTGAAATATTACGACGATGGAGACATAAACATCAGGAATTAGAAATGTGGTATTATATGCGTACCGTACCACATATATGTATATGTATTATATATGTGGTACTGTACTGTAACACCGGTATAGCGGTGTCCTTCTGCGGTTTTATAGTAGGTAAAATTTATATAATAAAATTTGTCTTATTGTAACCTCAAAATACCAAATTATTACTAAATGCATATGAAAGTATATACGGTAACAAAATAATAATTTCAAAAAAATGGACTGTCTGTCTGTTTGTTCCGGCAAATCTCCGTAACAGCTGGACTGATTTTGAGGGTGCTTTCTCTAGCAGATAGCTGATGTTATAAGGAGTAAGTAAGGCTACTTTTATTGGTTATAGGCTATTTTTTATACCGGTAATGCGGGTTGAAACCACGGGAACAACTAGTGTTGAATAAATCTGTATTACTCCGTGAACAAAATATACCTAACATAATGAGTTTTCACAGACTTTATTAATGAAAATCTTTGTACTAAAAATAACCTTTGTAAATAATTGAAAGCACAGTCTATGTAACTCTTACAGTCGGCCAACGGACACGTCTAGACAGAGCAATCGTGCGGGGTTTGCGGGGTGAGAGATAGGCGGTAGCGAGCCCAAGCTGTCATACACTCGCTTGGGACACAATGCAGCAACGACGAATGCCTAATACCAACAAAAGCCGCATTTCGCGTGACTTCAAACGCGATGGACCACTGTATGTTTTTTACGCTGTGGTGAAAGCATGAATGAAAGTAATAATAGAAAAGAATGATGTTCGTACCTATAAATTTCATTATTCGCAAAAAAATTAGATACGTGACATAAATCGTGAAATATTCATTATAATGTGCTTATTAACAAAATTTTGGATGATAGCTCAGTGGTAGTGACGTCGGACGCCGCGGCGAAGGTCGTAGGTTCGAATCCTACAATGAGCTTGAGCTTTCGGTGAAGGAAAACATCGTGAGGAAACCATAGCACGGTGGTAGGGTACTTTGTAGTACCCGAGTGGCTGGCTACCACCCTCATGTTGAAAATCTGTCGCCAAACACCTATTGGTGTGTTCCGGCAGCTGCACTTGAGAGCCAGATCCTTCTAGGCTTCGTGTGCTTACCACCTTCGGCCACATCATCACCTACCATAGTGAGATTGTGGTCAAACACAAGCCTAAACAAAATAAAAAAAAAACTTACCTATATCACGTTCTGTGTCTCCAAGTACATGTTGTAATCTAAAATAAACCTTATATTCCTGATGGTAAGTGGCTACCGTCGCCTATGACTTTAGCATTGGATTAGGGATTACCAATGTGTTGCCGACCTTTATAAAGCCGGGGGCTTGGGGATAGGTTTCCAACTCGAATGTGGTACCCACTACCACCGAGTAAATATATTATATACTAGCTTTTGCCCCTCGGTTTCACCCGCGTTCCTGAAGGATCCTATGTTTTCTCGAGATAAAAAGTAGCCCACGTGCTATTCCAGACTATAATCTAGAATCTTCTCATCAGAATCGAATCAGTAGCTCCGGAGTTTACCTCCTAAATTCAAACTCACAAACTTTACCTCTTTATAACAATTATTATAGTATGGATAATATTCTAGGGCTTTTCAATACACGATAATATGATACCAAATTAAGCAGAGCTTGTACTATGAATCCAGATAATTGTATACTTAGTACTTTTTTTAAAGAACAAATAAAATGTTCATGCACACAAATGTCTTTCCTAGGTGGGAATCGAACCTACGACGAAAACCATAGATTAGGTAGGTACTATTGTTATACTGGACTAGCTTTTCCGCGCGGTTCCACCCGCGTTCCCGAGGGATCTTGTGTTTTCCCGGGACCAAAAGTAGCCTATAGCCTTCCTCGATAAATGGGCTATCCAACACTGAAATAATTCAAATCGAACCAGTAGTTCCCGAGATTAGCGCGTTCAAACAAACAAACAAACTATTCAGCTTTATAATAGTATAGATAAAACGTTTACATAGACAAAAAGCTAATAAACGTTACAAAACCAAGGTTTAAGCCGCAAAACTTTGTTCAAGCATTTGAATATTCCAACCTTCATAGTTATATGTATATAAGCCATCAAGTTAATGTTTGATAAGTTAGTACCTACCTATATTTGCATAATTAAGTTAGTTGGTATATGTACTAAACTATATTACGGACTAAAAATATATTATGCCAAGCCGTGGTGGCCAGTCTTTAACATGCATGATGGTGAATCACTGGCCCGAAACTCTCGAGTTTTAAAACTTGATTCACTGGCTTTTCTATGATGAGAAACTACGTCAGAAAGTCAAATCATTGGCAGCTTAGCGATAGGAGCCAACTAGCCAGCCTTCCGCTTCCAAGTCATGAATTTAAATTTTAGTGCCACCTATGATTCAAGCTTTGAACTACAACGGTAACTATCATTTATTTATCAAACTTTGTCTTCATCGCCATCTATTGGGGATTACTGTAACTGATACAATGAGGTAGCTTTAATAATTTTATTATACACCAACATATAGATGGCGCATTTCTCACTTTCCATACAATATATAGATGTCGCTACTAATATATTAGTACTACTAATAATATATATTACTAGTAATATAGTATATTCCGTTATCACCTCGTCCCGTCCCCTCGAAATGAGACTACGTCCGGTCGATACGCCTTTTTTAACTCTAAGCCTCTGAAAACCCATATCCACGTGGTCACCCGAGGGGACGAATTAGAGACGGCTTTTCAGCTACTTCAAACGGTCACGACTCGAAAAAACCGTCTTTATTTCGGGACCTTTTAGTAGACCAGTTAAAATACGGTTTTATACCAATATACTTCCAATAGTGTATTATACTAAGTCTCTGATAGTGATAACGGAAAGCCATATACGCTTCAGGGCAAGGCTGTAGGCAGGGGGGTTTCGAGGGTTTAGAGTGTAGAAATTTGACGATAGTAAACCTTAGATCATAGATGATCTAAGTAGTAAACTTAAAATTTAGCTATGCTAAAGATCTTCTAGGAACTAATGATTATCTAATCCACAAATGTCATTACGATGTCGCAGAATATTTTAAGATGCATAATTATTTTTGTTTTGTATTGACATTTAGTGGGTTGAAAAAAAGACATAAAAAGCATGTTTTTTTCATATTATTTTACACATCTGTCTAACAATTTGACTTTGCTTATTATCTATCATAGAGTTTGAAATGAATTCAATTTAAATCGGTAGAATATGCTGATCCTGAAATGACATTATGTTCAACACATCTAACATCTTAATTTTTCCTCACAATCCCGAATTCCTTATTTACCCTCCGGCCTTTACAAAGACAAAAATATACAAAGTAAAAAAAAAAATATTTTCCCTCAAGCCCATTGTAAGATTGAAACAGAAGACATTCGTCGCTGCATACGACACTAACACCACTGAGCTGTTAGGGTTCTCCAAAGATTAAGCTATCTTTATTGCTTTGAGAAACATAAACTATAAATTAGAAGAGTTGTATTTTTTGGAATGCGAAGTCGTAGAGTCGCAGAGGAGTTCCAGGGCCCCTGGAATTTTATTACGGACCCGTCTTAGGGGTTGAATTTCCGAATCTTGGTGCACTTTAATAGTAACTCAAGTAATATTTCGTCCAAAATTCAAATCTCTAGATCCACCGGTTTAGGCGGTGCGTTCTCTTTCAGTTAGCCAGTGTTAGACTTTTAAATAGATTTGAATTCCTACGTTAATGTGTATTGTCAATGTGGAACGATACCTTTTTGTGATAAACAAGCATTACGGCTCGCCTGATGGTAAGCGGTTACCGTAGCCTATTGACGCTTGCAACACCAGGTATTCGCGCGTTGCCGACCCTGCATAAATCTTTTCACAACCTTCTTGAAGAACCTCATGCTGTACTCAGTCCCTTAAGAAAACCAAGATAGGAATCAACCTAACCTTTCTTAGTTCTTTCGTTAGGTTAGGACATCGATGTCTAGTATTGATTCCCACCCTGGTGTAAAATGTTTTCTAATAGGTATATTCTCTTGGTAGCGACCCGCCCCGGCTTCCCACGGGTAGCAGAGCATATAGGTACGTTTACATTTTTTTTAGGAATAAGCATACGCCAGTAAAGCTCCCAGTCGGCATTATTTTTTCCGACATCTTCAACAATCATCGTCATTATTTCAGACAATTTACACAAACCTTTAATGAATTACATACCTTAACCTTTCTCATGAATCACTCCGTCCATTGCAGCACTGGTGAAAACCTTATGAAAATCCATTCAGTTTATCGCGTACCGACAGACAGACAGATGCGGCGAGGGACTTTTTTATTAGGTAGTTATAACATGGCCTTGAAAAACCTCGTGCAACATCCTTGTATTAATTGAATTAATTAATTTAATTGAGATCCAAGATTATGAGTTTATATAGACAGCTTTAGATCGTATATAATCTTGATCCTGAACAAAAATGACGTAATATTCTTGTTATTGTATTGCTAATTGACCAAAACGAATTTCAATCAATTTTATTTCAATAATTTCCGGCTCAAAATATTTTCAACAGTTTAGCTTCTTTAAAATCTTTGTGATTCTGTATAATCCGCTAAATACAAAATTGAAAGATCTTGCATATATTGGTAAACCAACAAGAAAATTGCCATCGCTTATAGGATTTGTGTGCTTACAACCTTTAGCCACATCATAAAAAAATTGATACTTATAAGGGCCCGGTAACTTACCAACAATAGGGTAGGTATTATATACATCCATTTTTGAAAAGCATCCCGATTTGATCCTCCTAAGGTGCTAATAAATAAACCAGTAAAAAAAACACATAATTGTTATTCAATCGATATGTGCAATAAATGCATTTAAATTTTCAATTTTCACGCGTAATTTGACGAAAACGCTGGAGCGCTGGACACCATGTTACATTGTACTCTGTTGTCATGACGTCAGTTGGTCATGTAAACAAATGCGCTGATAGTCAGATATCAGTTGACACTTTGTAGTTTACATGACCGAATGATAATATCATTGCGGCTACTGTTTTTTAGGGTTCCGTAGCCAAATGGCAAAAAACGGAACCCTTATAGATTCGTCATGTCTGTCTGTCCATCCGTATGTCACAGCCACTTTTTTCCGAAACTATAAGAGTTATACTGTTGAAACAAGTTCCAACCGTTCTTACCAAGGTAAGTAGATGTATTCTGTGAACCGCATTAAGATTTTTACACAAAAATGGAAAAAAAACAATAAATTTTGGGGGTTCCCATACTTAGAACTGAAACTCAAAATTTTTTTTTCCTCAAACCCGTACCTGTGGGGTATCTATGGACAAGTCTTACAAATGATATTGAGGTTTCTAATCATTTTTTTCTAAACTGAATAGTTTGCGCGAGAGACACTTCCAAAGTGGTAAAATGTGTCCGTCCCCCCCCCTGTAACTTCTAAAATAAGAGAATGATAAAACTAAAAAAATATATGATGTATATTACTATGCAAACTTCCACCGAAAATTGGTTTGAACGAGATCTAGTTAGTAGTTTTTTTTTAATACGTCATAAATCGAAAATCGCAATTTACCTTTCATTCAATCAACACAAATAAAGAAAAAATTCCAAAAAATAAAAAAGTTGAAAATTAAAGGTGTCCCCATACATACATAGTTACGCCAATTAATAAAGACCTCTGAGTTGTACAGGCGCTCATACAATTTAGAGGTCTAGCTTAATTGGCACTAACCTCAAATAAGGTAAATAAATAAAATTGTGCATTTCCCGTGATGGATGAACGATGGACGAAGTTTGTACGGAACCCTCGGTGCGCGAGTCCAACTCGCACTTGGCCGGTTTTTTTATTATTTATGACCACGCATAACTTTTTACAGAGTCCGATTTAGATTTTTTTTTAATATATTTGTAACAAATAAACTGAAAACTACTGGACCGCTTTCAATAATTATTTCACCATTAGAATGCTACATTATCCCCGAGTAACGTGGGCTATATTTTATCCCAAGAATGCGGTTAAAACCGCGTGGAAAAGCTAGTTCGAGTCCTCCAATGAGCTTGAGCTCTCAGTGTGCTTACCACCTTCTATCACTTCATCACTTAAAAAGTTTGTAGTCAAACAAAACGTGTGTCTATCCCCTAACAAATAGAGGTGTTTAAAATATAATTCTTACCTAGTGGTATTTTTTACGGTACTCTAAAAATAATTTAAAAGTGTTTGATTTATGAACGTGGATAAGCTTACTTTGTTTTGTCCAATTTACTGGATTTACCTAAATCGTGTCTTTTTTTATGATAGCATAATTAAGTTTTAATTCTTTTCTTCTTCAATACGTAAGTAGGTATATCCCGCCCCGCGGTGTCTCTTGGTTTCCATAGCGAAAACACAGATACTATTTTGTTGAATATAACTTCAACAAAGTGATAAAAATTAGGAAAAGTATTAATTTATTATAACAGTTACTTAGCTACGTAACCGGATATTAATTTTTGCAAAAATATGAACGTTTACAGATTCAGTTAGGGTCGGTAAAGGCCGTCGCTGCTTGGTACGCGGCGCGGGGACGAATGCTTCGGCGCCCCCGTAATGCCCCGTATACCCACACCCCAGGTTTTAAATCAGAGGAGTCTGAGATAACCCTGCCTCTTCCCCCCGGAGCCGCGAGGTATCCATATGGGTATTCCTGAGTTAAAAAAAATGGTAATAACTAGTTTAAATAAAGGTATATAATGTCATAATATTATCTGCACTAGAAAATGTCTATAATGTAAATATCTATTAATTATTAAAATTACTATCGTCAATAGTTTAATTTCAGTTTCTATTTGGAAATCTGGACATTCTGGCATTTTCTTAAAAATTAAGTATTGTAGTGTTTTTTTTTTTTATATAAAATACTATGTAATCATATGTTACACTACCTTTTCCGCGCGGTTTCACCCACGTTCCCGAGGGGTCTTGTGTTTTCCCGAGATAAAAAGTAGCCTATAGCCTTCCTCGATAAATGGGCTATCAAACACTGAAATAATTTTTCAAATCGAACCAGTAGTACCTGAGATTAACGCGTTCAAACAAACACACAAACTCTTCAGCTTTATAATATTAAGTATAGATTTATTATCTATCCATTAAATCCTTTAGTATAGATTTATTTTTAATCCTTTCAGGGAGGATCGTGTGAGTTTAAGTTTTCGCTCAAGGAAAACGTCGTGAGCAAGTCATTAGCACGGTGGTAGGGTACTTTGTAGTACCCGTCTGGCTGGCTACCACCCTTAAGTTGGAAATCTGTCGCCAAGCACCTACTTGCACTTGAGAGCCAGTTGCCTTCTAGGTTTTATAAAGGTCGGTAACACAATGACAATTACCTAATGTCTTTATAGGTCAAAGGATGGACCAACATAATAAAAAGGACCTCAAACAAACTAGTCATTTACTTGTAATAACAAAACTTAAGATTAAATTTTATCAAGACGCGAGAAATAAAGAGTTAACCGCGCTCCGGCTTCGGCCAAATTATATAACATAGTATATAAATATCGCAATACGTATGTACATTATATACATGCTGGGTTAACGCTTCCGTATGGCACTTTTTAAATACACTTGACATTATTTCACTAGATTTTCTGGTACAAATAATTGAGATGAGAGAAATTTAGTTCAGAAATACTCTGTCTCGCACTAAACTGGGCGAGAGAGAGAAGGAACAAAGGCTATTTCTAATTTTATTTAAAAAAAAAACAGATTGATTTTTTGGAAAAGTAACAAAATAGTTCCCTTTATATATTACATCTTAGAATGTCTGTTAATATTTTCAAGTAATTTGGATGGGTAAAATAGGAGAACAATCCATTTTCAATTTTAATAAGACAATCTCCATTTTTTTCTGACGTTATCATAGAAAATTTTAAATTATTAAAAAAATAGTTCCCTGGCATAAATCCTCTAGTTTAACATATATTTTTTACATATCTCTTGCATTTAATGAATATAGAGAAAAACTTAATTTAGAATCATCATTTTGCGTATTATCGTTGCCTTAATAACTCGTGATGGTGACCTCGCGACACCCTTAGCTGCTGACACTTGTAGTATTCTCCATGGTTCAAAGGCTTAAACTGTATAATTTTTCTTTGTAATAATTTGTAAATCTTGTTATTTTTCACTGACATTGTTGTCATGGAGCTAGCTCAATGTCACTATTTTTTTATTTATTACGTGTAAATGGGGAGGTTGCTAAAGAAATCATCTCTTTGGTCTTTAAAAGAGTCTGACATTTATATTATTTTTAATTTATTGACTGATACGCTGCAAATTTTAAATCAAAATTACTAAATCGTTCTACAGAGGTTCATTTACTCAGCACTCGATCCAAAGGTAGTGGTCAGTTCCTTCGTAAGCTTCAAACAAGAAGCATCTTGAAGTATAAGGCTGGGAATACACGTCAGATTTTTTCATCCGATAGTCTGATCAGACTATCGGAAGGCGTTAGAGCCATTACTTTGTTTGAACATACAATATACGTCCGATTCAATAGTCGGATGGAATTGTATTGAATGTTCGCCGGCTTCCGATAGTCGGATTCAACTATTGGATGAAAAAAATCTGACGTGTATTCCCAGCCTAAGTCCATTCCTGGGACACGCAGTCCCAGGAATTCTACAAGACTTACGCGCCGATAACAAAGCCAGAAGCGGCTCAAATAATAGTGTCCGCGTACTAAAAATACGTCGCGTTGCAAAGTTCATAGTGTCCGCGTAAAATACGTCGCGTTCGCTTCACCCTGAGCCACTATCCTCATCCTGACGGGTTTTGCTGTTCCTGTTCCTTCCTGTTCCGCCTGCCTTTTGCTGATCTGGACCATCTTGGCTCCTACACCTTGTCTCCTACACCGAGGCCCTATACCTTGGCCCCTACACCGAGGCTCCTACACCGGGAACCCCATCTACCTGTGCCGGGTGCTCAGGCCTACACCAAGGCCACTTCAGCTGAGCACCTGGTCCTCACCTGCCTGCTTTGACCCATCCAGCATCCGTTCTATATACTCTGTGTTTTCCCCGTGACGTTCTGTATCATATAATCTTCCCCACCTGGACTTACTCTCTTTTTTTTTAAATCTGATTCTGTATTTTGTATATCTTGGGAACTTTTCTTTTATATATTATTAAATGAACCATAAAAAATATACTCCATCTATTTATTTTAATTTTAATGTTAGGTAGGTGTACTTTCACGTATCACGACACACTGTTGCTCCTTTAATCACCTTTCAGTGACCTTTTTGAGTTAGCGACGTACCTACTTCCAGGAATTAAGAATGAGACATTTGATTTGGCAGACATCCCTTTAAAAAAATAGTCTAGCAATCAGAACAGATAGTTCTTCCCTATATAATTATACAAGTATAATTCCCATAAATTCCCAAGTATAGTCCATGCACTAAACGGGTGTAGTCATTGCCCGTATCTCTCCAATAGTGCAGGCAGAAATAGTATCTGCTAAGTGTAGATTAGGGGCCTCTTCGTATTGAATCTCTGTCACCAGACCGCTCCTCGGGCCATGATATCCAAAAGATATAAATAATAATATCTTGGAGCCTGATTTTCAATAAATGAAGCCCATTCGAAGCGCCAAGCTAAACGTAAGATGTGAAAGCCCCAGTAATTTCGGAGTATCCAAACAGAAAAAAAACTGATCTCTTTGCATTCTGTTAAGTTTTCTACATCACTATCACCAATCAATTTATGTTAAATATATTCAATATATTATATACAGACACGCCGGTTTTACAGTTTTATTATATAGACAGAAAACGGTGAAATTGAGACACGTACGAATGCTGTTTTATATGTTGTTTTTTATTATTGTACTAGCTTCCGCCCCGCGGTTTCACCTGCGTTCCCGAGGGATCTTGTGTTTTCCCGGAATAAAAAGTAGCCTTCCTCAATAAATGGGCTATCCAACAGTGAAAGAATTTTTCAAATCGAACCAGTAGTACCTGAGATTAGCGCGTTCAAACAAACAAACAATCTCTTCAGCTTTATAATATTAGTATACCTAGATTATAAAGTATAGATTATATTATATTAAATATTGTATAATATATTAAATTATTATGAGACCTTAGTGGTACCTATTTGTTTTGTTTAGTAGCTAACAAGAAATAAAACAATGAGCAAAATGCTTAATATGGTCCACTACTGATTTTATCTAGGTGAATACATTTTATATAATTAGACAATTTTTTGCATAAGATAATATGAATTTGTTAAAAATACTTTAACGTTACTGAATAAAAACAACGTCAAATCTACCGAAGCGTGTAATATAATCAAAGGAAACTTTTTCTGACAATGTCCTGATGATAAGTAAGATCAGTAATATTTTAGCTCTGATCCTGACCTTCGACTGAGAAGAGGCCTCTCAATAAGAGGTGGCTGGGTGACCAGGACATTTGGATATCCAGGACAGACGCTACACGAGGAAAACCGTGGGGTTTAAGCCGTTTGAAGTCCAACTTTCATACCACCACTGCTTCTAAATTGGAGAGGTATCCATGAGGATATACCACTTAAAAAATATATATATAAAAATTACAGCAATATAAAGTCTCGTAATGTGCGGGGAGTCCCGAGGAACTTTTGTTTAGAACTCTACCTTCATAATTAAATAGGATTTTTGATGAAAATTTCATTTTTAATACGTTCATGCTTTTTTTGGTAAGTATACTTTTTGTTGACTGTATTTGCATTGTCTTAATGTAAACCAAATATCAAGTCAATCCGACCACTGGAAGTGGGTGAAATTGGACTTGCAAGATTCCACCCGGACAAACATACATACATTGCAAGATAAATAAAAGCTTGTAATAATTATATAGGTGTTTTTGTCGTCAAACACCTAGCAGTGTGTTCTTTCTAGGCTTGTGTGCTTACCACTTTCTGCCACATCATCACTTATCATGGTGAATTTGTGATCAAACACAAGCCTTTATACAAAGTAGGAAAAAATCTAACAATTTCAGAGCTAATTGCCTTCTAGGCTTTGTAAAGGACTGTATGTGTGAGGTTGTAACATGTAAAGATGTATAGCCTTTCTTTCTTTCTTCTTTCTTTCTTATCTGTTATCGGCACTTCTAGTAATAATACCTGTCTATTGTCACTTCAACTAACTGTTTCTATATGTATATCTGTTCTTCTTTTACCTATGTATTCTTGTTTTCTACTTCCTAATAAATTCGCTCAATACTCGTTTCAAATGCAGGCCAAAATTAACATTATCTAATTAATGTTGACGCTAAAACTGAAATGTAGGTCAGAAATATCATTATCACGTAATAGTTACCAATGTTAAGGTAAAAGGCTCGAATGTAGGTCAAAGATATCATTACCATACCATTGGTAGCTTCGATTGGGTACTCTTATGGAATTTAGGATAGTCGTACGTACTATAATTTTTCTACTTGATTGTATGATAATTATGTTTGAATATAGAATGCCCATAAAAAATTTAAAAACTTAAGAAAATTTAAGTTCGTTTATTTTTTTCAAACGTTGCGATCGATTTTCAAATTAATAGACAGAGAACAAAACAAACTCGCGGTCTCGCGAAATCAGCTCAAAGTTAAGTCGAAAGCCTATGTTACATAACACTGCAATGTTAAGGTAAGCTCTAATTTAGGTCAAAACTTAATGATAGGATAAACGTACAAAATGTAGGTCATGAAACTACGATAATCATAGTATTATTACACTCCCGGGTATCGGGTATCGAGTGCGTTCCAATAGGTACGCTGGAGAAAGGTGTCTCATTTCTGATGACGTCATGTCACGCAAGTTAGAGACACTATAACTCTCTTAGATATGATTTATCTATGTAAGAATGAAATGCTGATCGTTGGTAAGCGCATCACTCAGAACGGCTGGACCGATTTGGCTAATTTTCTTTTTTAAATGTTCGTAATAGTCCAAATAAGGTTTTTTGGGAAGGAAAAATTGGAAAAGTTTTCTGGAAAAAAATAGGAAAATTTGGGAATTTTAAAATTTAATCTGCTTTTTCTATGGGATTGTTTTGAACTTTAGACCGAACATCGTCTGTCGAGTCAGTTAGTTATTAAATAATAATAACGTTTTCAGCATAGGCAGATATCACTGTAAAAAATAATTATTATGTTTATTTATTTTACTTAATGCAAAAATCCTATAGATAAAAGTGGCATTCGAATTGGTATTTTTTAACGTATATAGGACAATAACAATATGAATACCTTTAGTTAGTCTTGAGAATAGAAATTGATCAATCAATCCACAAATTTTCCAAAATTTTAATATACTTATCTGTAATAGCTAAATACAAAGGAGAATCTAACTGACAGACATATCAACGTACAACTCAAACCGCAGGGTCCTGAAACTTGTAATTTGGCATACTGGTTCCACAAACGTAGGCATCTAGGGAATAGTTTTTTAAAAGGGAAGAATCTACCGACTGAAAATCTAGTCAATCATAGGTCTGTATTTTTATCCCATGGCAAAAACGAAATAGTACAAAATTAAACTCGATATGTTATATCTACGTTACAGACAAATCGATAAAGTAATGACGTCAGAATGCGATGAAATATATGCAAATTGGTAAATATGAGTTTACAACCTTCTGTTATAATACGGACTACAAAATGCTTCGTGAGAAAATATAGATACAGTATTTCATAAGTCAATCTACGTTAAAGGATAATAAAAATATTCCAAGAGTTATAATACCTTTGTTTTTCTCGCTATTGTGTACTAAAATAATATTTATCATGCTCTAACAGACATTGGTCAGTTGAGAAATAATAGAGTTGCCGCGTCTTAATATTTTTATTGCTGCGGTGGCATCGGGAGAGAGCGCTCTTGCGGCCGTCGACTGCCAGTGTTAGCTCAAACTCGAAACGTTCGCGACGACTTCAAAAATAGAACATTTTCAAATCACTGTCAATACTCGCGCCTTTTGCGAAATTGTTTTATCTTTCAATTATTTTTTAAAGGGTCATTTATGGTGTGTATATTTCTTTTTGTGCTAATTTTTGTATTTGTTTATTAATAATTTTGTGTGAGTGTATTGCGATATAAAAGTAAAAGGAGGTGAAACGTTCGTTATTTGGTAAGTTGGTTTTGGCATGTTCTCGTTTTAATTTCTTATGTATGACAATTTTGTTTACCTCATTATGTATTGCTTAATTTTTCAACGTAACTATTATGGAAGTATTATTTGATACTAAGCTACTCACCTATTTATTTTTATTAATTTTTAATAATTAATTATCTTTAAAAAGTAAAAAATGAAGCAATATAAGTATATATAAGTATAACATTGGCCAAAGGGGTTCGTGCATGAATCTAAATACAATAAAGGTTTGAAAAAAGAATCAAATAAAATGAGAGTCTAATAAATTTAATTTAATACTTCAACTAACTGAGCATTAAGGTAAACATAATTTATAATACATACTTATAAAAAGAAAAGTCCTGACTCACTGACTGACACATCAACGCCCAGCCCAAACCCATGGACCTAGAAAGCTGAAAATTTGCACAATTTGAAAATTTCCTTTATGATGAAAAAACAAGGAAAAAGGTTTCTTGCATTTTCGAAATTTAAAACCTAAGGGAGAAAAATAAGTGCTGAAAGCGCGGAGCGTTAAACTTAAAAACAAAAATAAATTTAAAATAAAATATGGTTACAGAAAAAAAATCAACATGAATCACAAATAAGTAAGTAGGTAGCTCTTACCAAAGCGATTGCACCCGGTTATTTCGCAAACAATCATGATTCTGCGATAACATACGCCATAACTCGTAACGTTGAACGATCACCATAATAATTACTGTTTTAAAAACATCTGACTTAGTTTTTAACTACCATTGCTACACGGTTAAACTACTGTTTTTTTTACTATAGGCCTGTATTTGTCCATAATAATGTTGACGAAGGTCGTAAGCACACAAAGCCTAGAAAGAATTAGGTCTCAAATGCAGCTGCCGGAACACAACTGTATAGGTGCTTGGCAGATTTTCAACTTGAGGGTGAGAGCCTACTACTACAAAGTACCCAACTAAAAAATTATAAGTCCCTCTCCAAATTTCACACTACGTCTTTCCAAAATTCCACAGAGATTGGTTTAGATGTGTGTTGTTTAGATGTGATTGGTAGTAGAACTCTTAGGGCATAGTTCGCCCGGGGAAGTACTACCACCATATCTAATTCCGCCGTGAAATAGTAGTGCACTTGTATTACTGTGTTTCGGTTAGGTGGGTATGGGAGCCGGTGAAATTACAGGCACAGGAGACTTAACAACTTCATGTCTCAAGGTTGGCAACGCGTGAGTGATACCCCTGGTAGGGCCGGAAAATACAATATTGTAATTTCTTTGCCCGTGGTGTTATGAGCATCTATAGGCTACGGTAACCGCTTACCATCAGGTGGGCCGTAAGCTTGTTTGCCACCTATGTATAAAAAACAAAAAAGATGTAAGTATGCGTGGGAGCATCGCAATAAACATATTTTCTTATCATCTCATAATGAACAGATATATTTCTCCTTTCTCGGATATAAAATACTAGGTTACGTATACGAATGAGAACTAGTGATTATTTCTATTGATTGCGATATAAACATTCCTTGCAAGATTAGATCTTTATTAGTTTTTTTTTTGCGAAATCAATAAAATCGGTTCCTTGGTTGGTGACTGGTGGACAACCGTGTATCAACTCCTTTAATTAGTAGTTTAACCTGAGCCTATGTTTTAAAATTGCTGACAATGTCAATTTAATAATAATTTGTTGTTGATGAACACTTTCCTTAGTTTTTTTTTATGTTTGTAATGCATAAACACGTTCATTGCTATATTTTATAATACCCAATTATTAGTAATCCATTTATCTAAAGATTATTAATAACATCTCGTCAAGATATAACGGACGTGATATTTGATTATGGATTATTGCGTGATGATGATTTTTAAATGACTAATGAAAATCTATAACTTTATTTATAAATCGTGACAAAGAATATTAAACTGTAAAATTGATTGAAAGTTTATATTTTAATTTATTTTTTTAATCTGTCGCCAAACGCCTATTGGTATCCGGAAGTTCCACTTGTGAGCCAGATACCTTCTAGGCTTTATAAAGGTCGGCAACACATAGGCAATCCCACTGGTATTGCTAATGTCCATAGGCGACGGTAGCCACTTACCATCAGGTGGACCGCCTGCCTGCTTGCCAAGCTTCTGACATAAAAAAAAACAACTGCAAACTTCAAATAATACGCACGTTCTATGATAATGATAATGATTATCCTAGTGCCAAGTGGTTCGTGACCACACAACACAACACTAATAAGCAATGCCCTTTATGCAAATGACTGAACAATGGAACAATGAATTTCACAGGAAGAGCTGACGTTGATATTTCAAACATCATTGTACCAGATGTCATTGAAAACATTTCCTCGATACCTATCGGGCTGATAGAGATCATTGTGTATGCAATTTTTATCTGTATCACCTTCGTATATGGATGATAATTGAATGTCTTTGATTGGCAGAGTTTTCCCTATTCCAAATTGCAATTAAAATTTTATAATTCGATATTATTTGGTTATGTTCTGAGACTGATAATTTACGACTCTTGAGACAACCATCGCGCAATAAATAGCTGCATATAATACTGGGTATTTACAGCATTACCTTTTAAAATTTGTATTATTATTGATTAAAAACATTATCAACCACTAACGATATCATCGCGTTCCCAAAGATCTTACATATTCCCTAGATAATTCTGCGACCCGCCCCGGCTTCGCACTGGTAGCAGAGCATATACGCCTACTTTTTTTATACTTTTGTATAAGTGTATACTATATCTCTGATTTACGCGGCACACGCGAGTAAAGTCGGTATGATTTTTTACGACATCGTCAAAAATCATCGTCATATTTCAGTCAATTTACACAAAACTTTTTAAGAATTATACATGTTGATTTTTTAGTCACTGGCTATATTTGCAGGGGTTGAAGTACTCGTCAATATGAACAACTTTTATTACGGGACTAACTCTGATATCGCAAAAAATAAATGGCTCCTTCATACATTTTGGTCGAGTAGGTATTGAACTTTTGTATAATTTTTTGTGATCTCGAGAGTTAGTCCCATGATAAAAGTTGTTCATATTGATGAGTACTTCCACCCCTGCAAGTATTGCCAGTGACAAAAAAATTACCCAGTAATGTTTAGAAAAAAAAGTATATGTAGTTAATTTATCTGGTTTCTCTCGTATTAAGTCTGCTTAGTTTATTAGATGGAATATCATCAGCCGGATTTACTTTTTTAATCAATTCGATTGTATTTTTATATTTATTACCTCGGGACTCCGTCATTTATTAGATTAGGAAAATTATTTTTGTTAAAAGTTAATGTATAACACCTAGCCCAACACTAAAACCTAACCTCAATCCTTATTCAATGATAATTAAAATCATTCGTTCATCATTCGATTACAATTCTAATCACGAGTCATCTCCATTGGACATCTGTCTTACAATTTCGTAAAGGAAGCCATGCTGTTTGTATGTTTGTCACGAACTGTAGTTTTAACTTAAACTTTGAAGCAGGCAACTGTTCTGTACCTTACGTAGTATTTAGCAACACTGTCCTTGTATTTCCATTCTAACTTCCTAAGATTAAGTTTTTTTTTTATAATTTTGTGTTTATCCACAATCTCACTATGGTAAGTGATGATGTGGCGGAAGGCGGTAAGCACACAGCCTAGAAAGAACAAGCTGCAGCGGAAAACACCGGTAGGTGGTTAGATTCAGAGTTCAACTTGAGGTTATGCAGAGTTTATACGAGTAATATTAGCTCATGTAGGTTATAATTAACATGTAACTGGTCTCTATAAAATTCAAACTGTATAGAACGTGCCATGAATCTTAGAGGATGAAAATAATGGTATCTTTTTTCAAAACCAAATAATATTAATCGGAACTTTATTCCAAACAGGTTAAGATCAAATTCCACACTCATTAGAACGCATTTTGAATGTTATATCCATTGTAATAAGTATTCAAGTGGCGTGTGGAGTGAAATTAACCTTGGTTTTAGTGATGCGCGTCACGTTCAGTAGTGTAACCCGCCCTTGGTCCGCGCAACTTCAGACTGAATTGTGAACATATGTATGTTAACTGCGATCGAATGCTTGTGCAAAATGCTATGGTCTATGACCCATCTGCGCAAGAGTTTATGGGTGGTCTTATTGGGTCCTGAGTTGCTCACATTTTAATGTATTTTCGATGTGTTCCGACAGTTGTACTTGAGAGAGATACTGTGCGTGCTTAACACATTCGGTTATATCATCACTAACCATGATGAGATTATGTTTTAACACTGGCCAATTTATAGGTACCTAATTAAATGATTTATAGAAAAAAAAGTATGTCTTATGTAGTACTTCTATCTTCTATCAGTCATAGTTACAAGCTTTGCTTAGTTTGGGATCAGATAGCCGTGTGTGAGGATGTCCTAGGATATAATTTATTTATATTTATTTTTATATGGCTGTCTAATTACGGAAAACAGTATAAAAATGCGTTTGCATGTTTTAGTACCTATTAATTTTAATCCAAATGTCTCTTCTATCCTACATCCAACATCGGTAGGAGCCAGACGATAGATTTTCAACTTTAGGTAGTCAACCAGGCGGGTACTAGGTACAAAGTTATGTTAGGCTAGTTAGGTTCATCATGGTTTCCTCGTGATGCTGGAAACACGTAATCCAATAGTAAAGACATGTATAATATGAACAAAATCAAACTCTATTTATTAACTTTAGGCCCTAATAAGGCACTTATGAAACTTAGACAATTGATTCTACCACCGGTTCGGAATACACTTGGACTGAGAAGACTCCGGCAAGA
The DNA here is from genome assembly GCA_951216915.1 of Tetheella fluctuosa. Taxonomy (NCBI): domain Eukaryota; kingdom Metazoa; phylum Arthropoda; class Insecta; order Lepidoptera; family Drepanidae; genus Tetheella; species Tetheella fluctuosa. The sequence goes on from OX578238.1 coordinate 2,677,996, forward strand.
AACTCAGCAAGGCATATTTTTATAGATATTTCTTTTTAAATTTAATTTATGTAACTATTTAATTTGTACTAAATCAGTAACTTTATAGTAACCCTTTTCACATAACTTTTGTTTAACAAACTTTTTAAATCTATATACACAGATAGATCTTGAATAATAGTTCATCATCAGTATTTATTAGTCCACTGCTGGACATAGGCCTCTCCCTAAGCGCGCCACTCCTTCCAGTTCCTCGCCACTCGCATCCAGCCCATAGTCCGGCTATCCTTTTGAGGTCGTCAGACTAACGGGCTGAGGGGCGTCCGACATTACGCTTGCCAAGACGAGCGTCGTATGAATATATGATGATAATTAATTAAAACATTAACTATGTGCCAGGAAGTATCAATTTTTATTACAAACTTTGAAGAAAAACCTGCATTGCATAATGTCAAAATAGCAATTAAATTCGAATGCTATAAATTAATAAAAATAATCGTTTTTTTTAAATAGAGTCTAATCAAGGTAGGTGAAGAGGTCGTCTAGAAAGAGGTCGGTCAGTATTTTATGTATATTTTTTCTATAAATATTAGACTAATATCATCTAAATGCTCTAACAGTATAAAATAAAAAACGACACTTTTAAAAATCAAATTAGAACGTCATTCATAATTCTTTAGTAATATCCTGGAACATTCCACACAATAATCCCAAACTAAACAGAGCTTGTACTATGGAAATCAGATAACTGATATACTACATACACTTATTTTTATTCTAAATATCCTACTATCCTAATCCTTCCTAATCCCAACTAATATTATAAATGCGAAAGTGAGTTTGTTTGTTTTTTACCTTTTCAGGCCTAAACCGTTGAACCGATCGCCATGAAATTTGGTACGCAGATAGCCTTTGGTATGGAGAAGGACATGGGCTATTTTTTTTTTGGAAACGCGGGTGAAACCGCGTGGAACAGCTAGTATAAGATACGGCTGAATCATGATCTAAAAATATAAAACAAGTGCCTAGGATTCAGCAAAAAACGCAACGTACGCAATACAACAAAAAAATATCGTACTAGAGTGAAACTCAAATAGTATGGTATTTTCAAGTTGTAATTTAATTGGTTTACCCACATTTAAAAATCATTATAACTTCGCAAATAGTTTTGAGTATCTCAAGTACTACTTGTGCGTATTTTTGTTTGCAAACATAACCGCAGCGCAGGTATCTAACTATATATAATAAATCCTACATATGAAGTTGACTCGCGATTCCTGGAATTCAATTTTTTTTGTAGGTAGTTTTGGGACGCGCCTCCCATTCGCGAGCCAACCGAATATATTATAATAAATCCTACATAAAAATTACACATACGATCATTTGTGTGTAAGTATGTTAGTTCAATAATGCTGTAATGGTTAAATAAATTTGAGTCCATTTGACATATGAATAGATATGTAGACTTTTAATTTTAATAGGTACATATTCAATTCAGTTAAAACAATGGGACTAAAGTTGGTATCAAAAGTAATTAAAACAAAGCAAATATAGTCTGTTTTTTAAATTGTATTCATTATTTAAGTTCCACAGATATTATCTACTAGTTACTCTATTTAAAAATAATTATCCTATACGATGCGTGACGCCATGTTCCACTAAAAATTGACCAAAGAAATATTCGAGAAAAAATACATTAATATAGAATGCCTCGTGAATTCATGTTATAATGCCACCGTAGGTATTGTTTTATTTAATTACTAGACTTCGCTCGCGGCTCCGCCCGTGTAAACTTCATACAATACACAATATTGATTGAACGATCAAAATATAGACAACAAATAAAATATTCAACATAATTAAGAATTCTGATAACAAACAACGCTACAATATAATATAATATATAATTAATGGCGACTTCGAGCTTATTTGTAAATAAAAAACCACTATGACGTCAAACAGACGGGATCATCGAACCATGCCCAAAAAAAGACCCACTGTAATTTTCCACGGTGATACAGTTCGACAACCCTCTCGAGATCGATGCTGAAATGAAAAGTAATTTGTGGTCGAAATTATCATGCCAACGGCAGCGCGATATATAAATCGATTTCTATGATCCAGGGCCCCGATCAGCACATTTTCGACGTCGATATCGCATTAGAAATAAAGATGGTAAACATTATACGCTTGGTATTGACCTGTAAGTATTGTATGGCTTAGAATTATAATACTCATATGTAGGTATCCACAGGATTGAGCTGTTACACACACTTTTTGTGTTGGTACCAATATATTTTCTCAAAAAAGTTTGTTTATTAAAATGATTCTTTGTTATTTACTAGTAGAAAGAGGTAAAGTTTATAGGTTTGTATGTAGGAGATAATCATCGAAAATACTGATCTGATTTGAAAAAATCTTGTTACAAAGCCCGTTTATTGAGGAAGGTCTTTTTTATGCCGGGAATGCGGGTGAATCGCGGAGAACAGCTAGTATTATTATTACTTTTCTTATTTTAAAATCCCCAAAACGTAATAATTCCATCGGTGAAGTTTTTGCAAAAATAAAATAACTTAACATTAATCTCTTCAAGATAAGGTAATAGGCACAGACATAGATCTAGATCTAAATCTATGTCTGTGGTAATAGGTATTTAATATAATTCAATCCCACAAATTTTAGTGGTTCATGGTAATGATGACTGACGTCAAACTAAGCTTAGCCATAAAAAAATCCCTCCAATTATTTCTGAATCGTTTCGGGTAAAACCAAACACGTGATGAAAATCGTATTCACCGCCGAATATATTTATATTTAATAGTTAATTAATTAAATCTTGTGAAAGAGATCCGTTCTTGATATTCCTTAATCTATCTTAAATACTAATTAATTAATTCACCTTCCAATCTTTTCGTACAAAGCATCAACCTTGCTTGATCAAAATCTATACAATGATTCATTTTTATCGCGATTTCAGGGTTGGAAACATTGTAAAAGTTATATTGATGACTACTTCCACTCCTTAAATGTGAATTAAAAATGGCCCTGTATATCTTTATTCTAATGATATCGCTTCACATAACGTAAACGTGGCGTAGCTTGACGATCGGTGGTACCTGGATGGGTGACCGCCTAGTGGTATTTCATCTTGAGAGTTTCCGTGCTTCGGAAGCCGTTGGTCCCGTTTATCACTCAATTGTGAAAATCGTTAAGCTAGTTGGAGACCTCATAGGTGGCTTGGACTCCAACAGTAGGTTGACCACTAGCCTACGTCCACCAATCCGCAGTGGGCCCGATTGGTAGAATATTTGTACATTCCCTTTCACCCTTATTCATGAAAGGAGGCCTGTGCTCAGCAGTGGGCAGATATAGGCTATAATTATTATTATTTACAAAACAGTTATGATAATGAAGCGTGCGGAGGTAGAGTACTTTGTAGTACCCGACTAGCTCTCAAGATGAAAATCTGTCGCCAAACATCTAGGTACTGGTGTTTTCCGGCAGCTGCACTTCAGAGTTAGTTTCTTCTAAGCATTATGTGCACCTACCGTAGTGAGATTGTAGTCAAAAACAAGCCTTTACATATAAAAAAAATATAACGTCTTACATCTATATAAATAAAACTCAATTGCCGAATGTATGTAAGCGCATCACGTCAGAGTGGCTGCACCTAATTTGGCTAATTGTTGTTGTGTTTGTAATTGTCAGGACATGGTTTGTATGAATGAAAATATTTGAAAAATTGGGAACACGGGTGAAACCGCGGGGCGGAAGCTAGTAGACCATAAATCTCACACCCTGCGAAAAATACCTGAGTATATACTAGAAACATATATTATATTTAGTAACATATTAAAACTTTACGATTACGCAGAACAGACCTAGCCTTGCACAAATTCACACAATCGGTCAGTAAATAACATAAAGTAAACATCTATTCACCTACTCATCACCACTTAATAAAACCTCAAACAGTACGAAGGTGGTAAGATGACATTACACTAACATTAGACCCGAGTTTTTCCTGTTTCCGTAATTTTTTACCAACATTACGTTAGATAGTCTTCCTATCAATGACTATCTATATGTATAAAAGAGAAAGTATGTATGTATGTTCCTTATAGACTCCGAAACGGCTGGACCGATTTCAATCTTTAGATTGACCCAGCGGATAATCCTGTAAGGTTTGGTGGCGATCGGAGCACTCGGGACCGCGGGTGAAACCGCGGGGCGGAAGCTAGTATATTATAAAATAAAGTCTCGCGCATCTGTCGTGAGACTTCGTAACTACTGACTATAGTTCCGGTTGTGACGATAGAAAAAAGGAAAACAATATTTATTTGTGACAAAAAACAATATACAATGTGAAAATTTTTAGAAAAGTGTGACAAATCGGTCCTCTAACTCAGCATGATGCTAAAACGCTGGTCTTCCGGTGGAGCCGGTTAAATGGGCATTTAGTCATTACGGACCACTCTCTTTGTCCACTATGAAATCAAACAAAAAAACGATAATGATTTTAGTACGGATGGCTAGAAAAGTCTTAGGTAGATGGAAATAATAAGACTATACAGGTTGATTTTTTTGTCGTTGACATTACTTGCATCGATCATCAATATGAACAACTTTTTCAACTACTTGTGTGTTTAGAAGAGGTAGAGCATAGCGATATGTCGCTCAAAGAGCAGCTCGAATTGGGGAGGTACCTCCACCTTACAGAATACCGCAGCCAAATAACTTCTAGTTGTGTTCCTGCGCGTGAGTAAGGTTGCCAGAGCTCATCGGGGAGGGGGGAAGGGTCGGCAACGCGGGAGTGATACCCCTGGTGTTGCAAGCGTTCATAGGCAACGGTAACCGCTTACCATCAGGCGGCCCGTATGCTTGTTTGCCGACAATGTTGTATAAAAAATAAAAAAATATATTGGTCGATCAGCTGTTCCATACAAATGTTCAATACCTACAGGATCAAAATATATGAATCAACTGTTTTATTTTACGCAATATCTGAGTTGGTCCCATAGTAAAAGTTGTTCATATTGATCAGTTCTTCCACCCCTGCAACTATTGCCAATAACTAAAAAATCACACAGTATAGAAGTAGGTTTAGATCATGACCCTCTGGAACCACAATGTACATATTATTATATAGATGGATTAAAGGGAAAGGAAAGACCAAAGAGACGGATAAATTGTGTAAATGGTGGTAGGGATTCCCACATGAACATAGGGCACCGTCATAAGTTTTGAGCAAGCATTGATGGTAGGTCCCCACTCTCGACGCTTTCTAGTTTGTAGTTAGGTACCTGCTCGAAAACCTTTCTTCCCGATCGATTTATCGCCTCTTCAAACGATGTGACCTTCCCATTATCATCACAATTTACCTAATAACTTTGGCTTATAAAGAAATGCTTATTATAAGACATAATAATACAGCATTGTTGTTTTTCACAATAGAGGTAGTCTTTAATTACAGATAACAGGTAAATCAATTTCCCATAAAACATGAATTATATTAAATGATGGCTCATGCCTTAGATTAAACAGTTTAAAACAACACAGATTAAAAGTAAACAAATGAATTGTCATTAACCAAGTGATTATCGTTGAACATAATTATCTACGTGCTACTGCAAGGGAAAAATATTTACCTACGCAGCAATATGTAATTATATGAACTGCTAATAAGCTATTAAAACCTAACGCAATAGTTTGCGATAATAATAGTTTTTTTTTCACATAGTCAAGAGGAAAATAAAACTATTACCACACCATTTGTTTAAGGATATTTTATCATATGTATCTTTCCATGATTTACGATCCGACCGCTTCTTTTAGAAGTTACGGTTGGAGATTCTGTTACATAATGTAGAGGGTCCTCTAAGATACGTTAATATGTTGGGATATGTACACCTAGCCGATACCTCTGCCTGCAGAAGATACACGGGAAAAGACATTCATTGAGAAGAAGGGTACTATACTGGGTCTGTGGGAAAGTTCTGGCAATTGCACTTGAGAGTCAGTTGCCATCTTGGCTTTATAAAGGTCGGCAACACATTTGCAATCCCCTTCATCATCATCATCATCTCAGCCGCAAGACGTCCACTGCTGGACATAGGCCTCCCCTAAGGATCTCCAATAGGACCGGTTTTGGGCGGCCTGCATCCCCTTAATATTACTATTTAAATAACGAGAACACCCTTTCAAGCATATGCTCTTGCTTCACTCTTGGCCAGCCGGTAAAGGCAAGTCAGAAGCGAGGGTATAGGTAGTTATCTTCAGACCTCGGGTTCGTAGTATCACTACTCACAAATAACTCGCCACAAACTCCCCAATAAGGTCGAATTTTATTACTATAGTGTCCCACTTCAGGGTAAAGGCCATCTCTTCTTTTCCCACTCCTCCCTGTACAGAGCTCTACTGTTTATGACACATAAGTAGTTACCTAAACAATAGTAGGGACAATTGGTAAAGTCAGGCCTTTATAAAATTTTAGATTGTGTAAAAAAAAAACTTTTACACATTTTGATTGAGCAGACCTTTATACGTAAAGTTAGATTCTGTTTTCGCGATTTCAGAGGTGGTCCCATAGAAAAAGTTAGAACCCGACACAGATAACATTTAGTAGATATTATGATGAATTATTGTTTACTCAGAATGAATTAGGAAAAAAAATAAACATACACAAAAAAATAAAGAATACATTTTTATCCCGGAATATCACTAGATACTTCGAATCTTGTCTGGAACATAATGGTAGATGCACACTAAAACTTGTTTCGGCCTGTACATGTTCACGACAATTCCTTAGAAAGTGAAATTAAGCCGGTTATTTCGTTTGTCTGTAAAGTTTTATAAATATAATATGTAGGTATATATAACTCAACAGTGTCTGTGCGTACGGTTGTTTGTAACATTTACATATAATTTTATTCAATTTCATAATAATTATTATTAAAACATTTTTATTACCATCACACGGCCTGTGTATTTCTCAAGTTATAATATAAAATTTTAGTCACATTTTTATTATTCTACTAGCTTCCGCCCCGCGGTTTCACCCGCGGTCCCGAGTACACCGATTGCCACCAAACCTTACAGGAACACCCGCGGGGCTAATATGAAAATTGTCTGAAAATTTCATCGCGATCGGTACAGCGGTTTCGGAGTCTATGAAGGACATACAGACAAATATTCATATTATATAGATAGATAAAGCGTTCCCGCCAAAAGCTCAAGTAGTAGTAGTTGTTGTATTCGTCCTTTTCGGGATAGGCAAAGGTCTAAGCCATACAGCCAATTCTTGTTTTTCTTCTTATATGTAAACGTCAAAAAAGAAGTCTTAATTTTTTAAAGTTGAACCAAAAAAATTGTAGCCTACTTCCAAAGCCTGGCCTTAAAACTGAGCGTCGCCGCGTCGTTGAATGAACTGTTTGTATAAATTACTCATTTTAACAACCGGCAACGTAATGTAATACGTAATATTCGTCTGTAGGTCGGTCGGCCTTCAACCAGTCTATGATTCGAAGGGAGCACTGTGAGTTGACTATGGTATGTAGAATTGAGGTCACGACTTTAGTGACGTGTTGATGTACCGCACGGAAACAGCTGTTTTATGTAGCCAAGTTGTACAATTTAATAAGAAATGTTTGAGATGCATAATAAAACTGAGATAGTTTGAAAAAATCTGTTATAATATTCTAAAACATTGCATTTTTAATCGTAGCCAAAATTAAATAACTTATAAAAAAAACCAGGACAGTTTTACTTACCCTTCCTTTATAAATAACTAGATTCCGCCTCGCGGTTTCACCTGCGTTCCCCAGGGATCTTATAATAATCATCCACCGTGACGTCTGAAAGAATAATAATAATATTTATTTATTTGCAGGTATATACCCATAATGGTGCTTACATAATTATGTTTTCCCGGGATAAAAAGTAGCCTATGTTTTTCTCCATACCATAGACTATATGTATACCAAATTTCATCGCGATCGGTTCAGCGGTTTAAGCGTGAAAAGGTAACAAATAAACAAACAAACTCACTTTGGCATTTATAATATTTAGGATTATATTCTGATTATTGTTCCTTTTTAAACAGGAATTAGTCCTTATTTTATCCAAAAACAAATTTAGAAATGTTTAAACTTAAAATCACCGTAAGTACTTTTCGAAACTATACAGGCTCTATTTATACTCAGAAAACAAACCTGACATTTAACCTATTATGTAAACACTTATAATTATTACAAATAACTCAATTAACATAATACATTATTATTATAGTTGTTTATTACGTAAAGAGCTCTAAATCCTTCCAATTTTGCGTTCACCTTTTCGTTTTATATTTTATGCTATAATTTGGTTCGAGAAATAAGTTTTCTTACCTGCTATGCTATTCTGTACTAAAACTCGACAGTGAATTCTCGAAGTGACTATTGTCTGTCTCGCTCGCGAAACTCGGTAATCAGGAGTTCACGAGTGAGACAGAGAATAGTCACTTCGTGTTTTCACTGTCGAGTTTGAGTACAGAATAACATAGCTGTTCTATTTTTTGTATCAATATATATACCAACTATGTAATAAATAACTTCAACCGTATAAATATATTATCTTCAATGTCCATTTAAATTGATCAGTAGGACTAATATAACAGCATATTTTTTTGTATAGTCTTGTGTTTTACCACAATCTCTCTATGGTAATATGTAGCCGAAGGTAGTAAGCACCAAGCAGCGAGCTCAAGTGTAGCTGCTGGAACACAACAGTAGGTGCTTGGTGACAGATTTTCAGCTTGAGGGTGGTAGCCAGCCAGGCGGGTACTACAAAATACCCTACCACCTCCCGTTTCCTTATGTTTTCCTTCAAGCTTAGCCTCATTATAGGATTAAAACCCACACGCTCTATACGCAGAAGGCAGTTCCCAATACTAGTGCTGAGAGCCAGTTCCTTCTAGGCTTTGTGTGCTTACCACCTTCGGCCACATCATCACTTACCATAGTGAGATTATGGTCAAACACAAGCCTATACAACTAAAAACAAAAAATACGTGTGGCACTCGGGGACTGCCGCGGTAAAGCTATTGCATTGCATTTTTATATCAACTTATGCAATTATAATAATTTATTTATTTTTTATTTAGGCAGTTTTTTTTCTTTTTCGTTGATATTAATAGATACCTATACACCTATATACCTTCTCACAAACAGTGAGAGGTGTGGGAGGTGTTAGGTTTTTACGTTACGGTTTTTTTTTTTTCAAAATTTCTTGATTCGGTCTCAAACCCCGAAGCTCGCGATAAAAGCTATACAATAGCTTAAAAACAACCTGTGACATATCCTCGTGACAACTCATGTGCGTCCACGCGGCACAATGACCTCCATACTTTGTAACTGTATAATAGAGAACACGCTTGACTATTCTGTATATGTAGTTTACAATACCAATTAGATGCGGTATTGAATTGTTGCTCTTGGCATGTCAAAATTGAAAACCAATGACATTACTTTCTGGCCCGTAAACTTAGGTCGCAAAAATAGATAATGGATTAACATCTTGAAGAAAATAGCTAGATGACAGAGTACTGTGTAGTACCTCCATGGCTGGCTATCATCCTCAAGTAGAACATCTATTGCCTAACGGTGTTCCGGCAGCAGCACTTGATAGCTAGTTTCCTTCTAGGTTTTGTGTACTTACCTCCTTCGACCCCACTCTTACTATCGTAAGTTTGTGGTCAAACAAGTCTATCTATAGAATAATAATAAAAAATATTTAGTAAATCAAAAATAAACTCTACGTCATAGGTCAAAGATTTTAATTCAGAAGTCAACTGCTTTATCGTGGAAATTATCAAAGGCGATTGGCCTTAACCAGTTCATATACGTCACCAATACAGGCATGAGTCTCCTCTAAGAACGAAGCAGATTTCACAGCAATAGTCCACTACGCGGGCCCAGTGCCGATGTGCGGATTTTACATACCATTGACATCTCGGTCATGCAGGTTTCAGGAAGAACCAGAGCTAAATCGGTATCATCATCTCAGCCGCAAGACGTCCACTGCTGGACATAGGCCTCCCCTAAGGATCTCCAATAGGACCGGAATTCGTATGTTTGCTCAAAACTCTGAAGTAAAAAAAAATTATCTGCAATCCTGCACTGCCTAATATTGTAGTAAGCTTCATCTACCATTATCCACATGGTTTAAACACCAGCAATGCCCCGTAATTTCTAATACAGGGCCACGGGTCATTGCGTGCCACTTTACTAAATATCTAGGCTTTGCATGATTAATATTTTGGTGAAATTCGAGATAAAAAAAGAAAAAATGAACCAACAATGATGAATCATATGATATGATGACAAAAACGCCCATGGTCCTTTTTGGTTGAATTTATTTTAGTCTTTTAATTAGTATATCTAGGTAGGTTAGATTTCCATGACATTCTATTAATTATCTATGATGCTTAAAAACAAGTTATGAAGGATGAAAATCTTATTTTGCATTCAGTATCATGATATATATTATAATTGATTTCAAGTTCATATCGAATTCTAATATCAATAGTATAAGGTTTTATGTTAATTAAAAATACCCAAAATTAATATGACCTTAAAATTTTGCTGGTTGTCGTCATTACATTAATGTTAAAACGCTTCCGTACATTTCATATGACCGTAACATGACCGTTAGCGTAACGTAGTTTAGTTTGTGCAGGCTATTATAGTGTCTGATTGCACAAAATTCATGTCTTATCAATTTTGGGCGGCACGACTCTTTTGATTAATATTTCAAAATGGCGTCGGACTATCGTGTATCGTTTTTCGGAATCGATTCGAAATAGGTTTTGCTGATTTTAAGATAGTTCCGCCCCGCGGTTTCACCCGTGAATCTTTATTCCCATGAAAATCTTTTCATAGTGGATGCCTACGTTATTATTATAAATAAAAATAATAATTTTATTAAAATAAAAACTTTTTCTTTCTTTCTTTTTTTATTTAAGGAACCTTTTTTTTTTATATACCACTTAGGTGGCAAACAAGCTTACGGCCCACCTGTGGTAAGCGGTTACCGTAGCCTATAGACGTTCATAACACCACGGGCAAAGAAAATACAATATTATATTTTCCCTGCACAGGGGGTATCACTCACGCGTTGCCAACCTTGAGACATGAAGTTGTTAAGTCTCCTGTGCCTGTAATTTGACCGGCTACTATACCCTCCTAACCGAAACACAGTAATACAAGTGCATTACTATTTCACGGCGGAATTAGATATGGTGGTAGTACTTCCCCGGGCGAACTCTGCACTAAGAGTTCTAGTACCTTGCACCTTGTACCTGTGTGTACAGTTTCAAGTTTCTAACCGTAGTCAATCAGGATAGTATTTTTATATGTTATAAATAAACAAGTCTATATAGATGTATACATATATTATTACTGCAGTCAGAATAAAATCTTACATAATTATTTTATGATTTTTAGTGCAAAGTTATAACTTGAGAGTTTGAGATCGTAATAGCATTTTTTAGTTAAAAGCTATTTTATTTTTCAAAAGTAACTGATCATACTTATATTATAAACAACTGTCAATAATAATTCAAAAAATATTCGAATAGTATTCGTGTTCATTACGAATGAGGGATACCACCATAGTTATTATTCATGGAAGAATTTTCTTTCTATAAAAAAATATAATCATCATAATAGGTTTATATTTACCACATTTAAACCCGAACGTACAAATATTCTATAGCATTTTTTTATTTCATTGTGTTCTTAAAAAAATTCAAAATAAGCACATTATCAATCTTTAAGCCATAACCAAAGTCTTGCTCGGTAAAATCAAATGCCGATTCGCACTTGACCGGTTGGATAACCTCTACTAACGGGTTGAACGGGTATTCGTAATCATTTGATTTAGCTTTTATACAGCGTAGCCCTGTTTTAGGTCACGACTGACCAAGGTTCGCTGAATAAGGGTATTTCCAAAAAGAAATGGGTTTTTTTAATTTATACAGGATGCAATTTAAATTTTAACTACGTCGCTGAAACTAAATTTAAGGTTGAATTTATTGTACCTGCTGGAATATACAGGCCGTATTAATTTACATTTTAAATATTAAAAATCTTAGTTAGTATTTTTATACAAGTGAATATTATGTAAAAAAAGTGGAATAAATAGCATCATTTTATTATACCTATTAATTAAATGCTTTTTATGATGTCTTACTTTTTTCACGCATTCCCGATGGATCTAATGTTTTTTTTATTTTTCTAATAAACATCCTATATTTTACTCCTAGATATGATCTATCTATGCGCCATATTACACGCAAATCCGTCCAACCATTACACCGTGATTGAGTAACAAAGATCTACACAAACTTTTTTTTTACTTTGTATAGGCTTGTGTTTGACCACAATCTCACAATGGTAAGTGACAATGTGGCCGAAGGTGTTAAGCACATAAAGCTTAGAAGGAACTGGCTCTCAAGTGCAGCTGTCACACCAATTGTTGTTTGGCGACAGATTTTCAACTTGAGGGTGGTACAGGTGGTAGGGTACTACAAAGTACCCTACCACCGTAGGGTAATATAATTTAATTTACAGAAATCATCCTATATATTTAACCTAAATCAAATCTGACTGACATCAACGCAGACATTATAAAAGGTTCAATAAAAAAGATACCACAATTGACACTAATTTTAGTCTTGTTGGGTTTGGGAATACCCTAAAAGAGTAGGTACCAAATACCCACGCATTACCCGCGTACTGGAAGCAATTTCTCTACATTCTTTCAATTCGGGTGAAACCGCGTGGCGAAAGCTACTCTACCATATTTACAGTTAAATTTTCATCCCGAAAAGGATAACCAACTTATCAACGGGATCTCTGCTACGAAATCGTAACACATATTTTATATTAGTTTATTTTGGTTTACATTTTTAATGTAAAGTGGCGGTAGGGACATTCACACTTTCTTCACTAATCCTACTATCCTACTTCATATTATAAATGTGAATGTTTGTGAGGATGGATGGATGGATGTTTGTTACTCATTCACGCAAAAACTACTGAACGGATTAGGGTGAAATTCGGCGCACAGATAGAATATATTCTGGATTAACATATAAAATACTTTTCATACCGGGAAAACATCAGAACCCTCGGGAACGCGAGTGAAATCGTGGGGCGAACGCTAGTATTATAAAAGCGAAAGTAACTGTCTGTCTGTTTGATTGAATAAAATCATATTTAGGAAACCTTACACGAGAAAAAACAAAAAGGGGAGGCTTATATCCCAGCAGTGGGACGTAAGTTTACAAAACTTACCAAAGTTTACGAAGATACTGGAACCTGGCTCTCAAGCAGCTGCTTGAACACCGATATGTACCGGGCAGCCAACTACGTGGATGGCACAAAGTTGGGTTACTTCCATTCGAAATTAGTTCTACTCCTCTTTGAATTAAGTATGTCTTTAGCATGCACAAAGTCTATGTGTCAAATCATGAAGGTCAACTTTCACCTTTATAACTTATAGACGGATAACATTTAAATTATTACAATTTATGTAATGTCATCTCAATTGTAATCTATATTGAATGAATGACCAATAATTTAGCAGTAGATACTCGTATATTTAACAACTAGCCTTTCCGCGCGGTTTCATCTGCGTTCCCGGGGAAAAAATATAGCTCATGTTACTCAGGGATAATGTAGCATTCTAAAGGTGAAAGAATTTTTGAAATCAGTTTATAGTATTTTTTGAGTTTATTCCTTATAAACTTATAAAAATATATAAATACAAAAACCTATTTTACCCCCTTAGGGGTTTAATTTTCAAAAATCCTTCCTACACTATAAATGGTATCTATGTGAAAAATTTTAAGTCTCTAGGCCCAGCGGTTTGGGCTGTGCGTTGATATATAAGTCAGTCAGTCAGTTTACCATTTTATTTATACAGATTTAATAAATATCCTGGAACTTTCTTCACACACGGCCTTCCCATCCTACATAGAGGTTACTATGGAAACCGTATGATATATTACGTGTAAATGTATCCTGACATAGATTTTATACCTAGACTCAGAACAAACAGACATGAAAATTTTTGTCCTCTGAATCAAATCACGCAAATTTATTCCTCACTTTTTGTAAAGTAAATAAAGTATTTATCGGTCGGAATACCATCAGAAAAAATATGGTTGCAAAAATTAGAGTTCCACTCAAAGACAATATTTGATTTTTAGAGTATTTGTCATTGTGTCCTAATAATTTACAATTAATGATAATCTACAATTCTATCGAATAGCAAATTCTACATTTTCATGTGTAAAGGATTATGGTGGTTACACACCCACTCGCGTGAATATTTCGCCGACGCGTCGCGACACTATACGAGGTCGATGACATAACTAAGGTTGGCTCACACCGTGTTCCGGTCATCCGAGATTGCACGTAACGTAACGTTGCGTCAATAATCTAGAGTCTGCCTGCTCGTTTCCATTGTTGATGACACTTATTGACCATTTAGTTATTTACTTATACTATGTTATTTCAAATTTATGAAGCCTTCGTAAATATTCAGCTTTTTTTTTTTTATTTTGCACCAATTTGCTGGCTGTATAGCCAAAGTTATAATCATTCAGAGAATAAATACAAAAATATTAGGACAGTTTGCTCTTATATTTGTTTACTAGCTTTAATCCCGCGTTCCCGCAATTTAAAAAAATATGTCTATATCCTTCTCCGGTACGTACGTACATTAACTATCTCTGTGCAAAATGTTACGTCGATCCGTTGGTCCATTGCTGCGTAAAAGAAGGACAATCAACAAATTTAAGTATTCATCTACGAAGAACATCCGAGAGAAACGTTCAGTAACGCTGATCCTTAGCTTTTTTAAAAGCTTATTCTTGTGAAATGTAATAAAATTGATCAAATGCATATTTTTTATTCAAAATTTTAGAACGATTACGGATCACCATATAAAATTGTTAAAAAAAAAAATTTTTTCTTGAAGGTTTTACATCTTTTACAATAATTACACCACACACAAGTCGATGATATAATCAACCTGTTATTTTTTGTACACAAAATTAGATTCGCTGTTTTTTATTAAAATGATAAATGATGTAAAAACTCTAAGACTGTTTTTTTATTATGAATGACTTCACGAAGATCCTTTATTATAATGTTGACGTGAGATTTAAAATTGTGACAATAATGATTATTTATGCAAAAACATAACTACTTACTTCATTTGTTCTGTGTGTGTTTTTTTACTAAAACTAATTACGCAAATGATTTTTAAATAGTCATCAAATACATTACTAGAACTTTTTCATATTTTTAATCTGTTTATTTTTCGTTCGATTTTTATATCCTACTAGCTGTTCCCCGGTTCCTGGTATAAAAAATCCAATGTTTGAATAGCTATAGTTCGGGACGGAGACATATGACATATACAACAAATCAAAGATCATAAAAATGATAAAAATATAAAGATATACTAGATATTTTAATAATATTAACAAAAGTTCTATAGGTATTTATTATAAATATGTATCTTTGTTACCATGCCAAAGCATTAGAAAATAATACTTAACGAATTAATATTCAATATTAAAATTATTCATTAATTTTAATTATCATGCAATATGCTACGCCAAGAGTATAGACATGTATATTATTTTCGTCACGTATTTCGTAATACCTAATAAATGCACAATCCAAATAGACTTTGTGATAGACTGTTTTGTTTTCATTTATCATTTGTATTCCATAAGCATTGCACAAGTTGATACCTCACTGACGCGCGATGTAATGAAAACGTAGTAACATGTCAACTGCGTCAAATGCGATAACCGTTTTAATTATGTTTTAACATAGATATATTGCGATGTGCAGCGAGTGTAATATGTACGTACTGCGACTGCCGACTTCTAAAAGGAGGTTCATAATTCGCATAATATGTTTATTGGGTATACATAATCTGTTGTTGTCGAATTACATGGTATGTTATATCGAGCAAGATCAAATTAAAAAATAAATTAATAGCTTGGCCATTCAAAAAGAGAACGCTGCCATCCTGTTGGAACCTTGCCTATCGACAGCAGCGAGAGCTTTAAGGATATTTTCTATATATTATAGTTTGTATTTTATACAATTAATGTAAATACTTGTGTTAATAATAATACTTTGAAAAATAATTAAAATTAAAAAGTTGTTGATGTTCAAATCAAAAATAGACCACAGTTCCGCGAGCAGGATCGCGTGTCAGTATAGAAACGCTCTAATTAATAAAAGGTAAAAAATATAGCTACGATTTAGTATGCTTTAAGATCATTGCAATCGATCACATGGGTAGGATATATCGGTTATGTATTGGATGATATACGGTCCAATTATCAAAAAATAATGTCAATGCCAAGTTAATGTACTTCAAGTATTAATATTCGTAATATAAGTGATCCATTGTAGGTAATCATATTACTTCACAATTTTAACTAAATAAGATAATAACTTACGTAAAGCTGGGTACTTAAATATAATCCTAACTAATATTATAAATGTGAAAGTGAGTTTGTTTGTTTGTTACCTTTTCACGCTTAAACCGCTGAACCGATCGCAATGAAATTTGGTATGCAGATAGCCTATGGTACGGAGAAGAACATAGGCTACTTTTTATCCCGGGAAAACATAAGATACCTGGGGAACGCGGGTGAAACCGCAGGGCGGAATCTAGTATACAATAAATAAGGAGCACTAAAAAAGTTACTATTTTTTTTTATATAACACGGTTGGTGTATTTTGCCAATGTCAAGTTAAAATATAAAATTCTAGTCACATTAATTACTTTTACAACAGTCAAGTCAAGTCAGTTAGGTTTTTAGTAAAATGGTGGGCGTTCTAAACTTTTTGAGGCAACCTGAAAAGTCACGAACGAATTCATATCTCTCTTCGCTTCACTACTGCACTTAGATTGATCTTCATTGGACAAAACGCCACCGATATTAGGTACTAGCTTCCGCCCCGCGGTTTCACCCGCGTTCCCGAGGAATCTTATGTTTTCCCGGGATAAAAAGTTATAGGCTACTTTTTTCTTCCTCGATAAATGGGCTATTCAACATCAAAATATTTTTTCAATTCGAACCATTAATTCCTGAGATTAGCGCGTTTAACCAAACAAACAAACAAACAAACTTTTCAGCTTTATAATACTTACTAGATTCCGCCCCGCGGTTTCACCCACGTTCCCCAGGGATCTTATTTTTTCCCGGGATAAAAAGTAGCCTATGTTCTTCTCCGTACCATAGGCTATCTGCATACCAAATTTCATCGCGATCGGGTCAGCGGTTTAAGCGTGAAAAGGTAACAAACAAACTCACTTACGCATTTATAATATTAGTTAGGATTAGTACCTATAGATTCAATAAAACTCAAAATACACGATTTCATTAAAAAAAGGTTCCCGCCAAAAAGTATATATATTAAAAAATCGTAAGTCATTGGAAACGTGCAAAAATCTCATTCACACATACATATAAAAAGAGTCAAACAGAGGCCCAGTCGATAAATAAATACAATTCTGTGCATGTGTGGGTAAGGAAAGAGTTTAGTGGGACAGACATACGAACAGGTTTCGGTCGCGGATTGTATATAGCGACCCGGTTACCGACTGTAAACTTTACACAAGGACTTCCCATTTTAATGTTTAGGACACTGCATATTTATTAGGAACATCATATCAATAATTATTTACTGCAGTCAGAAGAAAACTGACCTTATAGGTATATGTTAGAAAAGCGGCCGTTTTCATAATTTGCGATACTTTGTCTATAGTGTAGATGAGTTCTAGAAATTTACTGACATATCATATGGCAGTTAAGGAAAATTTTAACTAAAAACACTTTCCACACACTGCATCACAACTGTAAATGTAGTTTGAAAAAGTGAAGCAGTTGTGTCAAGTCCATTTAAACTGCACATTTTTCCGTTGCAGTGCTGTTACTTTAAGGGGGACCTTCTTTTTTTTTTTTGACTGGACATGAAGGTGGTGGTCTCTCGACCGCTCCACCCTTATACTAGAGGGGGGGACCAATTACTTAACTGACTAAGAACTAACACATAACCGGCCAAGTGAGAGTCGGACTCGCGCACCGACGGTTCCGTACAAACTTATAGGTATGTAAATAGTTCGTCCATCACGGGAATCTTAACGATAAGATATGGATTGAGGGACAAACTTAACTTTGTCGTTGGAAAACTGTTTTCCTCATACATCGCATAGTGTAACGATCGCTTTAGTCTTTACTGTAAAATGTTCTGCGCACACGAGCATAATATTGCAATAAATATTTTCTTTTATTTTCTTTCACACAATAGCACAATTTTATTTATTTACCTTATTTGAGGTTGATGCCAATTAAGCTAGACCTCTAAATTGTATGAGCGCCCATACAACTCAGAGGACTATCTTAATTGGAGTCTACTATGTATATATGGGGACACATTTAATTTTCAACTTTTTTATTTTTTGGAATTTTTCCTTTATTTGTGCTGTAAGCTTGCTTTTTGCCAAATTTCGTGATTCTAAGTCAACGGGAACTACCATATAGGTTTTCGACCCAAAACCTATAGGGTACTTCCGGTTGAACATGAATTATCAATATTGGTTATTTAAAAGCAAGGTCTTATATAGCACAAGTAAACGGAAAGTTCCAAAAATAAAAAAAAAGATGAAAATTAAGTTAAATTTTGGTACTTACAAGTTTTCGCGAAAATCTAGATTTGCCCATATCTTTTTATCGTGTGGACTCAGGACCTTGATTTTTATACACCTAATAGGAACTATTGACTTCAGTATCTGGTATAAATTTCAACTTGCTAGGTCCACCCGTTCCTGAGAAAATCGGTGGTGACACATGGACAGACGGACAAGAGTGATGATCGGTGATCTTATAAGGGTTCCTTTTTTTACCTTTTGAGGTACGGGACCCTATAAATAAGATTTTTAGAGGCAATTCCTCTAATGACGTTTTTTATATTAAATGCGCTTCCGTCCTTAAGGCGACGCCTTGAAGATTTTGGTTGCAAGGATTCCGATTTTTCTCAACAATGACTGAAGCGAACGAACTGAAATTGATTGTAAGAATTCATCATGTCTTTGACTTTATTTTGTACGTTGCATAACATGATTGGTTAACTTTTATAACACAAAATAATTAATCAAAAAGACCTCAAAAGGCCTCTTTCAAAAGCGATGATAGCTCAGTGGTAGTGACGTCGGACGCCGCGGCGAAGGTCGTGGGTTCGAATCCTTCAATGAGCTTGAGCTTTCGGTGAAGGAAAACATCGTGAGGAAACCATAGCACGGTGGTAGGGTACTTTGTAGTACCCGCCTGGCTGGCTACCACCCTCAAGTTGAAAATCTGTCGCCAAACACCTATTGGTGTGTTCCGGCAGCTGCACTTGAGAGCCAGATCCATCTAGGCTTTGTGTGCTTACCACCTTCGGCCACATCATCACCTACCATAGTGAGATTGTGGTCAAACACAAGCCTATACAAAGTAAAAAAAAAAAAAAAAAAACCTCTTTAAAATAAGAGATTCCAATTTTACCGGCATTCAGGATCGATTTGAGGTTCCAAAATTTCTACATATATTAATTGAAACTGATACTATAAATTGTACTTAGGTTTTATGAAATATATTTGTAGTTTTTAAATTTAACAATAATAACCATTTTGCCGCATACGCCCGTTCCGTTTACGCGGGTTTTCTATGAGAGGTCGCTATAGTAGGGAGCGGGACGCAGCACGTTGAATTTCAGATTTTAAGCTTAACGCGGCGTCATCTTAAAGGACGATGATGAACCCTTAGTACGCTTATCCAGAAAAAGCCTATTCACTCTGGCCTTGTGGGTGGCCCTAGATTGTAGGAGTCAGGAAACATAGACGCAGCATGTTCCACTCCACTCGTTTGCTGTCCGCATTATTAATGAGGATGCATTATAGACAATGTGTCCGTATATTCGGTACGTCAACAACGTACGGGTGCTATTTTTCCCGGCGACTTAGGGTTCGGTTTAAGTATGGGGATGGTGGAATTTGGTTGAATAATTCCTGTGTAAGCTCTGCAGAAAATGTTTTCACGGCGTTGAAGAATATATTTTAAATCCCAGAATATAAATATTTAATACTTTGTAAATATTATACAATAGTCGAAATGAGAGCAAAAACTTATATACTAAAGTTATATTACGATTTATAAACATGTATAAAGTTCTTACGCCGCCGTCGGATAAGCTATTAAAACAAATGTATGTAATTTATTTTTATACCTTTTTTAGTTTTTTCCGATAAACATATTTAAACCGTAATAAAAAATATGTTTTTTAATTATATAATAAAAATTAAATAGGTTAGTGATTATATGCCTAGATTTTAAAATCATTAAAATCATCATAGATTAAAAAATGTGTTCTTAATATTTAAAAAAAACCTATGTTTTGTATCATTATTCTATAATAGGTACATAAGGAATCACCTATTTATTATTTAATATTTATAATAATAAATCTCTTTATTTGTCACTACAGGAGCCAAAAATGTCAACACATTGAACCAAACACTGAGCGCGGGCGCACTAAATATCCAAGATGGCGGCCCGCCCTGCCGCGGTGGTGATCGAACGGGCTAGCAAATACTATGGCCGTCCAGATAAAGCTGACTACAAGCTGGTGCTCAAAGATATGGATATGACAGTTGAGAAGGGAATTATGTAAGTACCGTACTTAGCTTGCATTTCCTATTCTTGTATATATTACTAGTTGTTTCCTGCGGTTTCACCCACATTCCCGGGACAAAAAACCTGAAACCTTCCTCAATAATTGAACTATCAAAT
This sequence comes from Tetheella fluctuosa, assembly GCA_951216915.1. NCBI lineage: Eukaryota > Metazoa > Arthropoda > Insecta > Lepidoptera > Drepanidae > Tetheella > Tetheella fluctuosa. The sequence goes on from OX578238.1 coordinate 2,698,886, forward strand.
GTAAAAAGATTTTTTAAATCCGACTGGTAGTTCCAGAGATTAGCGCCTTTAAACAAACGAAAACAACAACAACAAAATTAATTTTAATTTCTCCCAATAGATATGGTCTTCTCGGACCCTCAGGCTGCGGCAAGACCACATTATTGTCATGTATCGTCGGAAGACGGAAGCTTGATAGTGGAAATGTGTGGGTCTTGGGTGGGAAGCCTGGCGAAAAAGGCAGTGGTGTGCCGGGACCCAGAGTTGGCTACATGCCTCAGGTAAGTTTTGTCTACCCAACTAGCTGACTCCTGTGGTTACAAAATGTATCTAAATGCCCTGCTTCAGCATCTAAGCTATAGGGGTCTATAGGGCTTAACAAAGGGCTTCTAATAGATCAGAACAATGAATGAGTCTTAAGCTGCTTGCATCCAGAGGGTTCCTTATGACAGAACCACTAGTAACTTTAGTAGCTTCTACCTTTATAGGTGCCCTAGGTACTTAACTAACCAAATAGCTATGATTTTATCCAGATGTATAAATTTCACCATATTAGCAGTTTCAAATAACGTATTGAATAATATTGCCACAAAAAAAAACAATTCATGGGAAATATTAAAATAAGAAGCATAAATAAAAAAATAATAATGATTTATTATTTACTGGTAATTTTTCACCTAGTTTAAGTCTTCGCTTAAATCCAGCGCAGAATATTGTTAATGTAAATTTTGTAGCCAATATTCTGAATTTTTACATACTTTATTCTTTATTTTACGCTCAAGCGATGAATTTGATCAGTAGGTTGCTTTATCTGATTAAATCAGCAAGTAATTCAACAAATCTACTTCACAAACCTAATTAATTATAATTATTCTCTTTCACAGGACATCGCACTTGTCGGCGAATTCACAGTGCGTGATGCCATATACTATTTCGGTAGGATCTACGGCATGACGATGCCCAAAATGGTCGAACGCTTCGAGTTCCTCAGTGCACTCCTGGACTTGCCTAGCGGTGGGCGAATGGTGAAGACCCTATCTGGAGGACAGCAGAGGAGGGTATCGCTAGCAGCAGCCTTGGTCCATGACCCTGAGTTGCTGATCTTGGATGAGCCCACTGTGGGCTTGGACCCTGTGCTTAGAGAGAAGTAAGTTAATAAACAACAGTTAAAGCTATTAGCGTCTAGGGTTTGTGCTGCGTAACGCGACATCACTGTCAGTCAATGCTGCTCGGGCTTTATACGCGGCGTTGGTTAGGAGTATTTTAGAGATTAACAGAGATCTGGAGTCCTCATGAAAATAAGTACATACTTATTTTAGAACAAGTCCAAAAGAAGTTTCTCTGAATCCTTTATAAGAAAGTGTACCATTTTTATAACCGACACTATTTCACCAGTGACAGAAGTCCATTATTATTTTTATAAAGTGGTTTTTATCTACAAAAATGGACATTAAAACCGACAATTAAAAATAAACTATTTGTTTTCCGATAAGATTTAGCCTTAGTTAAAAACCAGTATCGAACAACTATGACTATTTGGAAATTCCGTAAAAATATTTGAATATTTTTGATCGAGATTTTCCTCGTCATCTATACATAAATAAAACTGTAGATCCAGAATGTCTATACATATTTTTTTACCAAATATGTAGTGTGGATGATGTAGGAAGAGTAACAGAATGCAAAGAGACCTTTTTAGGGTACCGTACCCAAAGGGTCCAAACGGAGCCCTATAACTGTCTCTCACGTGTCCGTCTACCCGCCTGTCCGTCGTATGTCACAATTTTGTTCCAAATATTTTTTAACTTCCCATAGTTTCCATTGACATTGAACTTTGGTGTTAATGTAGCCAGATTTTTTCTTTGAAATTTACATACCTACAAGTTTGTTTGCGGAACCCTCGTTGCGCGAGTCCGACATGCACTTGGCCGGTTTTTATTTCTTGTTTAGAATAAATTAAGAGGATCATTATACTTGTTAGCGTCATAAATGACGCAAAACGCTGAGACTGCCCTGAAATAGTTAAGAATAATAGAATGAAAAAACATCATAGGGTTTGCTCATAAATGTTGTTTAAATGGTCACGTACTTATCGACCTGACATTGTCAAACAATGTGACGTTATTCTTGCACGTGACAATTTAAAACCGAGCAACTTTTAAATGTTTTTTTCACTAGATATGCTACGTATATATTTTTTCAGACCATTTTTTGAGTCCCGACGTCCCCCCGACGCGTCTGCCTGTACGCAATAAGCTCAAAAACTACTGTTCATACGGTTTTCACCAAAGACGGAGTAAATCATGAAGAAAGTTTAGGTACATAATTCATTAAAAATACAAAAAATATAGAATTGTTTAAATCAAAAATGGAGGTACATAATATCAATACACGACAAAAAGACAAATTAGTGCTTCCGTATTTTAGATTAGCCAAAGTTAAAAAGTCATTTCTTGGAAGTAGTGTTCGCTTTTATAATAAAATACCTCTCTCAGGTCAGATACCAAGATGACTGATTTCAAATTAAAATCACACATAAAGAAAGTAAAGAGAGAGTAAAAATAAAGATGTCTGGAAGTAGCTGCACTCTGCACAAGTGCATCTTGTACATACTTATACAAAAGCCAGTACTTAGTATTAGAGATACTAATTTTAGTTAGAATTTGAACTTGTTTAGGTTATTATTTTTCTAGTTATTTTTTTATTTTTTTTTGTGTTTATGCGTATTATATTTCTTTAATAATTGTAAAACATTTAATGGAAAAAAGCCAACATTGTCAGATTGTCCAAAAAAAACAAAATATATAAAACATGTAACCTTGTTGAGTTTCTTGCCGGTTCTTCTCAGTTGAAGGCGACTTCCGAATCGGTGGTAACTTCAGTAGTTTCGACGTTCGTAAGTGCCCTCCTATACTGAATAAATATTTGGCTTTGACTTTGACATTATTTTTTTGTCTAAATTGGCTGAAATATGACGATGATTGTTGATTGTCAGCAAAAATCATACCGATTGCAAGCTTTACTGGCGTGCGCCGCGTAAACCAATTAAACAAATATAGGCGTAGGTATATGCTATATGCTACCCATGAGAAGCCGGGGCGGGTCGCTAGTCTTTTAATAAACTACTCGTATATTAATAAAACTAGGCATATTTAAAGGCAATATTTATGACTCTCTATTACGAGTTCTAACTCTCAAAAATATCCCATATCCATGAAATACATTCCATTTGCCAACATTTACATATTTTATTTTATTATAATGTTCATAAAATAAATATTAAGGATCAACATTTCATCAATCGGTCGGTACCTTGATACCATTAATTGTATTACCCTTTACGCCTATCATTAGCGAATTCTTTAAAACAACGTGAAAATAGAATAATTAATAAAACACGAGTCTGATCAAGCGAAACCAGTAACTTTTTACATGTTTATTACCATCTAGTATAGTGAGAAATACGCATTTCCATTAGAATATAATTATAAATCAAGATAAAACGAAATTGTCTCATAACAACAAGGCAAAATAACCATGTTTGAGATGTCGAACTCAAATGCACGTGAAGTCCGGCGCTGAGCCTGCGCTAACTAAGACCTTTATCCTCCTCGTTAGGGGAAGTTTTTACCTAGTAGTAGAGAGATGTAGACAATTGATGACTATACCCAGTTGCAGCATGAAGATCCACCAAAGTCTGCACTAAGTTTTGAAAAAAAAAAACAGTTTTCGGCCGACTGTTTCAACAGTGAACCCCTATTTCACTCCCTTAATTCGCTCTCAGTACACCCTACTTTTATGGTTTTATGACCAGTGGCTTGGTCTCCGCGTTGATCACTCACTACCAATCAGTAATACATAGATTTTTCATCACAATAAAGTTAAGAATGTTCATAAATATAACTCGTGTATCTATTGTTGAATAAATGAAAATGAAATGAAAATATTTTTAATTCAAATAGGCCTTCACAAGCACTTATGAATATTCTGACTCTAACGCTCGGTTCGGAAGGTTGCTTTTACTGAGAAGAGCCGGCAAGAATCTCAGCAATTACTCTTTTCAAAACCAACTCAGATTTATTACATTCAATTTTTTATCTAGTCTCACTGACAATATATGTGTGTTATAACAAAAAAGAAAAGAAACAAAATGATGAGTGACTTAGTTAATAAATAAATAGCAAATTTAAGCAGACCAGCCCCCACAAGCAGCACCCGTTCACAAGTAGTTATTGATACAAATCCCTTCTGCACTTGACCTAGTCAGCAATGTGTTTACCCATTAAAATAATGATAATATACTTTAATGCAAATATGCAAAACTCAACAGATTTGTCAAGGTTTATTTAACTTTCATTGAAGTATGTGTATATGGCATACATTTAATGATTTCTTTAAAGGATTCTTGTATTTTGTTTATCTCTGATTTTAATAATGTAAGTCTTATAGGTCAAGGTTTCAAAATATCAAATATTAAAAAAAAACGTGACGCCATAGGTTCCTAGTTGAGATCACTTTAAGGGCTTCCAATGTTATCGATTTTTTGTTCTCTTTTTTCTGATGATGTTATCTAACAAAAAAAATATATAAAATGCAATGCTAACTGGCTATCGCCTTTGTTACAGAAATGTTTATGAGTTAGACGCACGAATCAATACAAAACCTAGACTATGTAGACACCGTTACAAATAAGTTTATTCTCTAAAACGAATTACTTCCACACGAAGTCTATAACTTGTCTAAAATATAAATACAAATGAGAAAGTTTGTATGAAAAACAAAAAAAAAACAAAAACATTTTAAATTTCGAAATTTAACAAGTTTTAACAAGTTCGTAACAAGTTTTAGTAATACGGCCACCATTTTACTAAAACCTCTATGTAAAAGTGAAAATTATATATTTTAACTTGACTCTGGCAAAATACAAAAACCATTATGATTTAAAAAAAATGATATCACTCAGGCATAGTACTTTTGATATCGCTCTTTATATGATACATTTTATTCCCAGAAAACATTAGACCCCACACAGTAACGCTGGTAAAACCAGATTCTAGATTAATAAAAAAAAACATATTAACTTTATATTCCATACACCATCACAAAATAATAAATATTCATACATAAACGTGACTTCTGGAGACACGTTGTTTTGGATATGACATCACGTCTAATGTAGAGAACCCTACGTAAAGGTCACTATAGCATATTATTATATTAGATATACCGAGACATGAATAGATACAGGTTGGCGTGGTTGGTATGATACCCTATCTATCACGCGGCAGGTCGTGGGTTCGATTCCCACTCAGAACAAATATTTACGTGCATGTCCTGAGTCTGTGTGTAATTATCTATATATGTATGTATTTACAAAAGAAAAGTAGTATATGTAGTATATCAGTTATCTATAGGTACATGTGTGTGAGTGTGAATTACAATTGACACGCACACGCGTTTGTGTCTTTTATACATGAAACACAGACGTGACGTCACCTCCTCCATGCGACTTTCTCGGAGGTTTAAGAATTTTAAAAAAACCTAAAACAATCTATACTAATACATATTATTATAATAAGGCAGAGTTTTTTGTTTGTTTAAAGGCGCTAATTTCTGTACATACTAGTCGGATTTGAAAAAATATTTTTGCATTTGGTAGCCCAACTTTAGAGGAAGGTTATAGGCGGGTGAAACCGCAGGGAATAGCTATTTGTATATAAAATGCCTACAATAGATGCAATATTTACTATATATAGAAAACTTCGTTCTTGGCGGGGGTCCCCCGATCGCACATTTTTTTTTAATAAGCAATAACTCTATTCGTTGGTTTACTTGGCGCACGTGAGTGGGGTTAAAGACATAGTCCACTACCCTGACCTAGTGCGTAATGGCGGACATCACATAGGTACATTTGAATATGGAGAAGTCGTTGGTGAATCCGTATACAAGAACTCAGCTATTTGTAGCCGCGCCCTATAGCAGCGAAGACTGGTAAGGTTGTTCACAAAAATCAAACAAATAACAAATTGAGGATTCTGGGTTCTTTATGCTCCAATTTTGAACACCCCGTACGGTATATCATTTTTCATATTATTTAATTTATTTATAAATTTTAATGATGAGATATGTCCAAACAAGAAACAAATACTTGCACACAAATATTTGATCACCTAAAGTCACCTTCCTGACCCCATTAAAGATCAATAACCTACGTGTTATTGTAATTGATCGACTATTATTGTTTTGACGATGGATTTACTTTTAAGGCTCATGTACATTAAGGCGAGTTGACTGCATGACGCATGATTGCCAATAAAGGTGCATACGATTATTTTTATACAATAGGTAGACAGTCCGCCAATTTTCAAGACTAGACATGGTGGTAGACTCATAGAGTAGAAATAGAGCCAGATAGAATTTCATTTGGACTACTTAAAAAAAATTCGGGACCCTCAGTCTTTACACTGACAAAATGACAAAAATATGTGATGAATTCTATCAAATTAATGCGAAAATATGAGTAGATATCTGTTACTCAACAACGTCGTATTGACTGAACGGATACAACTTGGTGCATTTAATAGATCATATTTTGGATAAACAAATAATGTTTGTTTTACTTGCTATATTGATAAAATATCCTAGAAGACTGTCGCGCGTCTATAAAATAAATGACGGACGACAGCCCTCCAACAACGTTTGACACAATGCGTTGCACAGAAATTCAGACAAAAATTAACGAGCGCCCCGGGCGCGCACCCAAAACGCTTACTAAAACCGATCCCATTGAACGCAGACCTTTAAAATTTATTTATATTGAAGTGCTCAACGATGCACGTCATCGACTCATTGCTAAATGCAGCTCCAATCTCGCAGGTTAGTTGCAATCAGTTGGGTAACAGATTATTCCGTTCTTTGCTTTGTTTCTTTTGGCATAACTCACTGTGTATAAATTAATCTTGAGAAGGATGCATTGATATAATGCATCCTTGAACGAAGAGTTAGGATTTGGAGGATATTTATAAATTCGTTTTAAATAGATTATGTTTTTGTAAGATTTTATTGATTTACTGAGCTTTAACCCAAACTTTTTGCTAAGACATTGTACACAAATTCAATTGAGTATTTTTTTTAATGTGAGAAGCAGGCAGGTAGTCCACCTGATGTTAAGTGGCTACCGTTGCCTATGGACATTACCAATGGAATTGCCGGGCTTTTATCAAGTCCAGTAGGTGCTGGGCGACAGATTTTCAACTTGTGTGGTTGCCAGACAGGCGGGTATTACAAAGTACCCTACCACCGTGCTACTACGGTTTCCTCATGATGTTTTACTTCACCGAAAGTTCAAGCTCATTGTAGGTTTCAAACCCACGGCCTTCGCTACGGCATCCGACGTTACTAACACGATCTAACTCATGAAATATTGTTTAAATTATATATCGTTACATACATCTTCATAGTTATTTGATAGGACAGGAGGTATGGGAATACAACCTACGACTTGTAGCATTATATACTGGTAGGGAATCTAATACCAACTCGTCAAAAATATAAACACTCGAGCTTCTTTCCGCTCGGCCTCACCATCACTACCGACCATTGTAGTTTAATAATTACATCGCGTTTCGAAATGTCAATTACATGTTAGATTGCATAAGCACGCCATGCCTCATAAATCATGATTATTCATAAAGTCATCATCTAATCATTGGGTTGTTATTTAATCACTCTTATACATGTACATGTAGGTAGGACAGTCTGTCAGTCACAAAGGGTCTGTAGTCAGTCACTTTTCAAACCTTTTTAGGTTTTCGAATCTCAAAAGGAAAAAAGGAACCCTTATAGGATTACTTTGTTGTCTGTCTGTCTGTTTGTCAAGACCTTTTTCTCTGGAACGCGTGGAGGTATCAAGTTGAAATTAATATCAAATACTCAGGTCTGCAATCCCTAGGAGCTGTGAAAAAATCAAACTTCTAAGTCAACGAAATCAAAAGATACGGCCGTTTATTTTGACACTCATAAAGGAATCTAAACCTATAGGGTACCTACTGGATATTCCTGTTGACCTAGAATAATGAAAATTGACAAGAAGCAATGTTTTATAGCACAAGTAAAGGGAAAAATCCAAAACCGTTAATAAACTCATTTGCAGTTGGTAAACTGACCGCGACCTATGTCGATGTATGGAGACAACAGTTTACCAGCGGCAAAGTTGAGTTTGTCTCTCAATTAAGTTTACCTTTCCATTACGATTCCTGTGATGGACTAACTATTTACATACTTACAAGGTTGAACCGGCCAAGTGCGAGTCGAATTCGCGCGAGGGATTTTTAACTATATAATATGCCTGTGTTGGTTCACAATCTCACGTGGTAAGTGATTGAAAGTGGTAAACACACAAAGCCTAGAGGAACTGTCTCTGAAGTGCAGCTAACCAACTGTAAGAGAATAACTTACTCAAAATACAAGAGAAATTTTGATCAAATACAAGAATACATATCATGTTTAAACCATGACATGTTTCCTCAAGTTTATCCTGGAAAAATACGAAGGAATCATAGCTGAGTTACGTAATAGGATCCTTCCTGCTTTTTTAAATTTGCCTCTACATACATTTAAGGTACAAATTATGTCAGTTTTAGTACAGAAGGCATAATATAACATTGACTTAGGTGTACTCGCTCTTGCACAAACATAAATCTAAGTTTGTTTTGAAAAGAGTAAATGCTGAGTGAGTTTATTGTCAGGTTAAGCAACCGAGCCCCCTAAAAAGGCCGCTCAAGCAATATTACTAATGCAATTCATTTTTCGAATTCTCGGCAGATGTTTTATGTAAAAAGTCATTACAAATAGTCACATATTATATACAATTTAATTCATTAAAAGTTTTGCAATTTATGAATCTGCCGTAAATTTGGAAAAATGAATTGCATTAGCAATATTGCTCGAGCTTCCTTTTCAGCCCCCCGAACCGTGCGTTAGCGTCTGACAATTTATAAGTGCCTGTGAAAGCCTATTTGAATGAATAAAATATTTCAATTATTGAATGTATGCATATGACAATAAAACTTATCGTTTTTGGTCTCGTTCCAACTATCGTTTAATTAATTGAAAAAATTGTAACGTCCTTACTATTTGCTAATTCTTGAATTTAAATTTATAACTACATATAGGTAAAAGAGGGCTACAACATCTGTCTGTGTGTTTGTTAACACGATTGTAGGGTACTTTGTAGTGCCTGGTACCTGGTGCCTGTACCTGGCTGGCTACCACCCTCAAGTTGAAAATCTATCGCCAAACAGCTATTGGTGTGTTCCGGCAGATACATTTGAGATTCAGTTCCTTCTAGGCTTTGTGTGCTTACCACCTTCGGCCACATCATCACTTACCATAGTGAGATTAACAACACAAGCCTATAAAAAGAAAAAAAAAACTATATCTACCCACTAGGGTTACCCTGGTGATCAGATACCTACAGATGCTCTAACAAATATCTAAGCAAAATTTTTGATAGGTTCTCACAAAATAGACAAACAAACAACAATCTACAAAAAATGGATAATACCAGAACCAGTTCCCATAACATAAAAGTATAACAAATTAATTGAACTCCATGTTCAAATATAAGGACATAAACAATCTACAGTTGTTTTTATTATTCTTTGTTTCAGAATCTGGGATTTCCTCGCAGAACTTGCTAGGGGTGGCACCACAATTATTATAACAACACATTACATCGACGAAACTAAACAAGCACATAAGGTAAGCTGTCAGAATATATGTCGATTATACATATAACTTGTGACAATCAGAAAAGATTTTTTTTCCACGGAGTAGGTAAGTATGTATATAACTTTAAAAAAAAAAACTCAACTAACTAAACTAAATATTATCATAAAATATATACAGGGTATAAAACTGCGTTTAGATCGCCACAAGCATGCAAGGTTCCCAAAACCTGACGACGATTTCCGCTGAGGGAAAATACAATACCTACTAACTTATTGCTTTCCAAAATTTTGTAGATAATAATTTTATTCGTCTTTTCCAATAATATCCAATCCTGTTTTTTTGTAGGTTTATTTCTCCGGTTAGGTATATTTGTATTTCTAATAGTTTGCCTTTTTATTCCATTGTCCGCCTTGCAAGGCAAAACATAGCATCTCAAATTGGTTTATTTACCATTCTTGTTTTGGATGTACACACCTAAAATATTATATTTACGAGAAATACATTGAAATTTAACTATATGTGATTTGAAAATCGTCAAACAATTCTTAAATAAACTATATAGGTACCTACAACGTAGTTCAATATTTACCGTAAACAAATGACGTATAAGTAATAAATATGGTCTCCACCATTTTTACCCATTCTCTACAAACATAATTTCTTCCGTTCATTGAACCCTACGAAGATTTGCAACAACTCTATTACAATTCAAATCTGTCTCTCAATATTGACTAACGTTTAAGTACGGCTATCACAGCATGACGAAAGTAAATTAGGAAATGTAATGAACGGACGCACAAAGCAGTAATAGATTTTTTAAGGCCGTAGTTGCTGTGCCATTATCTCGTAACATGCAATGTGTTCGCAGATTGCCGCCATGGTGACTAATTGCAGGGCTAATTTCCATTAATTAGCTATTCAGGAATAGGTAATTAATATTTTTTACAGTATATACTTGAGTAGCTCAAAGTGTTGATGTCAATAAAATTAAATCATCTGCTTCTGTGCATACGGGTGTGCCGCAGGGCTCCATTTTAGGTCCTTTTCTATTTTTAATTGATATACATGACCTTTCCTTTTATTGACGGGCCGGTTGGCGTGGTTGGTAAGATACCCTATTTATCACGCCGCAGGTCGTGGGTTGGATTCCCACTCAGGACAGACATTCGTGTGCATGAACATGTCTGTTTGTACTGAGTCTGGGTGTGATTATTTATATAAGTATGTATTCACAAAAAAAAGTAGTATAACATGTAGTATATTAGATCTGGCTTCCATAGCACACGCTCTGCTTAGTTAGGGGTCAGATGGCCGTGTGTGAGGAATAATGTCCCAGAATATATTTAAAAATGAGGAAAATACCTGTGGAGTTGTACTATTTGCTGACGCTACCTCACTGATTTTAGTGTTGATAGTTTAAAAATCGATTGTGACGATGTAAACGGTGCATTAGCTCAGGTATAAAATTAGTTTACTGTAAATTATCAAGTTTTAAACACAAAGAAAACTAAATGATTTAAATTTGCATCACCTAATATAAGAAAGGTGGGCTATAACTTGGCACTCCATAATGATTCTCTCGACCTTGTTGAGTCAACAGTATTTTTAGGGATTACTTTATTCTCAAAACTTTAATGGGGCACCCAAATATTATGTCTTGCGGGGAAGAGAAAAATAGTATGTGTATATGCAGTAGACAGCTTACAGATGTAGATACAACTCGATTAGTTTAGTAGCTATTTTCAGTGTTATTTCCTATGGTATTTTCTTTCGAGTAAGGCTGCTGATCTAAATACTATTTAAATTTTTCAAAAAGAAGTAACCTATTTATTTATTAACCTACTTCAAAAAGGAGAAGGTTCTATGTTCCACTGTATATTATAGTATGTTCACCGATTTCTCCGCCAACTGTTGACCAATTTCAAAAAAATATATTCTGTTCGGTAGTAATTATTTAAATATTATAGGCTCGTATAGACTGCTACTTATGTTAATTCATTGATCATTGATCTTTTTTTTATGTGAGGTTCATTAGTTAGTCAGGTGAGCTGATGATGGAAGGTACAACTCCTTGTTAGTTCGGAGTTAGGGGATAATTCTTAAAGTACCGTATAGACCGCTAGTTTTTATTCTTTCTAATTATTTGGGTGAATGCGTCGGGAATCATAATTTTATGCTACTGAACACTTATGAACACAAAAAAATAATAAATAAATATTATTCAATTTCGTCGACACGTGACAAATCTTGATAAGTAGGTATTCATTACACAAGAAACTAAAAATGGAAAAATAAAATTAATTTTGAACAAAAAGGAAAACCGACTTCAAAATGGGTTTGCACTAAAAAGTATAAAATAACGATTGTAGAACTCGTTTTGGAAAGGAAAGCTCTTATTCCATAATCTGGAATTCTTTTGCTGACTCCAAAACGAGTTCGAACATCGTTATTTTATACTTTTTAGTGCAAACCCATTTTGAATTCGGTTTTCCTTTTTGTTAAAAGTTAATACTTTAAGTTCTCGACCTTCCCTAAGCAGTAACTTTAAATATATTAGTACTATGTTTAAACTTATTAAATAAATATTATTTATATTAGTATGTTTGCATCGCAGTACAAATATGCGAACATATTAATTTTGTTCGTCTAAATATTTGTATTTTTATATGAACTCAAATTATACTAGAAATAAACATAAACTTGTAACCTATACTTTTTGTGCTATAAATCATCCATTTTTATAGACATGTCCATCTTGATTTTTGGAACGGAGTATTTGCATTCTATTCATTGTTTATTTAATTATTACAGATCGGTCTACTCCGAGACGGCCAGCTGCTAGCAGAAGATTCGCCAGAAGAGATCCTAAGGAAATTCAACTGCAATACATTAGAAGATGCATTCTTGAAGCTGGCGTTAAGGCAGCATGACATACCACCTCGACGAAGTACCGGTGAGTCATATAAACTCTTATAGTCTGGTTTTTACAGAATCAGCACTGATCAATAACTTTCAAACAATAACTGTATTTCTCTGTCTGACGGGCCGGTTGGCGTGGTTGGTAAGATACCCTATCTATCACGCCACTGCTCTTGGGTTCGATTCCCACTCAGGACAGACATTTGTGTGCATAACATGTCTGTTTGTCCTGAGTCTGGGTGTATTTATCTAAGTATATATTTACAATAGAAAAGTAATATACGTAGTATATCAGTAATCTGGCTACCATAGCACAAGCTCTGCTTAGTTTGGGGTCAGAGTCAGAGAGTGTGAGGAATGTCCCAGAGTATTTATTTATTTATTCTGTCCGCGAGCAGCTGGCCCCGTAAATATTGGCTTCAGATCGGCTTTGCATGATGGTAGGATACTTAGGATACTTTGTAGCTGGCTACCACTCTCAAATTGATAAATCTGTCGCCAAACAACTACTGGTCTGTTCCGGCACCTGCGCTTAAGAGCCAGTTCCTTCTAGGCTTTGTGTGCTTACCACCTTCGGCTACATCGTCACTTAGCATAGTGCGATCGTGGTCAAACATAAGTTTAAAAAAATAAGATAAAATAATCGAAAGCTGAACACATTAAAAAATACCGTGTCCTTAGTAATAAACATATTATGGAGGAGCAAGGTGGTAGACTCCTCCATTGAAAAGGGAAGATCTTCCGCCAGGCTGGGACATCGTGCCTGGGGACCGCGGTCCAACTGTAGTTTTTTTTGGACTGGAACAGGAAGGTGGTGGGTCCAGGGGACCTTCTTCCACCGTTACGCGGACTTTTGCGGTGAGCGCTGAGGGCTCTCAACCGCTACTTAAAACTAAAAACTAAAACTAAATAATTTTGGGCAACGGTAGCCTGAGGGTGCCCCCTGTGGGGCTCGACCTCGGCTCAGGACGTTGCCTGGGGAATGAGGGAGGATTTAGCATGCAAACAATTATAATTATTTGGGGATCGGTCGGATTGCTAATATGCAGCTCGGGCCGCTTAAACGGGACGAGACTGAGAGGGACGTCGCGACGGTCCTCGCCGGCGAGGACGAAATCTTGGTTGTCGGTTGCGCATTTGTATTTGTTTTCGGGCTTCGTCAGCCTCGATTTGAGCTAAAGTGGTGGCATCGTCTGGTTCGCTGAGGGCGTGCCTAGGCCTACGGATGCGGGAAATAAGGGACGGGGTGTATGTGATAGTGTTGACTATCAAGGGATTCGCGTGGTGCTCTGCGGTATCAAAATATCGGCGCGAGGCGCGTTTTATAAATTGTTTGATTGTAGGGAGGCCTAAGTCAAGGTGGAGGTTTTCATTGCGCATGTACCACGGGGCGCCCGTGGCTTTGCGCATGAAACGGTTTTGAATCACCTGAAGGGTGTTGAGATGTGTGGGAGCAGCGTGAGCGAACACGGTGCTCGCATACGTCATGACTGGACGGATACACGCGGTATAGAGTCTAACCTTGCTTTTTAGGGCAAGTTTAGACCGGGCGTTGATCATGCAGTGGAGTCGTCCTGCCACAAAGGCGGCGCGCGCGCGAACCGCCCTTATGTGTGCAGCGAAGGATAGGCGATCATCGAGGGTCACACCGAGATATTTGGCTTGCCTCTCCCAAGGGATCGGCTCGCCGAATAGTGTGACTGGATCGGGGATGGGGGGACGTCTTTTTCGGTCGGTTCTAAAAAAGAGAACCGCCTGACTTTTGGAGGGGTTGATCTCTATTCTCCATTTCCGGAACCAAGCGCCTAGGGCGTTGGCTGCGGTCTGGAGTTTCTTAGAGATCGCGGGCGGGCTTTTGCCTGAGCAATATACGGCAGTGTCGTCTGCAAAGAGAGCGAACTGCGTATTCCTGACTCTAGGGATGTCGCTCGTGTAGAGCGTGAATAGCAAGGGAGATAGTACCGAGCCCTGCGGGACACCGGCACTAATGGGGTGTGGTGAGGACAGGACGCCTTCGACCCGATATCGAAAGAGGCGATTCGACAGAAAGTCTCGTAAGATGGTCACGAGTCTCGGTGGCACACCTAGGGTGTAAAGCTTGTAGATCAAGCCTGTGTGCCACACCTTGTCGAATGCCTTTGCGACATCGAAGAAAAGGGCGCCTGTCATGTGACCTCTCTGGTAACTTGTGGAGATGTGTTCAACAATTCTATGGACTTGGTGAACACACGAGTGTTTGGGTCGGAACCCAAATTGCTCGTCTGGGAGGAGTTTGTTAGCATCGGCAAATGCTTTAAGGCGGACATAAATGATTCTCTCATAAATCTTGCCCAGTACGTTGAGCAGACTTATGGGACGATAACTGGAGGGCTCGGACTTGGGTTTGCCGGGCTTGTGGATCCCAATCACGTGGGCTTCTTTCCACTGGTGTGGGAAAATATTGTTTGAGAGGGCGGCATTGAAGATGGCCGTCAATAACATGATAAGGGAGGCTGGGAAGAGTTTGATCACTCTGTTGGTGATCTTGTCCGAGCCCGGGGCCTTACGAGGGTGTAACTTCCCGATGATCGCTTTCACCTCGTCATGGGTCGCGGGTGGAAGTGGGTCGTCATTTGTGTTGACGTCGTTGGCGACGTCGTCAGTCGGGGGAGCGGGAGGAGGTAACGGAAGAGCGGTCCTCCGTTCTACTTCGGCTGTAACTTTCTCCAAATGACGCGGGTCAATAGGGAGAGAACTGGGCGTACATTGAGCCTCCAGACTTTCGGCGAGGCATTCGGTCTTTTCCACGTCTTCAAAGGCGGGAGGGAGATTGGGTCGCTTTAAAGGAGGCATTGGAACTACTGTGTCCTTTGTGAGGGCACGAGACAGTTGCCAAAAGGCTAGGTGGGAGGGCTTGATTTCGCTGAGGGTCTGGCCCCAGCTATTCTCGCGAAACTCTGCGATGCGTGCCTTGACGGCACGTTCGAGAGCTCGTAATTGGACACGATTTTGCTCTGAGGGAGCTCTATCGTAGGCGCGAATGGCGACTTTCTTCTCCCTCAGCAAGTCCCGTATGTCGTCGGGCAAGTGCCAGCGTCGGTCATCCTCCGCTGGTACTGTCCGAGAGCAATCGCTAACTAACGATTGCACGTGACTTGTGAGTGAGTCGATAGCGCCTACAGCGTCGTCGGCGGTGACTAGGCTGTCGGGGATACGGTCTAGATGGACGGACGAGGTCGCCTTGAGGCTTTCGCCTAATTTGTCCCAGTCCGTCACGACCTTGGTGCGAGAGGGTTGACCTGAATCTGGGGGACCTACGCGCGGTGTAAACTCTAGGATTACAGGCCGGTGGTCCGATTGGAGCTCGTGTAGCACTGCTAAGTCATGCAAACGTAAGTTTACATTACGCAGCAGCGCCACGTCGAGTATGTCGGGTCTGTGAGTCACTATGTCCGGGAAGTGAGTCGGTTCGTATGGGGCGATCAGGTCCACGTTGAGTGGCCCGAGGAGGGATTCAAGAATACGCCCTCTGGTATTGTTTGCGACGCAATTCCAGAGGGTGTGTTTCGCGTTTAGGTCGCCCGCCAGAATGACTGAGCTACCCAAATTGAAAAGGGATTCTAAGTCACGTTTGAGTGACGTTCCTAAGTCGGGTAGGTTATGAGAATGGGAGCAATATGCCGAGACTAGTATAATGGATGAGTGTCCAGTCATACCGAGCCTACAGATTGAAGCCTCAATGTACTCTAGGGATGGTGCGTCCATAGGGGAGCAGTGAAGGGATCTTTTATAATAAATGAGGGTGCCGCCTTTTGCGGCGTTGGGTCTGTCATTGCGAATTATCTGATAATTCGCAATTTTAGGGTCCCTATGAAAGGGCTTTAGAAATGTTTCCTGTACCAAAAGGATATCGAGTTGATGCTCTCGCAGGAATTCTGCGATCTCATCTCGTTTACCTATAATGCCGTTGGCATTGAAGGTTCCTAACTTGAGGGATCGGGGTTTGATTCTATTGCGCGTGGGTGTAATATCCATTAGGGATTAACGCGAAAGTGATCGAGTTGGCAAGCGATTTTGTTAAATCGCAGCGCTGCAGATGCAAGGGCACGACCGTTGCCCTCGCTCTGTTTAATAATATCGGCGAGCTCCCTAATTTCATCGAAGTTTATGAATTCGATGAAGCGCTCCACGAGTGCGAAATCCGCATCCACACTCGACGGAGGGTTTTGGTCCCGTTTTGGTGACGGGTTTGCGCGGCGGGTGGTTTGGGTTGGCGGTGATGGCGGGGCGGGCGCTGAAGGCGCTGCGGTGGGTTTCGGCTGCCAAGCGGAAACCTTGGGAGGAGGAGGTGGTGGCTGGGTCGTGGTTTGCTCGGAGAGAGCAAACGCTTCCCTTGGGAGAGGAGGGTACTCTTTAGGAGAATTAGAGTTAAGGCGGGCCCATTGGGAGTGCCTTTGTGGGCGCAGATCGGTCTGCGCCGGGTTGGAAATGGGGGCTTTGCGCGTTGAATGGCGCGAAGGGCGGGGAGCCTTCGAGCACCCGCGGTAGTTCGCGGTGTGCCCGGTCTGGTTGCAGAGAACGCAACCAGGTGGCGGGGTGTTTTCATCTATGACCTTTGGACGGTCACAGTCTTTGGTGGCGTGAGGTGTGAGGCACTTCACGCATCGGGGGGGAGCAAAACAATTGCGGGCGGAATGGCCGTACAACTGACAGTTGTGGCACTGGGAGGGGTAGCCGCCCTTTCGGACGCCCTCGACGGTGAAGCCGTCGCTCAAGCCGCACACAGATTTTACTCTGTATATGGCCTTGCCGGCCTTCCCTTGGTCCAGTGCCACAATCACCATGTTATATGGCTCGTGGCCACGTCCTTTGTGCATCCGGTGCACTGACTGTATTGGGAGGTCGTGCTCCTTAAGGGAGGCCCAACTGTAGTTGTTGGAATCTTGTATATATGCAAAGTTGACAGAGAACTTTGTCAGTGCGATGTAGAATATTGTTGCGCCATCTATCCACGGATAGCGGAAGTCTTGATAGATGTCGCTACAATATTATCATAACCATTTTCAAGAGAAATGGTCAAAAAAGGAAAATAATCTTTTCATGTCTTCTAATACAATTTCTCAGATAAAATAATTTTGTAAGACATTATTAAACCCAGTTAACATATGTGAACAAGTAATATATGTTAAAAACAGGTATTTAAAAATGTAACATTAAAAGATCTAGGAGATCAAATTCGAGAGTTGACAGCTCAATAAAAAATGATATAATGATAAATTAACATTTTGAATCATAATTTTGTTGATGATGATGATTTGTGAATTTTCAGCTTTAACAGCATCACCCGACGTGATCCCAGAATCCAGGGTTGAGAACAATATGGACAGCAGGTACCAATCCAGGGAGGACTTCAGTGTGGTAACCAGCAGTACGGATGTAAGTTAATTTCTTATTACGTCTTAGGTCTGCTTGAGTTTGCTATTTATTTACTTACTTTTCCCCGCGGTTTCACCCGCATTCCCAGGATAAAAAGTAGCCTATAACCTTCCTCAAGGATTGGGCTATCAAATGCAAAAATATTTTTTTCAAATCCGACTGGAAGTTCCAGAGATCGCCTTTAAACAAACAAAAAACGCTTCTCCTTTGTTATATTAATACATATATTTTAATGCCAGGATATGCTTGATCCATGTACTCATAATAAAATCCACAAAACAGACACACAAACATTTGCATTTGTAATATTAGTAAATGGAGGATTTTTTTAACTTAATAAGCTAATTTCAGGTTCTAACAAAAAAGGAGAAGACAAAAGACTTAAAAGATATAACAAAATCCAGGTACAAAGCAGTGTTTATCAAGAGTATACAACAGTTCTGCAGACACCCTGGGTAAATATAAATATCTCAGGCACTGCTTACTCGTACATTTTATATTAACCCCCCTTCGCCACATTATTATGTATCCCCCGCAGTGCAAAATACTTTACAGCGGCGGCAGCGTAATATCCGCCGTGTTTTTTGGTCTAAAATCATCTTTGACTACATCTCCATAAGGTGTATTTTCAAAATAGCAATGATACCGTTGAATTCATATTGACAGACAGAAATACGAGGCTGTCACATTATAGCAACGTATTTGAAAATGAACCTTAGGTCGGTGAAATTAAAAAGGACATTACATTGAACACCACGCGGCGGATAACACGCTGCCACGGCGCCGTGGCTTCATTTTATTTAACACTAGCTCCGCCTCGCGTTTTCACCCGCGTTTCCGAGGGATCTTATGTTTTCCCGGGATAAAATACTTTTTATCTTATAGCCTTCCTCGATAAATGGACTATCCAACACTAAAATAATTTTTCAATTCGAATCAGTACTTCCTGAGATTAGCGCGTTCAATTCAAGAAACAAACTCGTCAGCTTTATAATATTAAGTATAGATGCCTCATAATTTTCAACACGGTTCCAGACTGATTTGTCGTGTTCAAAATGAATCCTTAATTTATGAGGTAATAAGTTATATTTTCTCCAACAGAGGGTTGATATTCTCGGTGATATTCCCGATAATCCAAGTGGTTGCGTTCTTCACGGCGGTGGGGCACGACCCGCGCGACCTCCACATCGCTGTCGTCAACGATGAAGCCGCCTTCTCGCCATGTAACCAATAACTACATTATTAATAACCTATTGGCTTAAAAAACCCTTAATCCATATCTGTGTTCCAAGCTACTTACGTCTTCAACGAGTGACGTACATCGTAAGGAAACCATAGTGTGGAGTTCCGAATGCACAGGGTGATTTTTTTGTCATTGGCAATACTTGCAGGGGAGGAAATACTCATCAATATGAACAACTTTTACCATGGAATTAACTGTGAAATCACGAAAAAAATATCAGCTGTTCTATACAAAAGTTCAATACCTACTCGACCAAAATGTATGAAGCAACTACACGTTATCTGGTTGGTCCCATAATACCCCTGCAAGTATTGCCAACGACTATAAAATCTCCTGTATTAGTACAAAAATAGGTACCTGCTAGGAACCTTGCCGATTCGCAGCAGTATCTAGTAGCCTCAATGAAATATTCTATATCTATAGAATAAGTAATCATAAGTAATATAGTTTAATGTATAAAAACCCCTAGCATAAGTAATCATAAGTAAATATTTTGATGTACCCCTGACCCAAACGGTTTAAAGCAAGTCTAGTAAAACCTTGGTTTTAAACATATCCGTCACTTTTTAACGTTATACAGGATTGCTGGTAATTCGATACATTCGTTTAATTAAGGGCGTGATAGTAGAGACTGTAAGCTACGAAATTAACCCTATATTGCATTATACAAATGTTTTCTGATTTTATTGGCATATTAATCAATAAAAAATAAAGAAATAATGTGATACGAGATTTAAGATTGTGTCAAAGCCATTGCAAAATTTGATCTTTTTATTGGTTTTAAAAAAGTATTGGAATGTTGTCTGAGTACCAGAAACAAAAAAAGAAAAAAAATGTTTCATGTTTTTTTCTAATTCGACTTTGAATTGGAAATTCGGGATTTTTTTTGAGAAAATACTATAAATTTCCAAATTTCCCTGTAACGATATATAACTAGACTTGCTGTAAACCATCTTTTGTAAAATTCTTTTTTGGCGAATATTATTTTGAGGTCAAGATTTTAGATAAGATTTTATAAGCAACATAAAAATAATGATGTATTCGTATTATTAATATCATATTTTCCCACAGTCGGTCTAGATATATGCAGGAACAATAGTTTTAAACGTGTCACGGTACAAGAGGACGAAACGTGCCACCTCTACATGCTGAGTTGTTGGCTAATTGATGAAATAGAAAAAAAGAATTTATATCAAGTAAGTAATCATTGGTCAGTACTTAACTGATTGTAAAAAAAACATGACATCAGAAAGTTTTATAAGCGACTAGCTGTTCCCCACGGTTTCACCCGCGTTCCTGGTATAAAAAATAATCTTCCTCGATATACGGGCTTTCTAACGTACAAAGATTTTTTCAAATCGGATCAGTAGTTTCGGTAATTACCTTCTACATCCAAACTCACAAACTTTACCTCTTTATAATATTATTAGTTTAGATTACTGTATTAGATATATGTAATGTATGTATGGAATCGTGTAGATATCCATTTCTATTCAATCTTACAGTTGATTTACACTGGATTACATTTTTTTATGACAGAAGGCTGACATGTACTTAGGCAGGGGGTCCATCTGATGGTAAGTGGCTACCGTCGCCTGTGGACATTGTCAATGCTAGTGGGGTTGCTAATGTGTTGCCGACCTTTATATAAAGCCTAGAAGGCAACCGGTTCTTAAGTGCAACAACCAAAAATACAGCAATAGGTGGTAGCCCAGTCTGGCTACCACAAATTATTCTATCACAATGATAAAGTTTCGTTACGAAAACATCAAGCGTATAGTAGAATTTGAAACTACCACTGATAGTAGTGGATCCTGGGGGGGGGGCTAAGGGGCTCAAGCCCCCCCCAAAAGCATGTGGGTCCACCTCTAACAAATCTCAAATTAATCCTACCCTCAGCTGGGTCAAGCCCCTCCCAAACCAAAATCCTGGATCCACCACTGACCACTGACCACTGAGTAAAGCATACTCTGTTGCCCACAGACCCCGTACAACACGACAGAGGAAGCCAAAGAGGCGGTAGCTCGCGGCAAGTTCTACGGCGCGCTGCACTTCGCTCACAACTTCAGCGCGGCGCTCGGCACGCGCGTGGCCGAGGGCGAGGTCGACGACCGCGTGCTCGACGAGAGCAGCGTCAGCGTGTGGCTCGATATGACCAGTGAGTTAACCTTTAGGTATTTCGTACGTCAACCTGATCAGATTCTGTCCGGTCAGATTCTGACCCAAATGATCGGCGCGTATGACGCGCGCGTACTCGGATTCTATAGGTAATAATTCTATGGTCGACGCCTATCAGCCCCAGTGTGATTATACATAGATTTAGATAAAGAAAATAAAAGTTTTAGTTCGTATTTTATACAATGATTGTAAATACATACTTGTTATAAATAAAATATAGTATGTTTAGTATGTCTGAATAAAATAAGAAAAGAAAAAGGGTTAATAAATGAGAAGTTGAAATATAAAGGAGATGGAGACTTGCGTTGAATTTAATGAAACAAGTATATTTTTTTTATGTATTTACAACTTATTTTATTTATTACCTTATCTACTTTGTTTCAACAGATCACCAAATATCACATTTCATAAAGAATCAACTACACAAAGCGTATGAGAGCTTCACCAGACGAGCGATGAAAGAATGTGGAAGACCCGAGAATTTAGTGCAGGTATGATAATTGTGTTATTTATCTCAGTTCAGTGAAAAATCTCCCTTAACTCTTTAATGTTAGAGTGTAATTCGCATAATCGTTTTCATTGCATAATTATCACACGATACTATAAGGCAAAATTAATCCTGAAGCTTTGTTCTAGGTTTTATTTATGTATGTATATGTACTTACTTAATTGCAAACATATTTATATTTATTCACTTTGTTTATAATTTTTTCTGCAGCCATTTTTAAAACTAATAGACTTACTTGATCAGATGAAATTTATCATAACCAAAATTGACATTTAACATTATTATTTTTCTAGTTTTTTTCACCAGATTTGATAAAGTCAAACTATATTTAACGCTGCGTTGTATTTATACGCTATGTACCAATTATGTATACTTATTTTTCATCTTCTATGCACACTGTATTTATCGTAAGTATATTATGTATTTGTATAGTCTTTATAATAATTATAATATATCTAAATAGTATGTACTTACATTATATGTCCAGTTTCAGACAGACCGTCGATTAATTCCATTGTACAAACAACATAAGGTAAAATTACTAACATAAAATAAATATTCAACACCTAACACATTCTATACAATAATTTTATTTGTATTGAAATTATTTGATATACATATATAGTTATATACATATATTTTTATGTAAAACATAATAATGAGAAGACTTTATTATATCCTGAACGTTTTTTAAAAATAAATCAGTATTTTTAATGATTAAAATTATATGTTTAAACGTGTGTGACAGATTCCGGTGAAATTCCAAGAGCCAGTATTCGGCACAATGGAGCCACAAGTCGTTGGGTTCATGGCACCAGGGATTATGATAACGTAAGTATAAAAATCCATTTAATATTAGTGGAAACCATAACATAGTCCCTAGCTAACTACCCCTCAAGTTAACAACTTAGCACCTACCGATTGCAGAGAGATTCATAGGCTTTGTAACGTGGTAAAATTGTGATCATACGAAAATATGTATTTAATAATAAACAATAATTCTAATAGGTCTACCAGTTTTTAATTTTATAATTCCACGGTACCAAAGAACATATTTAAAGGCCTACACTATTATGTTAAAGGTCATTCAACCTCATTCTAAGCTCCAACTTCTTGCAGGATAATATTCTTCCTATCGGCGATAGTGACGTCTACACTGATGATCGACGACCGCCTTGAAGGAGTGTGGGAGCGCAGCGCAGTCGCCGGAGTCAAGCCTCGAGAAATGCTGAATGTGCATATAACGCTGCAGTCTTCTGTTATATTTTTGCAGGTAAATCTTATTACCAACATCACTAACGTGACGTCAACACCGAACAAAAGATAGTTAGTAAAATGTTATAAAATCCATAGACTATAGAAATGATGGTCCTGGCGTTTGCCGGGTACGAGCTGCCGTCCCGCGGGTCGACGATCGCGTGCGGCTTGCTGCTGTTCCTGCAAGGTCTCTGCGGCATGTGCTACGGGTTCCTTCTCTCAGTCTACTGCAGCAGTCACACCATGTCCTTCTTTGTTGCCACTGGCAGCTTCTATCCTATGATTTTGTTATGTGGTGAGTGTTATTTTAGATTTTCACGAGATCGGCTGATGGGTTCACTATTCCTTGCTGTTCCCACAGGGCTATAACATTGCTATAATTCACTGTCCGCCAACACAATCTTAAATTAAACCTCGAGATATTATTATGCAAATCTTAATAAATTAACAATGTAACTCGTATCTCATGATACGAAAAAAAATCTGGTGATACATTTTTTTTTTTTCATTGTGTTTTCAGTTTATTTAGTTATTTATTTACGATAAAAATACATACTACAGCCACACGTTTCATACCTACTATTTAATTCATATTTGATAAATGCATTTCTGCTGTGAATTCGAGATATGAATGACATTTAGCAATATTATATTGCTCGAGTGGCTTTCTTAGATTATATTTATTATTTACTAGCTTCCGCCCCCGGTTTCACCCGCGTTCCCGAGGGATCTTATGTTTTCCCGGGATAAAAACGTAGCCTATAGCCTTCATCGATAAATGGGCTATCCAACACTGAAAGAATTTTTCAATTCGAACCAGTAGTTCCTGAGATTAGCGCGTTCAAACAAACTCTTCAGCTTTATAATATTAGTTTAGATAGATTATTATTATAGTCCCTTAGATTTGGCAAACTTTAACCTGATTGACTGTAATTTTTTTGTATAATTAAGTACATACATTTAATTAATAAGTAGAGCTCGTATATCCTAATCTATATTATATGTCTTAACTATCAATCTTCTAATACCTACCCTAATTAAGAAGTGGTACGGTACCTTATTCAATAAGAATGAACTTACCTTTAAATTGAATTCTGTGACCAAGCAACTAGCGATGTATTCCCGTAGCTGCACTCGAGGAGTTTCTCAACATGGCCTTGTGTACTTATCAGTTTCGACCACATCACCACTTACCAAGGTGCGATTGTGGTCAAACTTCTAAATTCAATAAAAACGATTAAGTATTTTTTTTTGTTACAGGTATCCTTTGGCCACTAGAGGGCATGTCAGACGCCCTCCGCTACATCGCACTTACCCTCCCATTCACAATTCCCTCCCGGTCCCTCCGAGATATCATGGAGAAAGGCTCCTCCATCACCGAGCCGGCCATTTACTCCGGGTACATCATCACCATAGTTTGGATACTACTTAATCTATCACTAATTTTGTTAAGACTTAGGTATAAGAAAACGTAGTCTTATTTTATTAAGATTTTATGTCATTTTTGAAGTGGTTTAGGACCCAAATAATTGTTGGGTATAAAAGGTATTGGATTCTTTCACAATGTTTTAAGACTTTCACAAGATCTTTTTGTTTCAAAACAAAATGCATCTAAGTGTTCGGCCAAGTATTTAAAAATAATCTAAACAAATATTATAAAGCTGAAGAGTTAGTTTGTTTGTTTGAGCGAGCTTCCGCCCCGCGGTTTCACCCGCGTTCCCGAGGGATCTAATGTTTTCCCGGGATAAAAAGTAGCCTTCCTCGATAAATGGGCTATCCAACACTAAAATAATTTTTCAATTCGAACCAGTAAGTAGTTCCTGAGATTATCGCGTTGAATCAAACAAACAAAAAACTCTTCAACTTTATAATATTAGAATAGATAAAGCAGAAACAAAACTCATAGTATCCCAAATTTATCTTTGCTAGTTTAGGTAATTTTTTGAGAGGGAAGGCTAGAAAGTTCCTAGAAATTAGGACAGGCCCTAGGTTATCCCCCATAACAAACATTGTGGAAGAATCTTGGGTTACTTGTGGCTTGTAAATAGCTAAAATTATTATAATCCATTTTATTTTCTGTGGTATTCAAAATGTTGTATATTATTTTTGCAAAAACTTTATCTAATTACGATATTGGAATATTTGCTGGCAGTATATTACTGCTAGCGTAGGTACTTATAGAATTTGGTTTGATTGTAATTTACGATTTGTATACATTTATTATCTGTGACATTGGGACTCGATTTTAAAAATTAATACTTTTTTGTCTATGTTCAATAAATGAAAATAATACAGATTAAGAAGTGAACGCCAAATCGTAGTACTTATACATATTTTACGTTTGTAAAGTTTAACCAAAATATAAAAGAATTAAATTGGCGTTTTGTGATACCAATGTGATTTCTGGGTATTTATGAATAAAGACAATTTGTAATAAAATATTAGTTCTTATTCCTATACGCTATAAGTGTGAAATTGTCATGGCAGTCAACGTGCAGTAAAGGAATATCATATGTTGCACATCCTTTCAACGTGTGGCACTTCCTGGCAGAACCACCATCGATTTGAATTCGTGAAAGTCACACGCTTTCACAGAATGCTTCTCCTTACAACCCGCTTTCATTTGTGAATGTCTACTTAGGTACATACAAAAGTATAATTTGCCAAATGATTGCAGATTTTTCGGGAAAGGAAATGAAAAATAAGAACAATCAAATTCAGATATAAAAATTTATATTTATAGGATTTTGGATTCAACAACAACTCTTTCAGGATGACGAGCATGCGCCTGCGGTTTGACGTAATAATGGCACATTAATTTATTACAAAATAAAATATTAAACGACCTTACAGTGATTTTAGTAAGACATTTGAGCTACTGTCTATAAACTGCTGAATTTTGGTTACTTTCAAAACCTGCCTGGAGACTGTAGCTTTTTAATATAGCCGTTTATGACATATAACTTACATACAACGCATTAAGTATCCTATATTTAGTGTAGTACTTACAAAAGTATTAGTATACGGTAACTGACAAACTAATATGCTCGTTATATCATAAACAGTAGTCTCACAGTCGGCGGTCAGTAAAAGCGTCAAGGCACAGGCGCATGCACCGTTCGTCTCTGACAGCACAATGTTTCGTTGTCAACAACCGCTCGAGGTATCCTCTCAGCTCCAAACTTTACTCAAAAAAACTATTCACAATCGTTCGCAACACCCCTAACACACCGCTTATTGCGACATATCACATTTAGCAACACTTCTGTTGATCCCTCGATGCAGGAAAAAAAAACTGATTACTTTTTTCTCTGTCTGCGCTTTCACAGTTTTTGCCTAACTATAAACTAGACTTAATTTATTAATACGTACGCACACGCATCGTCCGTCTCGCTCGCACACTCGCTCAGCACGCACTCAACTATACACGCTGTCTTTGCTTTTATACTACAGAGCTCTCGATAATTGTTTTTTTTACATCTGATATTTCGAGGGGACAGTCAATTCCTATTTTACAATTATTGCTTTTGAAGCATTTTCATTAATTTAATTATATAAAAAACGTGCAGCTTGTCACGTGTAAATGTGGCGTTCTTAAGAGGTCCACATAATTTTATAATAATTGTTATAATATTAAACAATTTATTTGTAAATCGCTGCTTTTTCACACATTTACATGTGACAAGCTACAAATATAAATGGTAAAAGCTGCTAAAGGCATATTTTTTTTATATTTATCACACATCTTTAATATCTTATCTTAACGATTCAGCCAGTATTTATGCAGCATACAGCATGTTCCTATATCAGAACGCGATCAAATGAGGAATTGAGCCGACCCCTTACAAATAAAAATGAAACTAAAACTTAACACAAATCCTATACAAATCGAACAACATCAAAAAAATGTTACGGAGATTGTATTTTTTTTAAGACACAAGCTATGGAAGTGCTTGTATACAGCCAAATATTATAAGCACATGGTGTCAACCCGTGCCCTTGTATATGGTGTCCTTATTAAAACTGACTTATAAAGCTGTATACCTCCATAATTATAACAAGTGAGCAACACAAGTGAGATAAAACCCAGCCAGGGGTAGTACATGTTATTTTGTGCTTTATATTAAGATATGTAAGGTATATTTTAATTGTGATTCAGTATTGATATGGACACCATATTAGTAGACATAAACCTTGTTAATGGTTAATGTCAGGACATTGTGACACAACAGCGAGATATGCTTACATGTTTCCATACAAAATGCTTTACAAATAAAGAAAAAAAAAACACAATTCATTAATAATTACGTGAAACATAATTTCGCAACCGTACCAAGCATTACACAATCAAATAGTACATAATTAACAACTGTACAATTAATTGTTGTGACAAAATATTCTATATTTATATATTTTAAATGATCAGGCCTGCGTTCGTTCGCTATTTATTTATTTACATTTTTTTTTACTTTAAAGATACTGTTCAAGCTTTCTTACAACGTTATACAAGATATTAAATCACATTGAATTTTACACATTCTTTATCATAAGTATTACATGCCCAATGGCTCCGAATTACCTTTCCGTGTAACTTATTGGATGGTATCGTTGACCGACATCTTGATGAGTTTTGGACCTAACGTGGCAAGAAAATGTTAACTTTAGTTACTATGCAATAAGGGAGCTTTTCGTATGATGTTTTGAGGTAAATTTAAGACAAGTAAAGCTATAAGTATAGACTGTAATTCTTTGATAAATCTAATACTGGCCAAAAATTATTTTATTCGATAAAATTTTATCTCGAATTCTGAAGAAATAAACCTTTGAATTAAGTACTTAGTAAATTTTAAGATATACTACGAACAGACCAAACATTGGCTAAATGTTCTGACTCTTGTAACTCCACATACTATTTGCTATTTAAGGCAACACCTCATCAAAATCGGTCGAGTAACGCCATTTGCCTAAGCGAATTTGAAGTACAAAATAAAATAAAAAAACAATCACAAAGACTTACAAAAATACATAATATTAATAATAAATAAATAAAGTATTATTAACAAAAACAATACATACATAAGGCGTAACGCGCGAACCTATGTGAAACCGGGCCTTATTACGCTATACTATAGACGTTAGAATTACGTATGTATCAACATGAGATGGGATATCGACTTGCACATAACAAAAACAAGTTCCAATTTTCTATCTTTAATTTGAGCCAATTTTAGAATCGCAAATTACTAATATTCTGAAATACGATTAATCAACTCAGGTTTTCTCTATAAAGCTTGTATTTTCGACATTCCCCCTTATTCAGACCTGCTCGGTTGCGGTCTCGGTCGGGTAGACGAACCGATTGAGTAGTCTACTGAATAGGATGGCTCCTATTTTCTCATTTCAGACTTTCATTTGGTATGAGGCAGTCGATCGGTACACGATCGCGGCAAATGAATTTTGCGACTAACACAGCATCAGCCTAAATTTAACGAAGTAAAATCGTCCTTTCCGATCGGAATGGCAACCGAATGGGTCTGAACTAGGGAGATTATGATATTTACCGTTTAGTTTGAATAAACTGTGCAAATCGACATTATAACATATTATAATGGAGCGGTGGAGTTTAATAATAAAATGTATCATTTTATTTGTATTCATAAAAATTCTTATTCTTAACGAATACACTCAACTTCTATGGACATTTCTGATGGTTTCAAATTCATCTAGAATAGAGTTTTAATACCAATATATGAACATATTACTTGAAATGCTTTCAACTTTTAGAGAATTACAAGGTGCCTTATTGTGGAGCTATACGTGTCTCATTCCGTTCGAGATCAACCAATTAATCTGCCGATATTCGGCCAAAGAATATGAAACAAATGAATATCTGAATGCTCATTGCCTGTTGTTTATATCGATCACTGTTGTAATCCAGGAACTAGAAGCAATTATGGAATTCGAGATGACAGCTTTAGGTGAGGAGGTTGGAGTTAAATCTACACTCAATGCAGCAGGAAGACGATCCACCTCATGGTAAGAGACCAACGTCGCAATGGACATTAGCAATACAAGGAGGATTTCAAATGAGACCTTTTACAAAGCCTTAAATGGTAAACACTCTCAATGGCAACTGCCAGAATACAACGGTAGGTGTTTGGCGACATATAAATTGAGGTAGCCAGCCAGGCGGTTACTACCAAGTACCCAGCCATCGTGTTATAGTTTGCTCACGATGAGGTTTTACACATAAAAGTTTAATTAAGGGAAAGTACTTTTATGAAGATGGATGAAGTTGCATTTTTACGAGATGCTTAGACTTCTTTTTATAGGATCGCTTCATTTTCCTAGATTAGCTCTCTTTAGTTCTAATGAAGCAATCATATTAGAGGAGAAAAACTAACTCGGTCCCTAAGGCTAGGAAGACGATGAGACTATACTGCAGTTTCTCAAATAGCGAAAGCATTTCAAGGAACATTTGTGTGTTTAAAAAATATATTTCGAAACCATTACAATATACCTAACTAATCTCATATCCATGAAGGTTAAGCGTCACCTTTATCAGTTAGTTCTCATTTCATCATATAAACAATAAATACTTAATTATCGCTTAGAACCTTAAGTATGAAAAGCGTATAAATTATATCAGAAGTTTGAATTTAACGGACTTATTTCCTACCTAGCTAAGTTATATCGCAACACATTGTATGGGACGTTATATACCAACATTTGTTGGTACGGTTGTAGTCACTGGGTAATTAATTAAGATAATGTTAAAATAAAAGTTCATTTACCACAGAATGAGTTTATCACATTAAAATTTAAAACATCTACTCATTATAAAAATAAATCAGAAAATAAGTAGTAAGTAGATATTAAAAAAAAAATTAAAAAAATAAGTATTGGAATAGTAATATTTTTAAGACACAATAGCCACAGAATTTCAGACATCTTAAAAAAATACTGATGTAGAGATAGATATGTGCGTAAGCGAGAGGCACTGTTTCCTATCTTGCTTTTACACCTGTTATTATGATGTCTGATATACTTGGAATCAATATTTTTGTCTCTAGCTAGTTTTGATTATTTAAATTAATGTATCAGATATTTCTCTAAACATACGGATTATAAATAAATACGTCCATACAATGCGACGCGACATTGTTTTTAACAATTATTAGACGGCGACTGTCATTTAGTAACTATAAAATTGTATAACGGTGTTATAATAGCTACTAATGCGAATTGTGATGTTTAAAACAACAAGTAATTCAATTAGAAATATAGTTGCTTTATAGGCATCCGTCTCGTACTACTAAATCTTAAACTTCATGTATCGGAAAGAGACATCAGAATTTTAACAAATTGTATAGCTTTTTAACTTTCTGTTACGTTACTTTTTAACAACATTCAAAGATGAGTAAAACAGTATTTTTTTTATATTTATCTGGTCTCCATAGAATAAAATTGCCTTGTACATGTGTGCCCATTACTAAATAATGTATCTCGTCGTAAGTCGTAAGCACACAGCCTATTTACATAAACCATACAAAATGAAGGTCTA
The DNA here is from genome assembly GCA_951216915.1 of Tetheella fluctuosa. Lineage (NCBI taxonomy): Eukaryota > Metazoa > Arthropoda > Insecta > Lepidoptera > Drepanidae > Tetheella > Tetheella fluctuosa. The sequence continues at coordinate 2,729,681 of OX578238.1, forward strand.
CACCTAAAATTATTATAGTTTCTGAGTATTTAACATTACCAACTGACAGCCACCGTCGTTATTAACTCGACAAGTTTAATCACCGACATATTGTAACGAGGACTCGCTATGGTGTGAAATTGCATTGATATATTATCCACCTTAGGACCAATCGGAGTTATGAAACCTAGTCCAACTGTTACATTCAACCCTTTTCTGTTTCACAAATTTAATAGATTCTTTCACTATACAAAAACATTACCCTCCTTGGAAACTACGTATTCAAGTACATGCTAAAAATATTATAGTTTTCTGAGAGCCTTTTTTGACCAATTCACCTTAGTGATTCACTAACAAGTCAATTTCCGACCACAGCCGACAGCATGCGATAAGACTACGGTTTCTAGCTTTCTTTTTTTGTACTGAATGTTAAGGTTTGATGCAGATTGCTTTATTACATATTATACTATATACGCTTATTATTGGAATTCAAGAGATCTATTTTAAAATATCTTTATACTGGGCTTTAGTCAAGTCAGTCAGTAGGAAATTAGTTTCAAGTGTAAATCAAAAGTTTATTACCATAAACTATGTGTTTATTAACGTGTCTTCACATATTCCTTCTTATAAACCAGTTCACATCCTAACTTTCCTAAGTCTTAATGAATTGCTTTCGATTTGAATCTCACCTTTTCGAGTCCCCGTTATAAATCCGGTGTAACCTAGGCAGCTAGTGGGCCGTGTGGCCGCTAAAACTTGTCTTGGAATATGAACAGGTTGTTTGTGGCTGCCACCGCGATCACGCTCTCGTGTGGGTGCCACGCCGTGTGCAAGATCTTCTTGTTGAAGTCCAGACAGTCTACGCTGATTTCATCCTGGAAGATATAATGTTCATAATTGAGTATAAGTATTTGAGGGTTTGAAACCGAAACAAGAAATTTTGATTTATAAAAAAAAACCGTAACGAAAAAACCTAACACCTCCCACACACACATACATACACGTTAAGCGAACGTGTGTATGCTGTTTGTGAGAAGGTATATAGGTGTATAGGTATCTATTAATATCAAAGAACAAAAACAAAAGCTGCCTAAATAAAAAATAAATCAATTATTATAATTGCATAAGTTAATAAAAAAAATGCTATGCAATAGCTTTGACGCGGCAGTCCCAGAGTGCCTCACGTATTTTTTTTTCTATATCAGACAAATATATCCATATTTTGTTAGTATAAAGGGAAAAGGGAGTTTGGACGTCTTATAAGTTACAAAAATATAAGCTTACTAGCTTACCGCCCCACCGTGTCACCCGCGAACCGCTATTTAACCCACTTAGGGGTGGAATTTTCAAAAATCCTTTCTTAGCGGATGCTTACATCTTAATAGCTATCTGTATACCAAATTTTAGCCCGATCCGTAAAGGGTTTGAGCTGTGCGTTGATAGATCAGTCAGTCAGTCACCTTTTCATTTATATATACAGAAGAAGATTATATCATCCCCATAAGATGGGCGCTGATCAGTAATAATAATAATTATTATTTTTCAATCGTAGTATGTTATAGTAAATAAATTTAAAAAGTATTGGATTATGGTTTGACAGTCCAGGTATTTAGGATTATAGTTGCAATAAAATATACTTTTCGTTTTAGATATGGCGACTTAGTATTGGGGCGTTGGAATTAGTCGGTTGCTACCAGCTGTGTCATGAGGAAGTGAAGCAAACTCAAATAGAGTTCAAATTACAATAACTTTTGGTAGTCCTGTTAACTTTTCTCTATGTTCGGTTTTCACCCACGACGGAACGGAGAGGATGCGTTTAGGGTGAGAGGTTATTCGTTTCATGAGTAACTCTATCTAGTAGTAATAGTAGTTCTATCCATTATTTTATGATTTACTAGCTTCCGCCCGGCTGTTTCACCCGCATTCCCAAGGGATCTTATGTTTTTTCCAGGAAAAAAAAGTAGCCTATAGCCTTCCTCGATAAATGGGTTATCCAACACTAAAGTAATTTTTCAATTCGAACCGGTAGTTCCCGAGATTAGCGCGTTCAAACAAACAAACAAACAAACAAACTCTTCAGCTTTATAGTATTAGTAAGATTAGTATAGAACGCGCAAGAGCATTCCTCGCAATGGAGTCTTCCAACGGGGTGGCTTCACTAGAAATAACTTTAAATATGATCGCAATAATATAGAGTGAGAGAGACGCGTAGAGTGGAGTGTACCTTCTTCCTCTTGGCGGTGGCGGCGACGCGGCGCGCCCTCAGCGGCTGGCGGGGGCGCGCGGCGGCCTCGCGCGACGCCTCCAGCGTGAGCTCGCCGCGCCGCGCCGCCGGCCCCGCGCCCGCCGCCGGCGCCGCCCCGCCCGCCCCGCCCGCCGCCCCGCCCGACCCGCGCTCGAACACCCTGCCCGTGATACACTTATTAGGGGTATGTTCCGATATACACTGCTAGCGCTGTAAGGTGTGACGTCTATTTACTACTAGTTTCCGCCCCGCGGTTTTACCCGCGTTCCCTAAGGATCTTGTGTTTTCCCGGGATAAAAAGTAGCCTATGTTCTTCTCCGTACCATAGGCTATCTGCATACTAAATTTCATCGCGATCGATTCAGCGGTTTAAGCGTGAAAAGGTAAGAAACCAACAAACAAACTCACTTTCGCATTTATAATATTAGTTAGGATACTGAGAAGCTGTTCCTTTTTACCTATACTGGGTACTGGTACTGTTTAAAACGGAACGCACTCCGCTATACTGTCTGTCATCCATGTATATATCCTACTGTCATTCTGGACGCTGTTGATCACGTGATCGAAGCGCTGCGAGCACCTTACCTCAAAAACCAGTGCTCACAGTATAAAAATGGCGGCGTTTATGACGTCATTATGTTTCCCTGAGATACTGCGGCAGTATACTGTCAGTCCATAACGGAACGTATTTCTCCCCAGTGAGAGCACTGAACAGTGCTCCCAGTGTATATCGGAACGTACCCTAGATTTCTTTACCATGACTAGGGTCAAAAAAATATATTTTTTAAGATTAAGAAAAAAATAACTAAAAAATACTGCTGGGTCCAACCATAGCCTGAGATTCTTTTCTAAACCTGGAGAATTCAGAGTTGTGAAAATGCAATAAATCAGTAACCAAATTTACTAAAACCAAACTTAGCCTCCCAGGCACTATAATGTCCAGGGTATATCAGCCGTTAATATTTGCATGTAAGTATGTGACAGTTTTTAAACATACTCATCCAAATACAGATTGTAGGAGTACTACTAAATACCCTACCATTTCCTCATGATATTTTCCTTCACCAAAATCTTAAATTTACTGTAAATACGATCCCATATCATTTGAAAACTCTACCACTAAGTATAAAGAAATGTACATACCTAAAGAAGCCATTATAGGAGCCGGTCATCAACCTCTGGTCATCCCCGCTCCAACAGCACTCGAACTTGTCGAAGATACAATCGTTTTCATACAACGAGCACAGCTTCGAGCGCAGGTACTCGTGTACGGGATATGTTTCTACTGGCTTCGTCTCCATTCGGAGATCCCACACTTTTAAACCTAGGTAGTCTCTGGACATCATGTATCTGGAAGTAAAGACCTTTGTTAAAATAGCAGCTTTTCAAATTACAGCAAACAGCAGCCACCACTGCTTATGGGGCATTTGCAATACATACATGTATTACCGATTTAAAAGAAGTCTTTCCATAGCTTTTATTAAACTATCAGTGCTCCATGATTTTTTGAAGTGAAACTTCTTTATCGACGTATGGGAGAAATTTTTGTAGCAAATCGTCACGTTTTTCGGTTACGCGCCATGTTGCTTTTATTATGTTTTCCCGTATTTTGGAAGGCAAAGGGTTCTAGCTCATACAGCCTAGCCATTTATCTTATTTATCTTCTTAGTTTTGAATTAATGTCTGACATCTTAAAATATAAAGGTATGAAGTTAGCTAGCGAAAAACATTGGTTGCCATCGTCACGTTTTTCGGTTACGCGCCATGTTGCTTTTATTATGTTTTCCCGTATTTTGGAAGGCAAAGGGTTCTAGCTCATACAGCCTAGCCATTTATCTTATTTATCTTCTTAGTTTTGAATTAATGTCTGACATCTTAAAATATAAAGGTATGAAGTTAGCTAGCGAAAAACATTGGTTGCCATGGCAACTAATGTTTTTTAGTAAGCGTTACTTCAGTCAGAATTTTAATCAGGGACTTTTCAGAAGTTTCACTTCTACCATGTGTGACTTGCGCACACACACACTTTTTATTTTATTTTTTTAATAAAAGTTACCAGACTTCCATAGTACAAGCTCTGCTTAGTTTGGGGTCAGATAGCCGTGTGTGAGGAATAATGTCCCAGAATATTTATTTGTCCCAGAAATGGAGCTCATTCCACATCCTAATGGTTCACAATAGGAACTTTCAATGGAATGGATATGCAATCAAAAGGATATTTATCGTAGAATTATAAATATAAATGTTTGTGTGGATATAAGTTACTCAATCACGCCTTAAAGTCTTAACGGGTTTGTATGAAATTTAGGACATAGAGAGGTATGTTACAATAATAATACTTTTACGAGCATAAATATATATAAATCGAATAAAATTCGAAAGCGATTTTCTCGTGAAATAACGGGAGATAACAACATTCGTAATTATGAGAGAATCTCTTTTGAATGATGATATATATTTATGGTAGTGACCGAACCCAGTAAGGGTGTTTACAAACCCAAATACTAATCGAGAGTAAAACGAAATTTAACGCATTATAATTACGTCAAGAATGAAAATATTTTATGATATGTACAAATAATAAATGAGTATGTCGGACCTGCCAGAGTTGCTCAGCTTGACGTCGCTGATGGAAGAGATGATCTCTGAGAAGAAGGACCTCGCGTGCGGGTCCTCGGGCTCCTCGAACAGCTTGGCGTGCCGGTCGCACAGCGCGGCCGCGCGCATGTCGCACAGCCGGATCGTGCCTGCAGCCGACGACATACATACATACATACAATGTTATGTCTATATCATATCAACAACTATCTGTGTATAGATTTAAAAAATTTGTTAAACAAAAGTTATGTAAAAAAGGGTACTATAAAGTTTCTGATTTTGTAGAAGACAAGAATGCATTTAAATGAAATGTTCGCTACACAAACTATTTCATTATAATTTTATAAACTTTGTTATTTGTAATAAAATAGTTACATAAATTAAATAAAAAAGAACAAAGATCTATAAAAAAATGTCCCTTGCTGAGTTTCTTGCCGGAGTCTTCTCAGTCCAAGTGTATTCCGAACCGGTGGTAGAATCAATTGTAACGTTCATAAGTGCCTTATTAGGACCTAAACTGAATAAATGATTTTTGAATTTGAATTTATCAAATACAAGAAAAAAGAAAGAAATATTTATTTAGACATTACATCTGTATCTACACTAAAAACTGAGTTAACCGCCTGAGATTACCCTGCTCCGTCGACCCAGGCATGGACTAGTAGAAAAGTCAAATAAAATCATAAGAATTTTATTATAAAAGTCTATGTCTCTAAGGTTCTGAAGATAAAAACGAAGCATAATAATAATGCTGAAGAGTTCTTTGTTTGTTTCAAAGAGCTAATATCTGGAACTACCAGTCCGATTTGAAAAAATTGTGCATTTGATAGCCCAATTCTTGAGGAAGGTTATTGGCTACTTTTTATCCTGGGAATGCGTGTGAAACCACAGGGAACAGCTAGTAGGTATAAGATATTTATAATTTCCTTTATAATTTTAGACCAATAATAAACTCTTGAATATCAACCAGACAACATGACTTCGTAATCCATTCCAATCCAGTAAAAACATAAAGACAATTGTATATGATTATGAGTTATGCAGGAATTATTTACTGATTAAAAGTTACACTCACCCTTACTACTAGAATATACAAAGAGATTGCATTCAGTCGGATGGAACTCAGCAGCAGTAATAACCTGTAACAAATTAACTTTTATAATCCTTGGAGACAAATATAATGTATTGATTTAACATTTTTTTGGAGTAAAATTCAGATGTGTGACCCGCGTGGACTAAAGCCTTTCCCCTATTATCTAGGGCCTAGATGATAGGCCTGGATGATAAGCTTGCTCTCCTGTACTAGGTATGTATTTATACATGGGCGTAGCCAGGTTTTTATTAATGTTGGGGTAAAAATTATAACCTAGACTACTCAATTAACCATAAAATAATTGTTTAATCAATATCAACAGGTCTGCATGAGCCAGGAAGGGCCCCACTCTGCCCAACCGTGCTTACGTCCATGTATAGATACATTTTTTTTCCGCACTTAAGAGCTTCCTTTCTGTGCTTACCACCTCCAGCCACATCATCACTTACCATGAGAAGAACATGACCAAACAATGGCCACGAACAAGTCAAGAAAAAAAAAACAATAGGTAAGGCCTTTTGAAAAACGCTAGACGCAGGCCGCTCAAGACCGGTCCTATTGGAGATCCTTAGGGGAGGCCTATGTCCAGCAGTGGACGTCTTGCGGCTGAGATGATGATGAAGGCCTTTTGAATATGTGAATAGTGAACCTCTGTGAGCTCCTCCATGTTGGCTGGCTTGATGTCGACGATGTTGAAGCTCTGGTCGGTGATCTCGAGGTGCCACAGGTTGATGCGCAGGTCGTCCGCCGACAGGTACGTCTCCTGGTCCGAGTTCAGCGAGATCGAGTTTATGTGGTATGTGTGCGCGTTCGCGAATATCCGTCTGAAAATTATTGTTACAGATTATTGGCCATTAAGATACTGTTCAAATGGTCACGTATTTCTAGGCCACCTCCTAGTGAATGTCAAAGAATGTGATGTTATGTATGCGATCATTTAAACAATATTTTAGTTCTTTTAATGATTATTACTAACTTATGTTTTCCTGGGATAAAAACTATAGCCTTCCTCGATAAATGGGCTATCCAACACTAAAGTAATTTTTCAATTCCAACCATTTAGCATGTATGTAATTTTGAAGCATTACAGAGGTGACATTTTCAAATTGAAAAAACCTCCAAATAAATAAAGAAAAAAAAAAACCAGTAGTTCCTGAGATAGCGCGTTCAACCTAACAAACAAACAAACTCTTCAGCTTTATAATATTAGTATAGTAAATGGGTATAAATAATATAAACTAGAGGAAATTACATAAATTATAATAATATACATACATACAAAAGTACATGTTACAGGTGGTCTTATCGCAGCACATTATTTTTACGTATCTTTGTCTATATGTACAAAGTCACCTACAGTTTTATTTTTATATTATCAATGGGAATGTAACAAACCAATTCATAATTAACGTTTTCGATGTATAAACTGCACAAATTACAATGTAAATTTGCCTCTCTAACATTGCATGCACGAACCATTTTTGTGGGTAAAATTGAGGCAAGGAGTAAGATAATCATGTGCCTGTATGTATACTAGGAATTTCTTAATCCTAGCTAATATTATAAATGCGAATGTGAGTTTTGTTTGTTACTTTATCACTCGCACTGAAAGGTACGCAGATAGCCTATGGTATGGAGAAGGACATGGGCTACTTTCTTGCGCGTGTGAAACCGCGGGTAACAGCTAGTTTGTTATAAAAATCTATTAAAACACACTGAATCATAGGTATTTTTTAACACCAAGGCTTGAGACCGGTTTAAAAATAACCGGTTACTGAAAACCGTAATTAGCTGGTTTTTCCGCGATAAATAATGAAGTATAAAAAAACCACGTCGTTACAGAAATTAGGTAGTTACGGACGCGTTAGGTATAAACATCATAATTGTTTGACCACATTCTCAGTATGGTAACATGTGATCGAAGGTGGTAAAGCCTAGAAGGAATTGACTCTCAAGTGCAACTCCCGGAACACACCAGTAGGTACTTAGCGACAGATTTTCAATTTGAGGGCGGTGGTAACCAGTAACCAGCCTACCAACATGCTATGGTTTCCTCACGATGTTTTCGTCCAGCGCTCATACTTCAATCTCATTTCTCCCTGACTCACCGAAATCTCTTTATTTATAGAAGTAAAACCGGTTTGTTGAACAAAACCCTATTTTAATTGTTGACTAAAACTTGTTAACTATTGTTAAAGGAGAACAAAATCCTTATGTACTGAGGTGTTTATAGGTTAGATTTCCGATTCGCAAGGCCTGTCAACACAATTTTGTTAACTTACTTAAGTATTTTACCCGGATTCCTGAAAGATCTAAAAAAAGAACTTTTGCCGGGATAAACATTAAAACTACATAATTATATATAAAATGTCATCCAAATCGGTTCAGCCGACATGATTGAGTAACAAACATACACAAAATCATTCACATTTATGTATTAATTGGATGGTGGCATGATAATAAAATATATATTATAAAATAATAATGAAAGTTTATCCACATTGTTTAATAACACTGAACAAAGTTCAAGTGGTAAGCCAAACGATCCATCTCCCGCCCAAAAAAGATAAGAAGCAATCAAAATTTGCCCATCGCTTATCACAATAAACAAACATAATTGAAAATGATACAGCACTCGATAGCTTACTCAATATAGATAACGAATGATTTATTAAAACCCAAATATATAATTTAGGATATAGCATTGTTGCTAATTAAATAATAATAATAAAAATGTGTTCTAGTTATCGACTCGCACTCAATCGTATGCGTTATAATACATAATATTGAATAACTAACGTGATAGATATAAGTATTTCGTCATTTATCTTCTGTGATATAAAAAATACATGTCATAGGTACATACTAATATTAAAAATGCAAGTGTGTCTGTTGGTTTGTCCTAATTTCACGCAGCGACGAATTAACGTGATTTTTTGCAGTTTATGGTCTATATATCCTGGGAACGCGGTTAAAGGACAGAAGTTCCATATTTTTATCAATTATTTAGTTTTTTTTTTTTTCAACATGTATAACAACATACTTAAACGAAATGTTTCAATGTGTATGTATCTACAAAATGTTTCAAGGAAAATTACTTTAGATTAGATTTGGACTTTATACATATGCACTGATTTGTCATCAATATTTGTCATTAGGCATCTATGTGCTCGGTATTCCGTACAGAAATCATACTGGCACATACTAGCGCTTCCTGATTGGCGCAGCACGCGCCGCAGCCGGGTAGGATCTCGACACATATATCGCGTGACCGCTCGGTAAATTCTCACGTGCCGAGCAAAATCGTTGTAACAAAATAGGTAGAGATATTATTCGATTTCATATGCTAAATTAAATAAATGTATTTTTTTTTATGTAGAACCGTCAAGAAACTCAGCTGGTAACAACCAGCCGAGTTTTATTATTGATGTATTTATCATCACCACCACCACTCTTAAAACTAGCGTATTGGTATATAATAGAGTGTAGAGTGTACGTAGTGTCTCTACCTGGGCGAGGCCTCCACCATGAGGTCGGCGGGCCGCACGGTGGGCACGCGCAGCTGCGTGACGCGCGCCGGGTCCCGCACACGCCCGCCCTCCTCGCGCGTGTTGTACCCCGTCACGCGCTTGTCGCGCTCCGACACCTACACAATGTACTTTACACCTTACTCACATATACTTTAACTCTACTTTTGACCACGATCATACAAGATAACTGGCTGTTATGTGCAGCTGCCGGAACACACCGGTAGGTGCATGGCAATTGACTTTCAGCGTGTGGGCGTATACCACAAAGTAGCCGTGCTCATTCTGATGTTTTCCTTGCCAGAAAGCTCCAGCTTATTGTAGGATTCGAGCCATTTGCATGCATAAACCTGCATGCGTGTTTGCAAGCCCCACCAGTAGAACATATGAGCTGTTGATGATGATCTTAAAGATCATATACATAAAGTCAATTTTACAATGATTATCATATCAAGCATATAAATATCCACTGCTGAAAGTAGGCTTCATTTGTCTATTTGAAAAACAGTTTCCGGCAAAATGACTTAAAGTTTACCACTTGCTATCTTCTAAGTTTTTTTAAGTTCTTCGGTCAACTTGTAAGGGCCTGGCAAATACTTGTTAAATATATACTAACTTAATATAGAATTAAATATAAATACTTAGCTATACGTACAAGACTAACCTTCCAGAGTTTAATGGTTTTGTCGTTGGTTGAGAGCAGGAAGTGGGCTTGGTTCTTTCGCTTCAGCCACCTGATCTTATTGATTTTCTCTTCGATCTCCAATGATTTGAGGTAGTCAAACTCAGGCTCGTGAGATTGGAAGGTAGAGTACACATTGTACTCTCCTTTCTTGGGCACACATTGCTTTGATGCTGGGTCCCTCTAAAGAAAGAGATGTTATAAAGTTATTACAGGTTTGTATGCAAATTGAAACCTTATTGCATTGATATCATGTTAATATTTTGAATGAATCATTAAATATGCAGATACACTGTGATAACTAGGGCAGACTGTTTAGAATTTTAACAACCAGAAGCCAGTCGGGACTCCTCTTTTATAAATAGTACCGATGGTAAAGTAGCTCCGACTTATTTGACTGCAACTAGATAAGTTTTATATTTTAACAGAAATAAATAGTTGTAATAAATTATTTACGAGAATCAGGCCACTCCATACCCCAATTTTACTTTATTTATAGCAAAAATGCTACTGCATAGTGATTTACTGACAATTTCAGAGCAGCCATACACTGTACGACGTAAAAACTATGTACGCAATCGACTACAACAATCTAGTCATTCATTTATGACCCCAGATAAAGCCGTGGCAAGGCAAGTAACAAACTAATTTCAATTAATTCTAGTGTCCCTATGCATATTAAACTATGTACTATGATAGATACGGTCCTGAGCGACGTATACAATAAAATACATGAGTTGATTGATAGTGAAGTATCACAATTCATAGTAGTAATGGTTCGAATTCAAATTCAGATTTCAACAGTTGCACTGTACAGGCAATTTTAGACTTTGACTTTAAAGCCAACATTGTCAGACTGTCCAAAAAATATTTAAAGATGTAACCTTGCTGAGTTTCTTGCCGGTTCTTCTCAGTTGAAGGTTACTTCCGAATTGGTAGTAACTTTAGTAGGTTCGACGTTCATAAGTGCCCTTCGAGGGCCTAAACTGAATAAATGGCTTTGCCAACCTTTATAAAGTCTAGAAGGCAACTGGCTCTCAAATCCCAGTTGAAGGTGGAACAGGTGGGTATTACAAAAGGCATCAGACGTCACTACCACTCAGCTATCATAGCCTTAAGATTTAAATTACCTGAAATATAACAACCCGCCCGCCCTTGTCACCAGTGGCGAGCAGCTCCCCATCATGGTTGAACTCCACGCAGGAGATCAGGTCCGCTTCGGTCACGTCGTCCTCTAGCGTACCCTTCACCTGACTGAAACACCATGTTGTCTCCCCACCATTGCCTGTAATTTTGTTATATTTACATAATTTTATCTGACAATTTAGTACTATTTATTCAGTTATGGTCAAGATAAGTAATATTTCTACTATCCCCAGTAATCAGTCTACCTGGTAGTGTTTTTAAAACTAATGTAACGAAAATTTTCTTTTCTAAAGTTGAACCCAAAATATAAACAAAATAACTGTGATAACAATTGTAGACAACTTCAATGGGACAAACACCTGTCTTTTGTGATACATAAGCAATAAAAAATCCCTGGGTATCAAACCTACAGATTTCTTAAGCTGCCTATGTCAAAGACATGTAACTTTCAGTCCACAGGCTGTAGCATAAACCTTTTCTTACAATGTTACAGCAATAGTCTTTAGAGTGGGTTGTGTTTGCTCTGGATGATTCTATTTTACTTTACCATGAAATTACTTAAGTTTTATTACTATTAATGAAAATTAGTCAACTTTAGCTAAGTTAGTAATATCTATGTTAGACAAATTTGTTAGTAGGTACGGATTTATCATTTATGTTAGTTGTGTAAATGCAATGTATAAAAAAATATCAAAGGTCATTCAAATTTACTTTCAGTTAGGAAAAAAATAGAAAATACTCAAAACAAGTTAAAATAAAACATGTTAAACAAATAATGTTAAATCAACTTTTTATCAACCTATAATAGAAATTAATAAATATAGTTCCCACAATTGTCTTTCTAAGAGGAAATAATATTATTAAAATATAAATAACTTTCTTTTAAATATATTTTTATTATGTATTTGTGTCTACCTACAGCTGTTTCTTTTGTCTATAATATTGTTTTGAATTATTTATTCAAATATTACCAAGATCAAGGAACTCAAACAACACTGGCAATACAATTGTATAATACATACAATCACATGTAGAGTTCCAATGCACCCGACAAGAATGATGTCTCCAATTAGCAAAATTATCTTGAATTCTTATACGATGATTTGAATACCACGGCACTTCTTTCTTTTTTAACATCGCTACACTAGCAAATCTTAAAAGCAATGAGGCTGAATCATGTAACATCAATGCACATATTAATTTAGAAATTAAAAAATAAAACAGGACATGACTCCATCACAACTTGAATATGAATGTGAAATAAAATTTATTTTCTAAACCTGTTTCGACCACAGTAACACTATCCTATTCAATGGGAAATCTTGTTAAGTAACATTACCCCAACTTTTGTTCTTTTGTAGGGAGTGCAAAAACAAAAGGAGAGTTCATAAAAGGTTTCATACTTGGGTCACAATGTAAACAAAGCCACTTTTACACATGTAACTGGCACAATGTAATTCAAATGATATAAAAAGGGTTGTAATGATAATTTTATATTTAGTCACATCATGGCTTGCTTTGTCATGGCTTTAATACGAAAAATATGTTTTATTGTTTTTAGATTCTCCAAAATTTTATGTTATATTTAAGATTTCAAAAGTATAATAGGTTATTTTGTTTGTATATCTAAAAATCAATGTTTGTCCATCTGTTTGTTTGTAAAGAATGTGCTCCTATACCATTCATCCAATTGGGATGAAACTTTAGTGAGATGGTGCGTAAATTTAAATGAAAATTAATTTACTTTAAAGTCTATATTTTAATTTGCTGTGCCCTAACATGATTTCATATTGTACTTAAAATATTTTGTACCTACCACCTTCATATTAGGAATTAAAATAAATGTGACAACATTATTGTCACAGTAACCTATTGTCATAATAGTGTAAACCACTCACAAGTTTCATTGCAACCAGCTAAATAGTAAATTAGCATTCATTACAAACAGACAAGCAATTGATTTTATGAGTTATTAATAATTATAAGTTTTGACTATTTTACCATAAGCAAAAGTATTTTTGACTGTATGTCATAAAACTATGCAAGATCTATGAAAGGATTTAAGTGTTTTTTGTTGATATTAGTAGTTAATACTTTAGATAATACTTCCTATAGATTAGAATATGGTATCAAACATTTCTAGGTAATTCATAAGGAAAAAGGTTATCTCTGTCATAGCCAAATTTGGCTTGATACCAAGTTTATCATAGTTGGTGCTAGTTACAGAATGCTAAGCAATTCTATGTTGTTACTGATACACATGACATGTATGTATTGCTTACTGATTTGAATTAATTAATCCTAGTTTATGAAACCTGGTTTTCCTAGGTAGGGGGGGGACAAGAAAAATATTCTAACTTGTGTATCTCTGAGGACCTCACTATGTACATATTATATAGGGAAACAATTAAAAAGTTAATTTATAACTTAGAAACCACCTCCCAGATATTAATATAGATTTAATTTACAAAGTGACCATGTAAATGGTTTGATGAAGGATGCTGTGAATCATTATGCTGTGAATTAAAGGGAGCACCATGTTTAAGTGTAACATGTCAGAAATATATACCATTTTCTGCGAGCAGAGCCAAGTGAGGCTATTTCTATTTTCCTCTTATAATAAGATCATAAACCTATTCTTATGAGACTTCCAAGAAATATTACCATTTAAGTGGTTAAAATGTATGATTTCAGACATGCCACAGTATTCAAATGTAAATTTTGATGGGACAATGTCTAGGTTATCATTGTATGTATCAGTCTCGACATTGTTTGGCTCTTTAGATAAGTTGATATAGTAAATAAAATGTAGTTATTAAGCTAAAATATATCACTTAAAGGCATTATATAGTCTTAGGCACTTTTTACAATGCTTATATTGCTAGAGGAACATCTCAATAAAAATTTAATTCCGTATGGGTTTAGAATGAATATTACCATATAGGTGATGTTAAAAATAAGGTCATTGACCTGCAGGCTAAGATGTGTTTTAAATTAATAGGTATCTGTAGAAATGATGCTGCAGAGAAAGCTGATTGTTTTACCTAGATATACCATAGCATGGTTGAAGAAGGTACCTAGCAGAATGACCGTGGATTACTTTGGTTACAAGTTTTAGTTAAGTATGAATTCCATTGCTCATTTTGAGATCTCCAAAACAAAACTTAAGTAATGAAACTTTCTACAGCATGGTAGAGTCAATTTTAACATTTATAAGTACCTTATCAGGACTTTAATTGGGTGAATGAGTTTAGAATTTGAGTTTATTTTGATAAATCATACACCAGTTCATAGTCATCTATTTCAATTATTATTCACCTTTGGGACTATCAACTGTTTATTATCTTCCTACATACAATTGATCTAATAGGTCGTAGTTTATTAGAATGACCTAGTATTACTTTATTAGTCAAAGTTATGTGTCACATAAAATTTCCAGTTTAATTTCCATACTACAACCAGGATTTTACTTTTTAATCTAAGAGATAAAGCAAATAATGTTTGAATGTCTTATATTACAACTAAAACCACTCAATACTCGATAATATACGTAAATACCATGATAATATTCGCTACAATTGGCGATACACGAGCGGCAGGTGCAAAAAAAAACATCTTACCTACTTTCAACCTCATTTGAATAACGTATTTTCTGGCTGCTAAAAATTGTTTGTGCAATTATTCGCTCAGTTTACAGCGTTTTGTTGTCTTATCGGCAATATATGCTAGATTCATCGTCAACTATACGACAGATTACAACAAACTATAGTCATCTGTTCATGAAAACAGAATTGTAATCACCCGCATTGACATGGAATTTATCATATTCACGCGACGTAATACCTCGTAAAGACAGTTGTGAGAACCTTCCCTTGACTACAACTAGCGCATCAACAAAATCAAAGAGCAAAAGGTTAAAACTATCGGCGTAAGTTGTAATAACCAAACATTGAATACATCAAGCTATCTTTGTAGTATGTAAACACTAATCACTAAAAACCAAACTAATGACAATAACATTGCATTTACCGTCGGAGTTCGAACGATAAAACATCTTCGACTTATTGCGATTCCCAAATCCGATTTCGCCCTTGACTAGCGGGCGCAAAAAGTCACCACTTACCGGCCATGACAAAGCCCAGCACAAAAACTTTAGAAGTTCGATAGTTTTAGTACACAATCACTTAAATGTTTTGCTAAAACATCACACAGATTTGCCGATGAAAACGGATTAGAATCATTTCAACTTTACATCGGTAAAAAGCAATGGCGCTCAGAAATACATACAAATAATTACTGCAGAATACGGTGTTGCCTCACTAAGGCGAACGTATACTACCTTACAACTAAATAAAACGTATTCTGTGATACTACCAATATACGGCAACTTGTACCAAGTACTTATGTTACATTTTTTTGTATATAGTAAGTTTAACCTATTCATTCATTTCTCTCTTGAATTATTGTTTGAAATCAAAGTATAGTATTTTATATTTTTCAAAATATATACAATAACAGTATTTTATGTTATATCACAAACATAATTATTATTACCATGACAATACCCATAGTTCAATGAGGATCAGTAAAGTTATAGCAAATTCAATAAAAGTATTGAAATACAGTTTAGTATCCACGTTATTCTTTATGACATAAGAATGATATATCTATCGTTTTGAATATCTTTTTGAATTATCCAAATCAGACCTTTACTTACGAAGATATTAAGTAATAAACATATGCCGTTCCTGCCGGTAAAATCAATGTCACGCCATGCGTGTGACGTCACTGTGACGGAACTGAGCGCAGCCGACATTCTTTACTTCACGATTCGACGGAGCGGCGACGCGGTTGGTTGGTCACTATATTTGGCAATTTATTTACATAAAATGTTGTTAGAGTGTAATTTTTTGATATTTTAGTCACGTACATAATATGAGTATCTACTAATAAAGTAGAAGCTCGTTTTGTGCAAATTCAGTCAGATAACCTTCCAAAAGTAGATTCTTTCATGGTATTTGATTACCTAGGTAATAATTCTAACTTCACCAGCGCTGAAATCCATGGTTGGCAACTACAAAGGTAAGGGTAATATACTTTTTGCTTTATATTCAACTCATCCTACCGAAGTACATACTGAACGAATGATTTGTAACAATGAGCGAGACGGCAAAAAAAATAGCCATTGTTATCCAATCAATATTAATAATATTTACTAGTAATTTGGTCATAACTTCGTAAATTTTTGTCGTAATACAAAAATTTGTGCACTGTATGTTAAGGATTTTTAGCTCTATAAATCTGCATTCTCGACTAAAAACGATACAGATCCTCATTATACCTTCTCGACCAAAATGTAAGGATCTGGTTTTTTTTTCTCGCTTTCTAAGTTGCTCATAATAGCATAAGTTGTCAGTATTTGTGAGTACTTTCAATACTGAAAGTTTAACTAAACAATTAAAACTAAGCCTGTATTATCAAATAAAACCCACAGCTATTAATTTAAATTGAATGAACAAATCAATAAAGTAAAAGGAGTGGTGTCTATCTAGGACAACTAATTAGCATTGCCATTCAATGTGTCAATGCCACGATGCCGCCAGCCTTATTAGTACGTTTGCGCATGGAAGAGATTTAGAGCAACTTTTTTCCCAGTAATAATAATTATTATTATTTTTCTTTTCCCTTTATATGTTTGTATATTTTGTTGATAGTGGTGGTTATTATTATTATTTTAGTTTATTGTTAATTGTAGATTAAGTGTATAACACCTTATTAATATGTATTAAAATATGCAGGCCACCCAAGACCAGCCCTATTGGAGATCCTTAGGGTAGGCCTATGCATGGCTAGCAGTGGAGCTGCAAGACGGCAGCTGAGATGATGATGATGATGATTTAAAATAAGTAAGACGATCGATGAAATAAGTTGAATAGTACAACCTAGTGCGTAGTAATATCAACTTTTGTCTAAGAAAAGACATTGTTGTATATTAGGATAGTTTTTTTTTTAGATAATTGACTATCATGCAAATCTTTAGTGTAAAATTATTTTTCATGGTAAACATCATTTTACATTTTTATATATCCTATTTTATTTCAGTAGGTATATATTAAGGTTATTTTATTATTATTTATTCCTACCAATATAGTACAAAATCTTTACCTACTGGCAGCACACAACATACAAATGTCAAAATTGACAGTCGCACAAAAGCGCGCATTTCATTTGACTTATTGTAGCGACATCTCATAGCAAATACTTAACCTATTTTCTGCTTTACCGACAAGAAAAACCAACTTAGCAACTTTTAACTCATTATATTAGTGTAAAAAAATATATATCAATAGTAGTATAATAGTAGATTTATTTAATTAATTGTTGTGGAAATTCAATGTTCATATTTGCAATATTTAAATAAAACTAATAATCTCGCTAATTAAATAGTATTCAATAGTTTTACAGTTGTACTTCCGGGAGTTTCATTCAATATTCAAAAAATCGTACTAATATTGTATTGTAGCATTGACATTTTGAATCAAAAATTATATTTTAAACTAATAAAATAAAATGACTGAGACTGCGAAAAAAGATCTGTTCGAAATGTTTGATATTGTAAGTGTAATTTAAAATATTTACCGTTTTTGTTTCCGTGATCGAAAATAATGCTAAGTTTGTGAAGGCTGTTTTGCCTGGCTTCAGCGAAGAGACGTCTTTTATTTTTAGGTGATGGTTGGGTGGCCAGCGGTGATACTACCATTGTGGTGGTCGCCATGATGTCATATCACCCACCACGGCACACTTGCTCTTCTTATTCTGGGGAAAATTAATTATGTTATTATTACTTACTGTCGGTTTCCAAGGTTAAATAGTACAAATTATGCAAATAGGAATCTAATATGTAGATTACTATAGTTTCTTACTTTTACTATTCTTCCTTATAAATAAAATGTTATCGTTCCTAATTACATTGATATTATGAACCTGAGGGACTGACAATGATTCGTTCCCCTATTTTATTGATTAGAAGGTTATTTTAGGCACCTGAATAGATAGAGTTAGTACCAAAACTTAGCTACCTAAGACGTGCCCAACTTGCATGAAACCAAATAGGATTTCGGGTTTCTGATAAGCTAAGTATTTGCATGATTTGTAGAGTAAATATTTGTTACTCTATCTAGTTTGCCTTATTAATTCTTAGCATAGTAGGGATGTCACAAGTTTGTATATTATGTAACTGCTTCTATTTAAAAAATTATGATTTTATTGCACATAAAGCTTATGTAAACTTTAAATTGCGGTTATTATTGAGGCACATGTTTTCAAACTCAGTTTTTGCAGCGGAACATAATCCGATCAGGCGAACTTTCCTCACTGTCCGAAAACCAGGCTAAGCGGGGGATATTGTCTAAATTTAGTACATTACCCCTTTTTTTTACCCCTGGTGTAACAAGAGTCAATAGGCTACCTAGTAACCATACCCTCCAGGGTTTGCCACCTTAGTGGTATAAAAGAAACTCATATGAAACTGAGTTTATGTGCCACATACTAAAGTTCTAAGCTCCATTTCAGCTCACATGGTTCATTATTTGACTACAATGTGAAGTGAACTTTAGTTAGTTGACATAAGACATATATTTTTCAGTTCGACAACTTGGTGACTGACCGACAATTAATTATCTGGCTGTTCTCACTGCCTGTAACTGGTAATTTACTGTCAACCAGCTACAAAGTTGAAAAGTAAAGGTTGAAATTGAAATCGAGATTTCCATTTTTTTCAAATAAAAAATAATACCCAACCCGGCAGTAATCAATATTATTTATTGTGCCAACTCAGACAAACAAACACAATAAACAGTCGTGATTTACCAATATTATTTATTTGCATAAGCTCAGTGTTCTTTACGTTTTAATTGTTTTTGCTCTTAGAACCTTTGTATTATATTTATTGTAGTAAATCTAGGCAAGTTTCAACGCAATAGCCGATATCTGTCTGTTTTCTGACCTTGAGAACGTGATTTTGATGTAGGTAATTACTTCGCTGAAATTTTCCAACCGTTCGCTATCATATGCACATTTTTTAGGAAGACTTGTTGATGTAGTTTTGTCTACTATTCGGTAACCTTAACTCTTAGAAAGCACTAGACAATCGATGTTTATATGCTTGTCCAGCAACCTACAACCTAGCTGGGTATTTGAACCGTTCTTCCATAAGAGACGGATAAGTGTCTTAGTTCTTGGTCCCCAGTTTATATCAAACTTTTTTGTTTATACTACATAGGTGGCAAACAAGCTTACGGCCCACCTGATGGTAAGCGGTTACCGTAGCCTATAGACGCTCATAACACCAACGGCAATGAAAATACAATATTATATTTTCCCTGCCAGGTGTATCACTCACGCGTTGCCAACCTTGAGACATGAAGTTTTTAAGTTGTTATGCCTGTAATTTCACCGGCTCCCATACCCTCCTAACCGAAACACAGTAATACGAGTGCACTACTATTTCACGGCGGTATTAGATATTGTGGTAGTACTTCCCCGGGCGAACTCTGCACTAAGAGTTCTACTACCTACAACAAAACCTACCTACCTACCTAAAACTTGTAACAAAAAGGTATAATAATAATAATTTCAGGCCTTATAAAGCTTAACCACATAAAGAATAAAAGCCGGAGGCCCAACAGTTTCACAGACAGTATCAAAATTTTCAACACTTTTCATGTTTCCATCGTATCAGCTTTCGTCTCTGGTACTCTGTGGCTAATGTCAATATTTGTGGTCAGTCATTATTATTTTAGACTAGCTGTTCCCTGCGGTTACATCCGTGATCCCGGTATAAAAATTTACTCCTTATAACATCAGTCATCTGTCAGTGAAAGTCTCGTTAAAATCACTCCAGACGTTTCGGAGATTAACCGGAACAAACACAGACAATTTTATTTTTTTGTTATAAGTAGGTACCGTACACTTCAATTTTATTTATTTGTATAGATTTAATAATAATTTAATTCAATTTTACTTACATAGGTACCCTTCTTTTCAATATTACAAGTATATAATAAAACAATATTTATCCAAAGACGTTTACTCGAGTTAATGTCAAAAATATACCTGAACGCGAACTGTTTGTATTTTACAGTTAATAGACTTAACTCATGAGTTAGTCATGGGTTCAAACAATAAACAAACTGACAGGTTAACGAGTATTCAATTAACTACTTACTCATAATAATAATATAACACGCAACGTGTCATTGTAGAATTTATGATTCTACTTGTTTTTGCTGCACCATTTTACCCGCAATCAGTTAAATCTAAATCAAAAATAAAGTCGCTATAAGTCTCTGTCCGTTTCTCCGCTTTCTTCTAAAACAAGCAACGGATTTTGATGCGATTTTCACTTGTAGAAAAAGCGATAAAGGTTTGTGTATATAAATTGTACTCGTGCAAAGCCGGGGCCGGTCGCTAGTTACAGTTAAGAGACAGTAGTAGTTTAAATCTAGTCTAAAGTTATTTTTGTACTTGTTTTTCAATGAAGTATGAAAAACAAGTAGCTGGCTGGATACTGGATATCATTCTATCAAGAAGCACTCAGTGCTACGACACTCTTGAGAGTTGTTCCTTCTAGGTAACTTCAGTAGTTTCGACGTTCATAAGTGCCCTCTTAGGGCCTAAACTGAATAAATGGCTTTGACTTTGACTTAGGCTTTTTGTGCATAACACCTTTGGCCGGCCATATCATCACTAACTTACGACCGTGAGATTGATTTTGATCAAATACTTACAGGCGTCTTTTTTATGATAACCATTGTAGAAAAATTTACAAGTATATACGAGTTAAATAATAATGAACTGGCTAAGTGCAAGTTGGACTCGCGCTCGGAGGGTTCCGTACAATAATAATACCAACTTAAATTTTGTAGCTCTGCTCGATAAAGTAGAGCTACTATATAATCTAATATATAAAATTCTCGTGTCACAATGTTGGTTACCATACTCCTCCGAAACGGCTCGATCGATTTTTATGAAAATTTGTGTACATATCGGGAAGGTCTGAGAATAGGTTCTTATCTATTTTTTAAACCGCTACGCGAGTGAAGCCGCGGGGTACAGCTAGTTTTGCTATAAAATTATCTAAGTGAAAGAAAAACTAGTGTTTTTATTTTGTGTTTTGGTCACAGCTAACGAACAACGTGAAGTAGCGTTATCAGTATTCTTTGAGTACATTAATTATACAAATTCCAAATTCCTAACTAGTTTATTTTTGCCCTTTAGGTACGGAACCCTGAAAAGTGGTCGTACCGACCATGGTTCAGAATTTACATATTTGTTATACTTAGGTGTTTTTTTTTTATTAGGTTTTGTTGTTTTTGTTAAATAACTAAACGACAGACGGAATCTGTCATATTTTTTTAGCCAGTTGTGACTATTATCTTTTAATTCCCAAAAAGTGAATTGTAATAAGCGTGATGACGTCAAACATATAATTAAAATGATTTGGATTTGAAAAACCGGTATTTTTTTGATTTATTTTGTAAGCAATACGTTCGCGGCTGTGAAGTGCTTTGACGTTTTTTTTTTTTAACTTGAAATGTGTGGACTTTTTGCGATCATTTTTTGCTTTTTTAACCCAAAAAATAGCACAACCATTGATAGTTAGTTACCTAACTCCACATAGACTATATCTATACGTTTTGTACATTGCATAGGCAAGTAACGAATCAATTGGGATTTTTAATATGTTTTTAGAAGTACATAACATTTCACCCTCTGATAAAGGGAAATCTAACTAGAATCATGTGATAAATATAATTTTCCTGTCATGAGAAATACTCAAAGTAACTTACAAAAATTATCCTGTACTAGCTTCCGCCCCGCGGTTTCACCCGCGTTCCTGAAGGATCTTGTTTTCCCGGGATAAAAAGCCTTCCTCTATCCAACACTGAAAGAATTTTTCAAATCGAACCAGTAGTTCCTGAGATTAGCGCGTTCAAACAAACAAACTCTTCAACTTTATAATATTAGTAAAGATTGTACAGAATAAACACTCGTTTTCAATATATGTAAATATTGATTTAGGAGACCGCATAAAAACGTTGAAATAAGAATTAGGAAATTTGGCTTATCTTTGGGACGGAAAGGCTTCGTCTAATTATACAAATTTTTGCTGTCTCCGTCTGTCTCAATATCCTACTAATAATATAAACTAGCTTTCTAGATAATTACACCTAGACTCAGGACAAACAGACTGTCTGTCTGTCCGACCTGCGGCGTGATAGATAGGGTATCTTACCAACCACGCCAACCGGCCCGTCAAATTCAAAATACCTACAAAATGTGTGGAACCGCGGCCTCACATTTTGTAGGTGGACCCGATTTACTTCTTCAAGTCGGCCGATTTCGATTAAACAAAATTTGCCTGAGCAAACCATATGAAAACCAGTTTTGTAGTTTCGTAGATTAACGTGTTCAAACAAATGGATAGCCTTCACCATCCCCGATCAGTTTTTAATGTACGACTTTTAGACCTGCCTGTCGACTTTTCATTTCATTTTGTCATTATAAAAACTTGCAGTTCCACTTGAGAGCCAGATACCTTCTAGGCTTTATAAAGGTCGGCAACACATAGTCAATACCATTGGTGTAGCTAATGTCCATAGGCGACGGTAGCCACTTACCATCCGCCCCTGCTTGCCAGCACAACAAAAAAAATTAGGCACTACTCGCCATAGTCTCGATTGGAGCTCATTTAATATCACCTTTTTCAGGTTGTCATAAAGTTTATTTCACATTGTAGAGACACAAATAAACACACCTAAGTCAATTGAACTTGAATTGAAACCAATTCCAACCGATTTCGAACTGCTATAGATAGGAACTAATTTATATTTTTGTTACATTTCAGAACTCAACCGATCAATTAACTAAGGAGCGTGCAATATGCATGTCGCGTATGTATTAATAGATATTTAATAGGTACCGATATGACGAATTTTATTAACTTAAGGCTCCAGTCTCCCTAAAATCAGTGTTCTTGCGGAATTAATCAGAAAAGAAATATTGTTTTTTAGTCATCAGAAAAGCAATAAATGAAATATATTTTACGTTATTTTAAAGTGTGAGATTTGAAGTTTCCAATACATATTTTATTTTTTAATTTGACGCCATTTTTATTAGCTTTGTGAGGCTTTAAACATACCTCTATTTACGTTCCACGCGTAGAGGGTCTCATTCATGCACACGCTACGAAAAAAATATAACAAAAACAAGAAATGTATTCAGATTACATTTGTCGGCAAATCCTCTACAATAATCTTATCTAGTTACTTTTTTTCCAAATTGTCTCAATTTCTTATTTAAATTGCTTTAAAAAGTTATAAATTTCTGAATTTGACCCTTGCAACATATATTTTTTTCTATTACAAAGTAATGGTTTAGAGAAATCACACTTTAACCACTCCGAAAGCAACTACTTATTTGTCGAATAAAAAATATAAGCATTCAAATAATCATTAGAAAAAAAATTACTGAAACTAAACATATAACACAACGAACGGCTGTCAATTCCCAGCGGAATTGAATGGAATTTTGATGCGTTTTATGTTTTATTTGTTTAGTCTCGGTAAATTTATTTCAAATGATTTTTTGAATGCTTATATTTTTAGATGTGAATAATAGGTAATAATGAGCATTTAAATATTTTTTGTACATATAGCCAAAAATTACGTTTTAACTATTTAGCTATCTATTCTATACCAATATAATAAAGGAGTAGTTTTTTGTTTGTTTAAAGGCTAACCTTTGGAACTACAAGTTGGATTTGAAAAAATATTTTCGCATTTGGTAGTCCAATTCTTGAGGCAGGTTATAGGCTACTTTTTATCCCAGGAATGCGGGTGAAACCGCGGGAACAGCTTGTATTTAATAATCAAGTAAACTTGATTCGTTCATTATAGTGAAAGGAGCACCTTTCTTTCCAGGGGACTGTAGTGTGAGGAAATACTTTAATGAACTGAAGCAGTGTAATAAAAGATTAGAAGAGAAGCCATACACCGCCGAAACATGCCACCAAGAGACAGTTGATCTGATCCAGGCTATAGATGTATGCGTTGCCGATAAAGCATTTGTTAAGTTTGCTTGACAGACGAATAAGAAGGATGAAAGTGATTTTCTTATTTTTATTGTCATGAAAAATGATTTAGGGATTTGGTAATAATAAATTCTATTTACATATGTTTTATAATATACTTTATTTTTAATAAAAACTTTTTATTTGTTTGGTATTCGGGCGTGTTCGTACACAAAATAACCCATAGAATATCTTTTGTGGTATACCTATATGTTAATCTAGAATATATTCTATATTTATGCCAAAATTCATCCAAGTCGTTACGGAGTTGAGTGGTAACAAGCATCCAAACATACAAACTTTTACATTTATAATATTAGTAGGATAATACATTTTCTATCCGCACTTCACTTATACTCAATTTTTATGATCCCAAACCGATAAAATAAAGCTGCCATTAAATATTATCAATGTCTTTATCATGTAGCTCAGGGTGTAGTGTTAGGGTCAGATCACACTGAGACGCGACGCAACGCGACGCTGCGCGCACATTTTAATAGAGCAGTTTGTTCAAGTTGAAAATCTGTCACCAAACATCTATTGGTGTGTTCCAGCAGCTGCACTTGAGAGCCTGTTCCTTCTAGGCTTTGTGTGCTTACCACCTTCGGCCACATCATCACTTACCATAGTGAGATTGTGGTCAAACAAGCCTATACAAAGTAAAAAAAAATGTGTGAATTCAGAATACGTTGCACCACGCAGCGCTGCGCCTCGAGATGTCTCGCGGCGTAGAGCGATGCATCGCGACACAGCGGTGTATCGCCGGTATCTGCGGTGTCGTGCTGCCCTTTTACTGGCTTCTTCCAGTATCGTCGCGTCGCTTCGTGTCTCGGTGTGATCGTGATCTGACCCTTAGCAACCAAAAGTGTGTCATTTTTACCTAACTGACGGATATACGTCATGTAAATCCGACCTACTTTGTGACACTTGGAACTAGGGTTGCCCCTTAGAAGTATAATTTCTGCCTTAGATAAATGGTTTTGTTTATTAGCTTACTAGCTGTTCCCCGCGGTTTCACCCACGTTCCCGGTGTAATTTTTTTTCATACAAACCTCCTGACAATAACGAACACATAAAAGAAAGATTTATCCAATTTGGTAAAGTCGTTTGGAAGTTATGCGCTTACAAACATTTCAGTGATTCATTTATATAGATTAAATTACTTTTGCATCTTGTCTGCAGTTCTAAAATTTAATATAATCTACCAGAAAAATATGGCGAAAAATGACTACAGGGAAAATATTTACCACAAATGAGTGGGTAATATGTACATCATTTGTAATAATTTTATTGTGACGTTGTGCACAATGATTAAAATTACACCACATGAACAGGAAAAACAGCATAACAGGATTGACCTCACATAAGTTAGTGTAGTACCTTTTTTCTCGTACGTAACACATTGATACAGTCACAAAGGTAAACATGGTAACATGTATTCAGACAAATAAGATTAAGCTCAAAAGGCCATAGGCTCAAAAGGTTCATTTAATTCCGCCATATTCACATACTATCATAGGTATCAAATAAAAAATTGAAAAAATATCACACTAATTGACCATTTATGAAAAAAGAAAAATATGTATATCGAATTAAATTCCAACTATAATACAGAATGGTGAAATGAACACCTTCCTTTATTAGGTTAATAGGTAAAGTTATAACCACCATCGTTTTATTCTATTTAACTATTACCTAAGGTGGTTAAATACCAGTACCTGGGTGACCGAGCTTTGCTCGGTATTATTTTTTAAACGACGTTTCCTAAAAATGATACCTAGCTAGATCGATTTATCGCCCCCGAAACCCCCTGCATACAAAATTTCATAAAAATCGTTGGAGCCGTTTCCAAGATTCAGATTATATATTTACACTAGCTTTTCCGCGCGGTTTCACTCGCGTTCCCGGGATAAAATATAGCCCATGTTACTCAGGGATAATGTAGCTTTATAATGGTGAAAGAATTTTTGAAATCGGTCCAGTAGTTTTTGAGTTTATTCGTTACAAACATACTAACCTTTTCTCTTTATAATATTATAGTAATAGTATATATAGTATAGTGTATAGATATATACAAGAATTGCTCGTTTAAAGGTATTATTAGATAGATAAAGAAATTGATATTTGTCTAAAAGTATTCATTCATCGATTCGTCAAATTTAATTCAAGTTTAACAATTCTATACCGCTCTCATAGCCTTGACATTGCTAATTGATTAGGTCAAGTTTACTGACATGGGCAAACTTCGCCTTTAATCATATTGAAGGAATAAAACCTTTATAGTTCAAGATTTAAGATTTACTTTTATTTGAAGCAAACGTCGGCTTGAAGGTCAAAATGCAATATCGATCGTAAAATGCGTAAATGTTAGCAGCAGTACTTTATTGTATACTTACCTATTATATTAGATCTAGCCATAGGACAAGTGGAAAAGGGTCAACTTAACTATCTGCATTGTTGCGCTCTGTAATTTTAGTGTGATTATAACGATAACTGATAAAGAGAAAAAGTTTCAGCTGCATTACGATATTTTTCTCTAACTCCTGCCCTTCTGGTGCAGTCATTAATAGGACCGCCTATTGCGGCCTTAATTTGGTGGGCCCAACTCATGGATATTCTACCAAGCGTTCTGTTGCCCTCAACTTTACACTGCTCTACTGGAAACTATGCTCTAACTCTATTGTATGAAGTAAGTCCACTGTTACCGTCTACTCTACTACTATCTGAAGTAATCGTATTGAAATAAGGGAGTGAGGTAGTTTGGGACCTAAAGAAGGATATACTTTAGATCCTGGGATCGAAAACCGCGGAAGACTAGTGGAAAAATAAAATCACTTTTTACTAATATAGGGTTGTACACTTCAATTTTTATCAAAATAGAATTTTTCATTTTATTCTTAATAAGTTCTCATTGTTTTATGTCTAGGAGTGACTTCTGGGATATCCTCCATAAAGCCGCTATTAGTTTTATCGTCTTCCTGTAATATATCGTCAGTCAAACTCAAAATTCCCATTTTAAATTTTCTCTTTTGTGCTTTATTCATTTCTTTTAAATCCGGTAATAAACTGTAAAGGAATGCTAGGTCCGGACACATGGCACCAGGTAATGGTAATAATTCTGTTTCCGGGTTGCTTGTTACTAGCTTAGGCTGCACAACAGGTTCTGCAGCTTTCACATCACTTAGAGATTCCTTTCTAGATTTTTTGATGACTTTGTGAAAGTAGTCGGGTGTTTCAGGATCACTACTCTCGTTAGATTCGTTGTTATTTTTATGTGGACTTTGAGGACCTTGTTCTGGCTCATTTTTAGAATCCTCGGTTTTGTTATCTTCTTTCAGAGTTTTCGTTTTGGTAAATTTGTATAAAAAATTAAGTTTTTCTGCTAAATAATACGGCTTCGAGTGCTTGCCAGTTGGAGTAGCCCGATTCAAATTCTTTAAGTGTCTTGTGTAACAAGCTCTTAAGTTCTTCCATTTCTCTTTACAATCCGGAACTGGAAGGAATATATTTTTTCTATATTAATTCGGTACGTAAATAATTATTAAAAATAACATGCTTTGTTAAAATCAAAAGTAGTAATCGTGCCGATACAACCAAGACTTTCAAAAAATTTTAAACTCGAGAAGCACTTTCAACTATTGAGTTGCGCCCTGTGTTACCTAATTCAATTCCAAATTTGGAGCTTTCGGTGAAGGAAATCATCGTGAAGAAACCATAGCACGTTGGTAGAGGTACTTATTAGTAGTAGCCAGCCACCACCCTGATCGCGAAGACCTCTCACCAAGCACCTATCAGTGTTTCCCGAATGAAATCACTTTTTTTTACTAGCTGTCGTCCATAGTTTCACCCGCGTTCTTGTGTTAATAAACATCCTATTTACTTATATCCATCTCCATCCAAACTACCCCTTTCATTAAAATCAGTTTAGTAGTTTAGCCATGAAAATGTAGCAAACAGACAATTAAAAATACTAATTCGTTTTTGAGGGGTGACGGCTACGCGCAACAAAAGTTTTTCCACACAGAGACGTATTAACAAAACACGATCGCATATAAAAACTACTCTGTGATCGAGCGAGGGAATGCTAACAAGCAAAGTAAGCAAACGTTACTGTCGCTTGTCTGTATAGAACAGCGCCTCCAGCGGAATACATGTGAAACTAGACTAACCAAACAAACAAAATTCGCAAATGATTCACAATCGAAAATTTTCCAAGATAGAAATGGTAAAACAGTTATCATAATATTATAATGACATAACTACATAAACATAACATACCTGATTCGTCAACCTCCTTTGCAATTTCAATCCATGCTGAATCCTGATTATTCCTATTATTGCTTTTGTAATCAGATCTTGTGCTATCATATAAACATGGTTTTTGCTTCACTAATTCAATGAATTTAAAGTTGAAATTGTAATCGTCCCTCATTGTATTACAAAATTATTTTTGTGTCACTACGCAGTATGACACGTTAGCCGGCGGCGGCGGGGTGACGCGACGTCACGCGAGCGAATGAGCGCGACGAGCGCGACCATCGCTCTCTTTATTGAACTACTATGAACGTAGACGCGAGTGCTGTCACGCTGGCGAACACTTTGTCAGATTGTCATATCCAGATCCACCGCTGGGAGTAAATATGTTCCTTGGTGATAATGGCATGAAAATATTTTTGTTGTGCAGTAGGTAGGTTATTTGGATTATTCACAAAATTCACATTGGTCATATAAAAGTAGAGCTTGCATAGAAACAAGATATACATAATTGTATCAGTAGCGTAGGAAATAATTATTCGTATTTCGGCCCTAATTTGGGTATCTATCTATATTCTTTCAGGCTTTCACAAGCACTTGTACAGTTGTAAATAATCTCACTCTAATGCCAGTTCGGAAGGTTGATTTTGCTATGAAAAACCAGCAACTACTCTTTCGCGCTCGCCCTCTAACGTCTAACTTGTATTTTAACTACTTATTTCAAAATCATTAATTACTTCTTACACCACCATACTTTTTAGGGCAATATCATTAAAAAAAACAATGAAAAATACATATCTTACAGTTTTTAAGCGGCAAAAGGCGCCAAAGTAATAAATAAATAAAACATAACGATGGGTGATTAAGTAAGCTCCCACAAGCAGCACCCGTTCACGATGTTCATCATTGCATACCTATATAAATGATTACAAATAAGTCTTAATATTGTTTGCTTACTTCATGATATGCATGCACGCAACTCGCAAGGTTACCCACAGTAAGGTTGACTGCCTTGTCAATGTACCTATGTCTAAATTCTAACCGATCATTGCCAGGGCGACAAAGATTTATTTTTAATCAATGATGATTAGAACTCAAATGTTTAGATAAAATACAAATATAGTTATTTTCTTAAGCTAATAATATCCTTAATAATTGTTTGTTCATCTTATTAATCGACAACATAACTATAGTTAGTCAATTAAAACTATCAGTCACCATAACTAACAATAAAAAAAAACCCGTCTATTATAAAAAAAATATCTGTAGGAACGCTAACAGTTAATATCGTTACATAAACAAGAATAATAATTCTTATAGTAAATTTGTAACAAATAACCTATAATGTGACCTAAATATGAGAAAATATATTATAACTTAAGAAAAGGTGAATTATAGTCTAAAAAAAAACAAATCCAATATCCTTGTAGAACATTCATTACTAATAAGATTAATTAAGACTACAAGCACTTTCACCTATATTTGTCTATCTGACGATATTTCTGTTTTTGAGTTGGTTTGTCTGTTCCATTTTCACAGGAACTACTGAAGCGCTGAATTTTGATTAACTTTGGGGATATCTAGTACAAAAATATTATTAATATAAGATTGTTAACATGGAGTCTTTGAACTCTTATCTCTAGAACAAGACACCATCATAGTTGTTTATGTCAAACGAATCGCTGAGGCTAATTTACTTAGGCGAGAGACGGGACAGTTGACTCCCAGCACAGTATGGCGAGAGACGGGAGAGTTGACTCCCAGCACAGTATGGCGAGAGACGGGAGAGTTGGCTCTTAGCACAGTATGGCGAGAGGAGGGAGAATTGATTCCCAGCACAATATAGCGAGCGGCTTAATCTTATGTCTGCTGGGGTATGAGCGAGGTACATTATTTCCCAACAGATGTAAATTTTCTTTTTGAAAAGGTTAATAAATAAATAATGAATAGAAGATTAAGCGTATTATAGGTCAGAATAAATAAGTTATGATTTACATATTATAATAACATAGGTTATTTAGCTACTTAAGTAAGTAATCTACCTAAATTATGTTACTAATATTGTTCACTAATCGTTATTTGATTGATTCTATTAAATTATACGTGTGCCTACGTGACTAATTAATAAATGGACTTGTTCAATGGCTATAAGATTAATTATGATTGCTTTATTCGATGGTATACTAGGACAAAATGGCGAATTAAAAACGCAAAAAAATATTTTTTAGCTGAGTAAGAATGATTGCAAAGTTCCAAATATTAGAGGATATAGATGATAACATCCAACATGATGAAAGCTGATAAAAACCGATTCAATAAGTAGATATAAATAACTAAAATAAATATTACGATAAGTACACATATAATTTTTAAGTATTTTTAACTAACACGTGGATCTTTGTTGTCTGATAAATAAATTAATAATAAATATCTACATCTATACTAATATTATAAAGCTGAAGAGTTTGTTTGTTTGTTTGAACGCGCTAATCTCAGGATCTACTGGTTCGAATTGAAATTTTTTTTTTAGTGTATAAGGCTATAAGCTACTTTTTATTCCGGGTAAACATAAGATCCCTCGGGAACGCGGGTGAAACCGCGGGGCGGAAGCTATTACACGATAAAATTGTTGAGGCAAGAAATTATCAAATGGTCTTCCTACTTGTCAGTTTTTTGTGGACTAAAATTTCCCACAGAAATAAACCTAAACAAATACATACTATATTTTAGCTGTTCATATCAAGTTTTTATTTTCGATAGTTTTGTGAAATGCACCTTCCACAGGGCGACACCAAGTTAGCTGAGAGATAATTCAATGGTTATAGATACCTTTACTATGCACATACATGATATTAAACACATAAGTTGTTATGCTCGTATGCTACCTATTAGTTTAGAAAAAAAGATAAGTACCGAGCATGGAACTAGAAAAAAAGGCGGACAGATGGCCGCTAAGAAACTATTGAAGCACCAAAATGGTGGCGACGTAACTGTGTGTGTGTGTGTGTGGTTCGGAGCGTAATGGCGGGCGGCCGGCTTAGTGTGGTGTGAATGTGTGCGTGCCGGACGTGTATGCATTTAAGCGAGCTGGCTTACTGTGTTTGCTTCAGTAATTGTTTTATGAGGTGGCGTCCGCCTTTTTTTCTAGGTCCAGGGTACCGAGATACAACATAGCATAGTGCAAAGGTTGTTTATGACTGACACCATTAATGGTAGAGAGGTCACGCAATGCAAGCCGCCACGTTTCTCACTTGGCCTTGTCGAGATTGTCAACTCATAGAAAGACATTAGGAATTACGGATTGATCCAATACGGAAATACCTCTACGAAGGACGAGGTATGAGGAAAAGTAAGGTGTTAGACATGCTAGTCTTTGTTTTATCCAATACTAGCTACCGCCCCGCGGTTTCACTTGCATTCTCGGACAAAAAGTGTTCCAGATCATTATTCTGTTTGTCTACAAAATCTTACTTAATCCGTTCAGCTGTTGAGGAGCTGAGTGGCAAGAAACATACAAACGCACACAAACTTTCACATTTATAATATTAGTATAAGTTAAGATAAGAATGCATCTGTAAAATCATGGAATTTAAGTATAGGTAGATACCCTAACGACTTCGCTAACTATTAATTACTTAGTATGAATTGAAGAAACGCTGAAATATAAGTGAATTACGCATTCTACAATATTTGAACGTAGATAGGTACTATTAGCCATAGAATTTTTACCTATAGAAAGTAGGTTTTCAAACAACGCTTGCTTAGCTATGTGTGCGTAACTGTGCCATACACACAGACGCAATTATAGTGTATGACGCGTATGACGTGTGCGTACTCGGTTTATCCTATAGATAGTAGGTAATAATTCTATGCTGTAAAGTTTGTTGTTTTTTTGTTTGGTTGATAGCGCTCTATCGCGCTAATCTCAGGAACTGCAGGTTCGATTTTAATTTTTTTTTTGTGATGGATAGCCCATTTATCGAGGAAGGCTATAGGTTTTTTATCCCGGGAAAACATAAGATCCCTCGGGAACGCGGGTGAAACCGCGGGGCAGAAGCTAGTAGGTAATAATTCTACTACTTTGGCTTCATATGTTTTACGATATTTACTTATAGACTTATGTTTGACCACAATCCACCATGGTAAACAAAAATTACCACATTAAAAATAAAAGCTAGGGAAAATACGTTAGAAATCTATCTAATATATAAAATTCTCGTGTCACGGGGTGCGTGGTTGAACTCCTCCGAAACGGCTCGACGGATTTTTATGAAATTTTGTGTGCATATCGGGTAGGTCTTATCGGCTACTATCTATTTTTTAAACCGGTACGCGAGTGAAACCGCGGGGGACAGCTAGTATTCATATAAGAGTTAGTAGTTTAGTTATTACAGACATTCGCAAAACTAAGTGGTAGGTACCTAACCTACAAGATAATGACGATGAATTGTGCTGCAATTGCAGCACAAATGGATAGGTACATAAGACATCAATTTGCGGAAGTGATTCTAAATCAATTCATTTAGATCATGATTCATGAAGCTTGCAACAAAGTTATTGATATAAATATAGGTACCTACCTACCTTATATCTATAGGAAACGACTAATGTACGTATGAATTGAGGAGCCACTTGAGATTTTAATTAACTTAACAAAAAGTGAAACCTACTTCTAAAGGGAAGCACGTGTTCCAGAATCTCAAATTCTTTCCCGGACTTCAAAACGAGTTCTAATATCATTATTTTATACTTTTTAGTGAAAACCCTTTTTGAAGTCGGATTTACTTTTTGTTAAAAGTGAATTTTAATTTTCCATTTTTAGTTTTTTATGCGTATTGAATACCTATCAGGATTTGTCACTGATCGAAGATATGCATATCAATAATAAGTGTCGACAATACTGAATAAGATATTTCAATCGTGTTATTCGTGCTCCTTTTCGTCGAGGAATTCCGTTATATCTTCAAAGTCCATGATCAGATCATAATAAAATAATATGGAACCAACTTCTGTCTACTCTGTAAAAAAATATGCGTGGTCTAACATAAAAATATACGTGTCGAATTGAGAACCTCCTCCGTTATATCAGTCCTGTAGCATTGTGTATAAAAAGTTATGTGAATAAGAATGTGAATTAAATACCTACTGAGAGCATTGACCCTTCAAAGTTAAATAATCAACGATTTTTCATCAATCATTACTCCTCCTGTCACACTTAAATACACAAAAACAATACAAAGGAGCGTTTGTTTGTTTCTCACAAACCAATAAACTACCCATGTACATTTTTAACAAGATCTCTATTTCTGACTTCAATTGATAAATGACAATTGGTACTGGATTGAACCGTTTAAAACCGGTATGAACTGGTAAATACCTACTTAAATGTGGCAATTTCAATTAAATTGTTATTGATTGATTGGTAAATTTTGAAATTGGCATAAACAAGCAATTATTTTAGTAGGTATCTAAGACTGCAATTATAAGAAAATAAATTGAGGTTCAAAATTCCTATAGCTATTAGCTACTAAACTCGTCACGATTGAATAGGCATATGTGACAATTCCATGTGACAAAAAAAGGCAAACATTCAGGCCCATTCCGATCGGGAAGGACCATTTCATTTAGTTTTTAGGCTGATGCTGTGTCGCAGAATTAATATCCCGCGATCGTGTCCCGAAAGTCTGTAATGAGAAAATAGGAGCCATCCTATTCAGTAGACTACTCAATCGGTTTGTCTTCCTACCCGATGGCGACCGCAACCGAGCAGATCTGAATAATCCCGATAGTGAGACCAAAAGAGAACCTCATGTGAAAAATATGCGAAAAGGGGTAAACCTATAAACCAAAGGATTAGTGACGTCTTTAGCAATAAAATCGAGTATTCGATAGGTTTTTACTTATTTATGCTAGGATAGCGAAGTGGGTATCATGCCAGCACCTCATGCTCATGTCTGTCTGTGGTAAACTACTGCCTTAAGGCATTAGCGAACAAACATTGACTTCGATCGATTAAGTAGCCCCGAGTCATGAATCCCATGAATCTCGGTGAATTCCTTTGGAGAGATAAAATTTGGAGCTCGAATCAAATTCTATCATAAACAGGTTTTATTCTGCAAGTAACTTGTTACCTTGAGTGCTATTTTACGAACCGTGTCAATCAACCAAAATTATTTAGATACCTAGCGTATACATGTATAGAAACACAAACCGTCTCCTGGGGTTTCACCCGCGTTTCGGTGTTATAACATATTCCGTCACCGGGGTCCAAGCTACCCTTCTGCCCACTTTCGCTTCTATAAAGATGCTTGAGCATATATTTGGTATACGCACGTAAGCTTTATAATTATATACCTTATAGGTACCCAACATTTATAAAACTGAACTCTTTATATACCTAGACTAGATAGGTACTAATATTATTTGTAATGACGCGAATACGAATAAAAACAAGTTACTCGGAGACTGGCTTTACCTCACCGAAGGCAATCACGTATTTACTTCATCCTTTTGCGTTTACTATTAGTAATGAAATATATTTTTAATAATAAGTGTATACCTAGTTTACTGGGAAAGCGTGCTATCCTCGGCTTTGTCGAACTCATTCGTATGAGTCGACAGCCAAACGTAAGCCCTTTTTAATCTATACTATAATATAATAAAGCTGAAGAGTTTGTTTGTTTGAACGCGCTAATCTCAGAAACTACTGGTTCAATTTGAAAAATTATTTCAGTGTTGGATAGCCCATTTAACGACGAAGGTATTGGCTACTTTTTATCCCGGGAAAACATAAGATCCCTCGGGAACGCGGGTGAAACCGCAGGACGGAAACTAGTAATAAATATAAAAAGATCCATTACCTTAACCACAGTATGAGTATCCTACTAAGCCTGTGTAAGCAACTGTGCCTTAACCAAAGTACTATAAACAGAGTCATTCTTAACCACACTTCGAACGTGTGGTAAAGTCAAAATTATTCATAAGTGCCTTACCAGGGCCTAATACGAACAAATAAGTTTTGGGTTTGAAATGTAAGTGGCGTTTCAGGCCATTAAAACTGTTATGATCAGAGATGCATGATCTTGAATTGACAGCACCAGCAACTACCTCTGGAACTACGTATAGCAGTTCATAGAGTACCTAGCCTTAGGGGCGGGTTTTATGAACTTTTATGCCGTTTTGAGTAACGATTAGAAAGTAGGTACAATACAATACCTTGAGGCGATGATAGCTCAGTGGATATTGAATGCCGTGACGAAGGTGGTGAGTTCGAATCCTACAATGAGCTCTAACTTTCGGTAAAGTTAAACATCGTAAGGAAACATTACACATAGCACAGTGGTCGGGCCTGGCTGGCTTCCATCCTCAAGTTGAAAATCTCTCGCCAGGTACCGGTGTGTTCCGGTAGACTTGAGAGCCAGTTCCTCCTAGGCTTTGTATGCTTACCACCTTCGGCCACATCATCACTTCGCATAGTGAGATTGTGATCAAACACGGGCTATAAAAAAATACCTAGAAGCCTTTACCTACGAGGAAGTATCATTTATTTTTTTAATAAACCAAGTAAGTTACATAGTTTAAAAAAGTAAAAAAAGTTATTAATACTAAATGTATGAAAGTTGGTTGGAAAATATTTTTTTAAATGGTTATAATTAAATGTTTATAGTTTGTGAAAAAAAATACATTTACCTTATAGCCAACTTTTCTCAAGTTTCGCACACCACATACCTTTTTAAATAATGTGGCGGGAAAGCACAGCACTTAATTCAACAATTTTCCTCCACTTATAAATCACTGAATGTTATTATATTATGGTTTCAGTTTGTTTACAACACGAACTACGCAAAATGTATTATTTAGAAGCGTGCAATCACGGCGAATAACAATACGACAATGCGTACGATACGATGTAAACAATTTCCTGTAAAATAGTGGATGCGATTGTATGAGGCGCGAAATGAAGGTTACCTTATCAAAGGCTATTGAACGAATTGGTAGCGCCATCTATCAATTAAACCGCTAACCTGTGTTAGTAGAAGTCTCCAGTTTGTAGCTCTCGTGGCGCGGTATTTAGGTGTACCATTTTTGTAAAACAGGCATTGAAACAAAAAAAAATAATTCTAGGCTGAATTTATTTAGTCGCCACGCCATAAATAGCTGTTAATCCATAGCTCAATTAAATATAATATACCATAGTACTTAATCGTCAAGGCCGAACAGTTTTGGACTTGGCGAAAATGAATAAAATAACGTTTCTTTTAAATGGGAGTCTTTATTTTCCAAGATTGAAGATACATCTAATGATACATACGTTCATATTACAAAAGTAGATACACATAAAATAATTTACAATCTACATAGTAATCATTGAATGAGTCACACCTTACTAAACATGTAAGTTTTTGGTTAAATAAATAAAAAAAAGTCTTGAAAATGTCGAGCATACCCACTTTTGTGTTTTTCATTCTCGGCTAAAACGTGAATGTATTTAATGCATGATGGATTAAAAATGTCAATTCCTTCGATTTGGCTACGTAAGGATTGAACATTACGAGGAAGTGTTTTCTTTTTTTGGAAAAATCAACTCGTTCGATATCTGGCGAAAAAAATATAAGGTAGCAGT
Organism: Tetheella fluctuosa; assembly: GCA_951216915.1. Lineage (NCBI taxonomy): Eukaryota > Metazoa > Arthropoda > Insecta > Lepidoptera > Drepanidae > Tetheella > Tetheella fluctuosa. The sequence continues at coordinate 2,766,960 of OX578238.1, forward strand.
CATTATTTTCTATTTCCCATAGGTTGGATTACGCGATTATTAGTTACCCATCTCAATAAAATTCCTGCAACCCTACGTAATACTTTATTTCTCTTCGATATACAGGTTTTTTTTTTGCCAGCGACTAAAAAATCACCAGTATAGTACCTATTAAACGGGCATGTATTTTTTTTTAATAGACCTATCCATTTTAAGGCAAATCACCTAGACTGAGAAATTCCCGGACAAATGTAACTTGCTTATAAACTAGTTACACATTGAGAAAAAAAAACAATCAAGTCAAGAAAATAGCAATGCAAAATAAGATAAAATAGTAATGAAATGAAATAATGAAATTTGAATTATTCTTGAACACAGGCAACATCCTTATTTCAAGCAATCGTTACATTTGAAGTAAGTAAGGAAGTAATATAAGCTTCCATCTAGCTAGCGAATACTATAATGCAGGGGTGGCCATCGCGGCATTTAGTCCAGTCGTTCGTGGCATGGCAAAGAAAATATAAGTTTAATATACCTAATAGGTATATTTAAGTGTCAAAAATGCGTAGCACAGATCGCGCGACGATCACAAACACGACAGAAATATGTTTATAGTATAGTGTATTCAGTAACACCCCGCTTCACGCGACCCCGTTAGGCGCGGTTTCTAACTTATCTGGTCGCGGGAATTACCACTTTCTCTGACCATTCTGAAAAAAGAATGGGGAATCCACTCAGAGTAGGACTTTTTGTTCTTGGGGTCTCCCTCTTTTATTTCGTTCGTTTGTCTTACGTTCATATTATATTTTAGTTGCGGCTAATTATTTTACAAGAACGTAAACGAAACGCAACCCAGAAAACCCGACTTTGCTAATCTAGCGAAAGATGCGCAGAAATAATGCTCACACTAATATAGGTAAGTAAGAATAATCTTTAGTCATGTTATGTTGTGTTGCATTTACTCAGTTAAAATATATGTATGTAAATGTAATATGTAAACTACGGTTCGATGATAGGTTTATGAAGAAGTACTAATTATGTTATTAGTAGATCGCACAGAGTCAAGTCAGTTAAAAGTAGATCTTCGGTCAAATCAAGTTGGCCACCCCTGCTATAAGGCGATAAATACTGTTTAGAGTATTTTTTATCGTAAGCTAAATAGTCCCATAGCGGCCGCAAATGTTTTCATCTCTCTATCCTTCCTAATCTGTGGTAGGTGTTGTTGTAGCCGCCAATCCGCTGAAGTCTTACTTTCACGATGATCAGTGGACTGCAGGTGATCTTCAAGGTCATCCCAGTCTTTTACAATCATGTTGCAGAACCCACAGTGGTACAGACTAGGACTTACCTATCGAATAAAAAATATATTTTTTGTATACACTCGTTTGGTTTATATTTTTAAAAGGTAAACTGCGTGAGGATACCTGCCTGCATACATCTGAACATCCTACTAATATTATACATCCTACTAACATATAGGGTAACTTTTTATCCCCCGGGAACGCGGGTGAACCGCGGGGCAGAAGCAATTATCGATACCAGAAGTATCAATTAATATAAGGGACAAACCACTGTTTTTCAGGATAGCCAAAAAACTTTTTTTTATTTGTTATTTGTCTATAACTTTTTACTGTCTATAAATTTTAATTGTGTGTAGAGCAAAGTTTCTTAGAATTTCAGCTTCTTTCATGCTATAAACGATAGATTTAGGAATGCCCAGTTTAAAATATAGCATGTCCCTTACATTAAAAAAAGATTTATGCGTAAACCGTCGAGCATAGTGTACGCAGCAAAAGAAATAGAAAATTATACGAAATTCTATGTTAAAAGACTTTTAAAGTGTTGCAATTTGATGTAACTATAGATTACTAGCTTTTGAGACCTTTGTAAGACCTTGCTTTTTGCCAAATTTCGTGATTCTAGGTCAACGGGAACTACCACAAAACAAATAAAAGGGCAAAAAAATCGCGTTTGTTGTATGGGAGCCCCCGTAATATTTATTTATTTATTTTTTAGTATTTGTTGTTATAGCGGCAACAGAAATACATAATTTGTGAAAATTTCAACTATCTAGATATAGTGGTTCTTGAGATACAGCCTGGAGACAGACAGACGGACGGACAGACAGCGAAGTCTTAGTAATAGGGTCCCGTTTTTACCCTTTGGGTACGGAACCCTAATAAAAAAAGAAAATATCCCAATATTGATATTTTCATCTTACCTCTCTTATAAATTCTGAATCCAACGAGGTGACGACAAGACATTGATCGAATTTCTGTTTATGTCTGAAATCTTGCATATGATCTTCTACTTGGTTCGAGTTTTGTTTCACATCGCACAATAAGCAGGTCACTTTGAAATCACATCCAGGTTTCCCAAATCCGAGAAAACTATTCATATTCAGACAAATTTTATCATTTACGACTACATCTTTGCCAAATAAGAATTCGACAGTCGTCAAAGTAACGACAAACTCTTGAATAAGTTGTTTATTGCAGTTTTTCTTTGTTTTTTTGGGTATATCTACTTGTGACTTATTAGTCTTATGCGTTATACCGGCGACATGTTGTTTCATGTTCCTGATTGAATTTGGTATTTTGGTGTCGCACAAGCGACAAACAGCTTTATTGCTAACTCTGTCGATAGTAATGTTGTTTACTCGTGCGAAAGTTTCTACATCATCATCTTCGTCACGAGATGTCGACGAAGAAATTGATCTAGATCTTAAAGACTCTTCATCATCCTTCTTTTTCAATTGCACCGGTCTAGAATACAAACTAGTTTTCGATGGAGCCTTATTCTCATTCTGAACCACACCAAAGAATGGAACACCTTTAGTAGACTCTTTTTTAACCGGTTTCTTCTTGTGTTCTTCAATATGATTCTCTATTTCATTGAAATTGTAGTTAATGTTATTTGAACACACATTACAAAATGCTGTTGCCGCAATCAGGTCTATGTTGACGCGGTTCTGTTGAAATTTGCTTATGGACTCAAGTATTTTTGACTTATTATCTTCTACATCATCATCATCAGCTAAATCTGTGTGAGCAATGGGATCCTCGACAGGTATTTTCTCTTCTTCGTTTATTTTTTTAATCTTCTCCATACGAGCCCTATGGATTTTCAATAATGATTGATGATGTTTACTTTGTATGTGAGCCGGTACAGCTTCGCGATTCATAGACCATGCACACAATATGCACCTTTTCATGCCTTGATTATCTTCAAAGATATAATCTGGAGCATTCAAACTTTTGCAAATATGAGCATCACGGTCTACGGGAGGTTGCGCCTTTACAGGCTCTTCTTGTTTCTTGATTTGGTTAGAGCTAGAATTTTTATTTTCAGTTTTGTTTTGTTTGGTCTTTTTTTTGACTGTCTTTTCTTTAATTGTCTGTTCTTTAACTGTCTCTGTATCAACTATTTTGAGTGGAATGAAAATTGCATCATCTTTAAGTTCCGATTCTTCGTGATTGAATGAATTTAAAACACGACATTTTAAATACAGATTTTTATGTTCCTCGCCGTCAAAATGTGATATTAGTTTCTCCAAGGCTAGAACTGCATTACAGGTCAAACATTGGAACGAAGCTTCATCCGTCTGAAATTAGTAGGAAATACAGTTATAGCAAGGTACTTAGAAATAATTACTGTACTAAGTCGTAGATATAAATTATTATCTTACCTTCCTAAAAATATTGTTGTTTGAATCAAATTCAATTTTATTTTGGACCAAATTCATTACATGATCTCGTTCGTTTATGTGAATACATTCGTTATCAAACTCTGTATTACATATCACGCAAGTGTTGTCGATCACTCCATTCCAAGACAGTTCTTTTATAGAAATATCGTTGTATGCTATTACGTCGGCACCTACTCTTTTTAAAAGCTGCATTCCTTTGTTATTTCTGTGCGTTGCTTCACCGACATGCAAGTTTACTCTGGTAGTAGTAGCTAACAATAAATTGCAAAATTCGCAATAGTAACCCTTTTTGACCTAGAAAATGAAAGACAACACATCATTAATTATAAACACGCTAGCAGTTGATTTATGTACTTAACATTATTAAGGTATTAAGACATTAATCTAGTCTTTGCTATATAATAAAGCATCAAAAATATTAGAGTAGGTTTAAAAATTCAAAATCTTACTCTAGAACCTGGGTGTTTACCAACCAGTGTGAGAGTCTGTCAACGGAATGTTTACTTACCTTCCTGATATGATCATCACAATACTTGTCCATGTAGGGTACAGCTAGCAGGTTCTTGCTGTGCACCGGCTTGGTGACGTGCGCAGTGGCGTCTCGCTCACACTTCAGGTACTCCTCGCACACCAGGCAGAAGCTGTCCATGCATCCTATTAATATTGCCTCGCGATGGAATTTCGACGCTGCCACCATTTTGAACTGTAGAGTAGTAAGTATATTTCTGAAGCTGTTAACATAAACATCGTCTACCCCTCAACATGCTTTTGTAGCTGGTCTACGGAAATACCTTATTTAGTAATTTGCAACTTGACAACTGGCTACCCCCGAAGCCAGTCAGGCGAGAACTACAAAGTATAGGGTACTTTGTAGTTCTCACTGAATAAAACTATACTTCTTTAATAAAGACAACAAAAAATATTTTTTCACACCAACATTGTTGGTAGATAGTCGTTCCGTTGACGTTATTAAAATCGCGAAAAATAAATACAAGTTTCCGTAGTAGGGATAACCCATGGTACAATAATATACAAACCTCGACATAATCCAATCCTCAGAAATAACAAACTAGTGCGACGCGTTTCTAATTCTTAATCTGTTTCCCAGAGATGTGATACTTACTTGTAAAATACAAAATACCTACTTATTGTAGGAGAAAAGCATTTTGTATTTTATTTGAGATACTTTTGGACACATTTTGTATTTGCAAATTGCAAAATACTTTTTAATGACGACAAACGTCGAGTAGGTAGGTAATGGTGTCAAAAGCAAATAAAGTGGGTGTAAAGGTGGGTCACACACGGCGAAGATACTATAATATTTTATCTTAAGATATATAAGACAGTGCTATACCAGCGAAAGAGAAGGAAATTAGGTAGGTAAGAGGTAGGTCGTTGCTTCTCTTTTCATAGTATAATGCTGTCTCATGATCATAAGATAATATAATATCAATCTTCGCCGTGTGTGACCCCCTTAAGATAAAATATTATAGTATCTTCGCCGTGTGTGACGTCCATTAAGGAATTGTTCCTTGCAGAATTGAGAAAACTTAATCAAAATACGCCTCAATCACACAAAAATAAAAAAATAACAGGCCAAGTGCGAGTCGGACTCGCGCACCGAGGGTTCCGTACAAACTTGCAAGTAAATAGTTCGTCCATCACGGGCAGTTAGTGGTGGTCGGTGGTAAGATAAGGGTTCAAGTTTTCATTTTGAGGTACGGAACCCTAAAAAACTTAAATAAAGGAAGGTAAAACCTATAAAATATTTTAATTTCAATAAAGTAGGTATGTATTTTGAAATACGTATGCATTTAGTATTACCTAAGTATATAAAACGAAAAACTATTTTTTATTTTGTATTTGAAATAGGAAACATAAAAAGTATTTGTGTTTATTTATATACATTTTATAAACCATTTTGCACATCTCTGCCGTTTCCACATTATATGATACGATATCGGTATCGGATCCGAGCAAAGTAGTCGTGGGCGAGGGTTTTCCCCTACTCACAACCAACAGCTAGTGTCTGCTGGCTGCTAATTGTCTACTCTATGCTACTGCATTGCCCGCTTATGTGTAGGTATGTATTGATTGTGTGTGTCATCGGTTGCTTACACACACAGTACACACACACGCTTCAAGGTTTATCAGAAAGTAGTATGCATTTGTTTAACAAAACTAAAGGTCCACTCAAAATAAATTTCTTTAATTCCAGTTTTACTTGTGGTTAAATACCAGATAAGTACTTGTTAGGTTTAGGTACCTTACCATTATTGTCATTTCTTTTAGTTTATAGTTTGTTAACTTATTATATGTAATATGAACATTGTTATACTGTGAACTATTTAAAATTTAACTTATTAACCTTCATTAAGTACCTAAGGTTGTATAAAGTATCCACTCTGTAGTTGAACTTTAAGATTAATAATAAAATAAACTAGCCTCTCAAGAATTATCATGCTAATAAAATTCAACACCATGCAACTCACTGATACTTTAATCCCCTTTGCTTATAAATCGAATGCACAAGACAAAATTAGCATATGGACAAAAAGGTACTTACCTACAAACTTACTATGTATTAAGTTACTGTTTTAGACTAGGTACCTACTCATACTCAATGTATAGAAGCAAATATACTGGTACCAAGATATCAGTATGATAGGTACATCTATTTTAGATCAATTTATAGGATTACATATTTATTAATATTTACTCTGATTAGGCAACGTTAGACTACAATCTCACCATAGCAAGAGATTAGAGAGAGAAAGAGATAGCTAGCACATAAATGGTCAATTTCCAATTTCAGGATGGTAGGCAGTCAGGCAATACTACACTGTACCCTACATAGGTACTATAGTTTCCTTCTATCTTTAATCAGTATCTTTTTTATATAAAAGGAAAACGTGACTGACTGACTGATCTATCAACGGACATCTCAAACCACTGGATGGATTAGGCTAAAATTTGGCATACAGATAGCTATTATGATGTCGGCATCCGCTAAGGATTTTTGAAAATTCCATTGCTAAAGGGGTAAAATAGGGGTTCGCGGGTGAAACCGTGGGGCGTTAAGCTAGTTCGAAGCTTAAGATCTTTGTTGGAATTGATCCCACATTGATCCATACAGGACATAACTATGGGTAAATAATAAAGGGAATAATAATAATATAGCCAGAATCCATCGGTTCAGAATACACTTGGACTGAGAAGACTCCGGCAAGACACTCAACAAAATATTTGTTTTATTTCATAATACCTTCATGAGTTTCTAGGGTTACACTCTGGTACTTAACAGAGATTTTAATAAGTAACATAGGTACATTGTCACAGGAGGTAATAAACTGTTTCTCAAATGTTTGCATCTACTACAAAGTACTGTTGGCTGTCCTAGGTACAAAAAAAAAACCCTAGATAAGGGTAAGAGAGTAAGCCTAAGGACAAATATATTTAATTGGGAACAATATAAATATTCAGGCATGTAGTGTACCTACGTAGTACCAACCTTTTTAATTTGATTGGAGTCTCTCACACTGCTGCGCCTCCTTATCTTTCGTCGCCACACAAAATGAAAATAAATCAATTGACTTAATTTACCGAAACAAATGCAACTTTCCTTGTTCTTAGGCAGTCGATCGAGGAATAAAATAAAACGTTTCTCTCTCTCCCCAAAATCGCGCGCGAATTACGCGTCGCGGGAATCCCCCTGTCAAAGAGCGAGCAGGTAGAGCACAGATGCTTAAGTATAAAAAAAAAGAGAATATAGTGCTGCCAACTCCAAAAGTTCAAATTGTGTAAGTTCCACATTTAAAATTATAATTTTAACAATATTACTATTGGACAATCTAGGACGTTAAGGTATTAATGCCAGGAAAAATAAAGTGATACATTTGACCATTATGTTGATGTGGTAAATTTATTTCCTGGTAATTTTATTGGTTTACCTGGTAAAGGTAATGTTGCCTTAGTAGATTTTTACTTTTATTTTTGAATACTATAGGTATATAGTAACAGTTTGTAGTAGAGGTTTGATATCAGGCCTGCATGAAATAAAATAATATTTGTTTGGTTTATATACTTTATTTTACAAACCAATCACAAAATCACTTGAAACTTGGGCTTAAATCATAGAATGTATTGAAATTATTATCATTAACACTGTTTAACATTTATTTTCCAGCAGCTGTTGCTAGTGGGTTCCTTAAAACTAAGATCACCGAGTCTCCACGAAGAAACATTTTTGAGATGAATTTGTCTTTGTTTACAGCTTTACCCTGAAAATTCAATTAAATTTTATATGAATATTTAAAGATTCTATATATAGATGATGTCAGCACACTCAATCATAAGCTAAAACATAACTCAACTATGAACAATTCCTTGGTTGCTACTTGCCATTTGTATTAGATACTAGAAATAAAAAAATCTATCTTATTTTTGTGTTATAACCAAAGAAGACTTTAAAAGCAATGATGGAAAATTGACAGGAAAACATAACATAGTGGTAAGATACTTTGTAGTATCTAACTGGCTGGCTCAAGTTGAAAATCAATAGCCATGCATCAACCGGTGTTCCGGAAGCTATATTTAAGAGACCGTTCCTTCTAGGCTATGTGTGCTTACCACCTTCAGCTGTATCATCTCTTATCATGATGAGATAAAACACAGATATACAAAGTAAACAAAATATGGGTCAGATTATTGAGCAACGACTTGTGAGAGTGACAAGCACCAGATCCAAATTAATATTTTTATAACACTTCTATTGTACACTGGTCCACTGTCCATTATATCAAACACTCAATTCCTAGCTACTGCATAGTGCATGATTACACTCCAACCATTGTATTTATCCTCTAGTATAGTGAACATGAAATAAGCAAAATTAATCAGGATATTTTTCTGTTTGCTGCATTAAATTCAACTGTGCAGTCCTAGAATCAATAGTTATCTTGAAGATAATATTGTCTAATGTAAGGATTGACATAAATTGAGGTTATGCTGTGCCCAAATTACATACATATTTAATTAACAGTTATTCAACAGTCTGAAATTATGTTTACCTTCTTCCCTTTACCCGTTCTAGGCACTTCCGTCCACATTTCCTTCACGTTTTCAAGTACCATGTTACAGTGCCGGTCAAAAGCTTTAACACGTCCCAAAAGTTTCTTATTGTTCCGACAATTAATAAGCACTTGTGTATTATTCTTAACCGACTGTGTGAGTACTGAAAGAGGTCCCGTGCTGAATTCTTCTTCTTCTATCTTGGATAATTCTTCCAGAGTCATCTCAGAGCGTGGCTTGGTTGTAGTCGCCCTAAAATTAGAAGTTTGAGAGTAAATAACATACATAACCGAGAAGATTTTAATTGTATGTTATTTAATAGAGAACAATACTTACATTTTTATAAACTGATGTTGTAATAGTATCTAAATGCACAATAAATTGCTGTAATAAAATTGTGAAACACGCGCGGACGCGGATTTATTTCCAGAGACAATGTTGTTTTATTTTTGCTTGTCAAACATCTGTCAAGTCTCTGAAAACAAATGCGTATTTGTCTATGACAGCCGTAGGCCATCTTAAAGCGCTTTTCACACGGTTGAGCTGTCGTCCGTTTTATCAAAAAGTGGGCACCGACGACGATGCCACACCGATATCTTTTATGGACAGACATCAAAATGGTCTCTAGTATATACAATTTATGTATTCATAGAAAGATCAAATAATAAGGTTAAAAAAAATGGTAGGTTCCTAAAAATATATATTATTTTATTATAATATTATTTGTTTATACCACCACTTTAAATAAAAAAAATGCGGACTGCCCTCCGCACGATATAATTTCAAATCACAGTAAAAGATCCTCGAGGAGTAGCAGTCAGACTATGATATCTTATAGATTCGAGAACACCTCATTTCAGCTATGTCTCTACGCTACGGGGATTCCCTAAAATAACGAGTGTGACCCTTCCTGGCAGGGCCACCAAGATGGAATTGAATTCTGTGTGGACAAAAAAGTCACTAATAATGTCTCCAAATATTTTCCTAAAAAAGATTAAGTATTAGAATTTGTACCGACAAACTTTACTTGTTTTTTCACAATCGTCGACATATTTGGACTTGCATCAGTTTGTTCGAAGAGTACAACTGAAACTGATTGTGTACGACAAAGAGACACGCACACGCAGATACTTTGAAATTTTAGGGGAACAGGCTTTGGTAGTCCGAAGGTCGTGTTATGGGCTCAAGCAAAGCCAGAATATTTCTCGAAATATGTGTTTAAAAGGAAACAGCGTAGTAGCAATGCTCCAATTTTTTTAATCTTTAGTACTGCGTCAGCTGACGGTCTTTCCACCGCTACCCACGCAGCTGATTGTGGTTTTCGTACTTTTAATTATTTTCATCCGGCGTACTATAACATTATTTTACAAGTTCATGCGACCAGCTGACGCAGTTCATCCTCCACGATGCAGCTGACAATTTTTTTTCAACTCAGATTATTTATTTTTTTTCTCTTTCTTTATATTACGATCTAGCCTTTCTAGGCTAATGAGTAATTTCTATTTATCCTAATCTTATACATAAAACTATAAATTGTCTAAGAATATATCCACTGAATATGCTTAGTTTTGTTTCACTTAATGGGAAGACACTTTGTTTTTGTGTTCTTTTTTATAGCACTAACACTATTTTTGTTTATCAGCCGTCACAACACTAACACTACACTAACTCAAAAGGCTTGGTTCTTTTGAGTCTTCTTAGTATGTTTGTGTTATCGAGGAGCTGGATTGCCTCTACATTCACATGATGATGAAGTCTATGATCATGAGCTTCGGAGTATTTTTTAATTATTTTATCAACAAAATCCACATTTAGGTCCCGGTGGAGGTCGTTATTTCTTATGTACCAAGGGGCATTTACAATATCCCTCAGTACTTTATTCTGGAATCGTTGAATGATTTGAACATTACTTTGTTTGGTACAGCCCCAGAGCTGGATACCATAAGTCCATACTGGCATTAGGACTTGTTTATAAATAAGTAATTTATTATGTATGGCCATTGGAGAGCTACGTCCAAGTAGCCAGTATATTTTTTTATAACGCATGTCTAATTCCTCTCTTTTTTTCTTGACGTTGCTTCAACTCAGAATGATGTCAACTATTTATGAAAAAAGTTTCAGCCAGCGTACTATTACTTTTTTTTTTTACAACTTTCGCAACCTCCAACACCCAAACCCACCGCTACTTGAGCTGCTGACGGTCGTTTCACTTATTAGTGATATAAAATCAACTATCGATGTCAATATCAGCCGGCTTACTATGTCTTTTGTATTTGCAACGCTACCTCCCGGACAAAAAACGACTGGACCAATTTTGATGAAAATTGGTATGGAGGTAGTTGACACTCTAGCTGGATTAACATATAGGATACTAGCTTTTAAATAAATGTCATTATTTTATCGAATCGTTTTATTCAATTCAATCATCTCATCTCGTTATTTGAACAATTCCACAAATCATAATTAACTAAAATAGCTACCTTAAGTGCAATAAAAATATCAAATTTTATTATTTTTCACAGTCTTGCATTTAAAATAAAAGCACATATCGCATCTAGTACAATATACATTATAATAATATTTTCAATGTATACTGCCATAATATTTATAAACACAAGTCTCGAACAGTGAATATACTAATACAAATTTCTTTGGTTGTATTTACAGTAATGATGTACTTGTCGATCAAAATTCACACGTTTTAGTAATTGAATGCATATTACAAAATTAAAATAATGTAGTGCTTATACCGTTTACAAAACAAATTAAAAAAAAAAGCTATGTTTCGGTCCTTTTTTATGGTTCTTGAATGTGGCATTACGGTATCTTTAAAGCATATTATATCGTTAAATAATGCTGGTTCTTAAACAGTTATGAAAAAAAAATTGTACATAGACAAAAAAAAACATTAATGTAAATAAGTCAAGATTTTTTTTATATTTATGCGTACCTATCACCATAGATGATGCAACTTAGATTTAAGTTAAGAATTTACATATCATGTATTGACCAAAATCAGTCTTTGCACACACAAAACAATATTATACTGCGGCTTTAAGTCTTATATTCCTACTATTTAACCAACATTTTCAATATTCTTCACCTGTAAACAGAAATATTAATATTTTGACAGTGAATTATATACATATTATTTAAATCTTATGTAACTTTTCGTCTAGTATCAACACATTTAATATATAAAATATTAAAATACTAATATTTCTATGAGGAACCCAATTTCCACAATATGTACGTTCACAATACATCACTAAAGAATTCTAATTTCATAAAATTATCCATTCCAATTATCTATCACAATTTTTCTAAAGGTGTCCTACTTGTTCGATGTACATTTGTATTAAAATATTGTAGTCACATTTGACAGCTCACTTCAATTTGCGAAAAAGAGATAGGAGATAGGGAAGAGAGTCCGTACTCCGTCCGACTCGTCTTATCAATTGTGACTAATTTTAAAATCTTGTTTAATTTTTCGAAGTGGGTGGTGCGGGTAAAACATATGAGTAAAAAAAGCTAATGATTTGTAACGATAAATCGCAAAAATTTTCTTTATCTTTCTTTGTTTTGATATCTTACAAAATATGGCGGAAAAAAATTGCATAGCCGCGCACCATCCTGCGTGAAAAAAAAGCCTATAAATTGTAATGAGTGATAGATATTTGATTATTTTGTGACGTAACAGCACCATACGTTTTGTACCAAGCTGTGGCAGTGATTAATGTTTATGGACCAACTCTTATAATGCGTCTATCTAACATATATTTATTGCAATATTTTCAATAAAAGTGTTTCATGGTACAATAATGTTATGTGTACATTTTTCAGTAGAAACCATGTTTGTATCGTAACTGAATTTATACATTTCAATAGTCAAATGTATGTAAAACGTTGCAGTCACACTAAAACAGGCTATAAAGCAGTATCTCAACTAGTTAGCAAAAAATGTATACATAGTTACACGCGACCGCGATGCTCGACTGTCTGAATTGCAAAACTAACAATTTAAACTTTCCTTGTAAACACACATTTTGAAAAATTTACACAAAACACTATGTCCAACGTGTAAATATTATATTTATTCCCATTCACATATAAAAATATGAATTGCTATGGGAAGCATACACAAAGTATTCGCTCTAGCACCATTAAAGTATGGAATAAGGAAAAAGAACACATAAATAATCAGCAATAACACTCCTTAGGATATACATCATATTCTACAACGCTCAAACTCTTTAGCCTTTATAAAAATACAAATTAAAAAACTATTATACGATACTTATAAGACACTTCAATATTTTTAAAGGAATATACGATAACTATTTACAGAGATCTCTTATTCTAAAACTAAATATATGGATTTCAGATAAAATCCACACAAATCTATTATTTATTTACATAAAACTAACAGATCTAATAAATATTTTTATTTTCACAATATAAAAGCTTAATTTGTAAGTGAAACAATACATGGTGATGCATCTAAAATCATTAATAATATAAATATTCTGGGACATTATTCCTCACACACGGCCATCTGACCCCAAACTAAGCAGAGCTTGTACTATGGAAGCCAGATAACTGATATACTACATATACTACTTTTCTTTTGTAAATACATACATATATAGATAATTACACCCAGACACAGGACAAACAGACATGTTCATGCACACAAATGTTTGTCCTGAGTGGGAATCGAACCCACGACCTGCGGCGTGATAGATAGGGTATCTTACCAACCACGCTAACCGGCCTGTCATTAACTACATACTTTTACCTACAATGATAAAAATATTTTAGATCTGCTAGTTAATTATAATTGTGTAAGTTTAATTTCGAGTGCGTTAAAAATGGTTCATTCTGTCATTGCACGCATATTTATTATAATTTATAATCATTCATACTAAAAACACTTTTATGACAATCGCCTAATAAACTCAAAAAAATCTACTATGTACGTGCTTAAATTGCATTCGGATGAATGTTTTTATACAATATAAATGTATTATAATATGTAAATAGAATTTCGGTTATTTTTTAAACCGATTATCGCTTAAAGCATTTACGTAAATCTAAATATTCACATAATTAGCACAACTGGTATAATGTATTTGTTAATCCTCAAATATTTATTAAATATCAAAATATGAACACTTTAATTCTTGCTTTTCGGTCATAGTGTATGCAAAATTAAGGGCTTAAGCCTAGTAGATACAAAGTTTATTTTTGCTTCAGATTAAACACACACTATGATCAAAAATATATAACGTTTGCAATTATGAAATGAGAGTTTCAATGAACATGAATGTTACAAAAATAAACTGTATATTTGTAAATCTCGTTGACAATTTGAGTTTACACAAAATCGAAGGTAAACTTCTTTCTTATATCAGATCCTTACATACTCTGTATTTTATAGTTGAGTCTTCTAGGTAAATGGCCTTCAAAATATCAATTATCGACTAGAAATCTCTTGAATTAAACATATTTAGCAAAATAATTCTTAGCAACACTCACGTAAAGCAATTTACTCATATAATATTAATTATATTTCAATTAATCATTTTTTTGCTGTGGTAATTTCTTTGCCCAGCGACTTTCTATTTTCAAACTTCTGTTGCAAACTGGCAACATTCGACGGCTTCGCCGTTAATTTCGTGCTATTTGATTTGACATTTGAATCGGTTCTATTTACACCTACCGTCGTCGGTTTCGGTACCACTTTAGGTTTGTTTTTATTTATATTGTCCGCTATCGCTTTAATATTAGCGTCAACTTTCGAGTTGGCACGATTTACGAGCGGATTCTTATCTGATTGTGTTTTGTTATTTAAATTTGACGATGTGTTGACTGGTTTGGGAGAGGGTGTAGTTTTTGATGGTTTTTTATCGACTGGCGGCGCGGGTCGTAGCGGTGGTCGATTGTCATTCAGTTTGGTGGTGAGCCCAGGTTTAGCTGCCACTTTAGGCACTTCGTTTGGTATTTTATTATTATTTAAAACATCAGGCGGTTTCACATTCTTCGCATCAGGCACTGTACAACTAGAAACTACATCGGGACTATTAGTAACATTCTTTGAAGTTGTATTCACATTTTTGACTGTACTTTTAGGTGATGGCGGCACACTTCTAAACGTACTTGTGTTTTTAAGGGAAGGCGGCGTCACTTGTCTTGCGAACGTAGGAATTTTAGAATTAGGACCTTTGAGCGTTGGTGAAGATGGAGCTTTTTCGTGTTCCTGTTTATATTCCTCATCTTTTTTCATGAAAGTCGGTACATTGACAGCCGAAGGGTGCAAATACCCACTGCTGGTCGTAGACACAGTAGATTTAGCTCCAGAGTTACTATATACACTCTCCGGAACTTTATAATGTTCCGAGTTCATATAAGTACTATCCCTCTCACTCTCTTTTTGTTTTGCCTTTTCTTTCTTTCTCTTAAGGGTCGATGCTGAGTATATAGAGTCGAAGTTACGATTTTGTATTTCGTTTACAATCTCACCTAGTAAACCCATATTGTCTGCACTTCCTGAGTTGGAAGTGATAGGTTTGGGGGTGTTGTACCCTTCTGGGGGCGATTGGGGTATAGTTTTAACCAGCGGCGGTACTCCAGGTATGGGTTTCGAATATTTCTGTGGACTTTCCTCTATTATAGCATAAATATTTTCGTTGGATTCTTCATGTATATGCGCTAAAGGGGCGGACTTTTCTTCTATACAGTCGACGTAGTCAGTGGATTTGATATCGTTCTGTTTAGTAGGAAAGCTAGTTGAGTCGCTTTGATTGGGTAGTGGCGGTGGCGGAGCCGTTGGTCTACCTACTATAGAAAGTGGCCTTGGAACTCCCGGAGCCTGTCTCATGGACCCAAAACTCTGTATCGCCGGTTTTTGACCAGCGGGTGCTCTCATACTTTGAGCTCTATTCACAAACGACTTTGGGTCATCTCCATCTTCAGAATCAGAAACCACTGGGACAGTTTTACCCGGCAGTTCAATATCTTTCTGCAAAATTGGATTAGAAATCTGTAGATTTCTCAAGGCAACTTTATCGACTGTTTTCGGCACTCTGACCTGATGAATCGGATTTTTTGGCAAAGAATGACTCCTCTCCACTGGATGTCGTTCTTTTTCCTTCGGTTTGTCCTGTTTCAAGAAAGACGCTATACGATTCAGAGATATGCCTTCTTTGACCTTTTTGGGTTCTTCTGGTAATGGTTTCTGCAGCACGTTGCTTGCTGAATGCATACTTCGAGGCCTTTTAGAGAAATCTGGTGAAGACATTGGGATCGTGGGAGCTGCTCTAATGGGACCTAACGTTTTGGACCCTTGTAGGGGAGATATCAGTTCTTTTGCAGTGCATGTTGAAGCTTCTAGAATTGGACTGGAGATGACTGGTCTGGGTGGGGGGTTATTTAAAGCTGTTGGTGGCTCGTCAGTTTTCTCCGCATTTATAAGAGCTTTTATTTTATTCTGTACTGTGCTATTGGTTCTTTGTACTGCAGGGCTGGTTTTAGGGCTTGTTTTAGCAGCCGATGACGGTACCATCGGTAATGGTGGTGCACTTCTTACAATGGGTTTGAGTACACCTTGCGTTATAATCTGGCTGCTACTCCCACTTCTGTGAACTGGGGTTATTTTAGCGCTTTTATTCGCAACAGTTTCCGAGATATTTTTGACATTTTTGTCGACTGGTTCCTCTTTAGGTTGATTTTTATCGATTGGGGTTAACGAGAAGCCCTTAAAGTTTCCGAAGAAGTTGACAGATGGGTTGATGTTACCTGATGGGCTTCTATCGGAGTCACTTCTTAATAAACTTGAGCTCATATCGTCAGGGTTCGATAGAGTGTGCACAACGGGCTGTGCATTATTCTGCGAGCTATGTTGGAAGTTTGCAGCGAATTTGCTCGCACTGCGTGAGAGACGATGTTGGAGGCTCGCTTTCTTTGGTGATTGCGCCCTGTTGAGAGACAATTATGTGAATTATACGCAGGTTTATAAAATAGTTTTTAATTATAATAAAAGGCAGAATTTTTTGAAATTCTAAATGTAAGATATTAATCTTGAAAATAAGTAACTTTGGTTGTCATCTATTAAAGCGTAAAAAATATGAATCATTGAATATAGATAGCTAGACATGACGTTTATTGATTGCAGTAAAAATTGGTTATGGAACGGTTAGGCAGTATTTGGAAACGTAAGTACGCTTTGAATAAATTTTATTTTGAATAAATATCAAATAAACCATACCATTAATTTAAATGAATTAATGCATTTTAGATTAATTGTACTTTAATTATGTTTTGTTATTAATAAGCACATACAGTTATACCTAGTTATATGACATGCGCATGCAATGTGAGTATGAAGCAAAACCCAGTGCAAACCACTCACCAAAATTGTGCATAAGTTGTGCAAAAACATACACCATCTACAAAATGTATCAGGAGGAAAAATGTTGCCAGTTATAAAAATACATCACCAGAATTCAAAGATTTTATTCACTGGCAACATTTTTTTTAAATAAATGATATCGGAAAATTAACAAAAGAAAAGAGATAGATATAAAGGTTTATTATGAAGTAAACAAAGTAAACCCATATAGTAAACATACAAATAAGCAAGAAGTTTTATGCAATAGTAATAAAACTTAAGTTGCCATTAGTTCCAGAATATTCTTGTTGCGATTTTTTTTTGGAATATTCTAGATAAGTGTATGAACGCGATAAATGTGAAAAAATCATAAGCGTTTTATAACCCATTGCCACTGTGTTATACAGGTTGCAATAAAATAGTGTTGGAGCCATGCCAGGGTTAAATTATGAACAATTCAACTAACTTAACTATGGAACCAAATTTGAAGCGAAAATAGTCTACAACTCTATCAGAAGGTTTATATTTACAGCATTAAGCTGTTTTATTTAATGCAATTTTTTTTATACACGGCCATCGGAACTAAGAGAGAAACTAGAGCTTGTGCTATGGAGGTCAGATAATTGATATACTAAATATACTACTTTTCTTTTGTAAATACAGATAATTACACCCAGACTCCAGGACAAACAGACATGTTCATGCACGCAGATGTCTGTCTTGTGTGGGAATCGAACCCACGACCTGTGGCGTGATAGATAGGGTATCTTACCAATGTTACGCTAACCGGCCCGTCAAAATTGAATTAGTTCCACAGAAGAAGTTATAATTTTAAAACTCATTTCATTACATCCTGTATAACTAAACTACAAATAAACATACTACTATATAATACTACAAGCTAAACTAATGCTATGTTGTATATTGTATTTACAATGATTTAATTTTAAAATATAATGGTAATGATTAGAATATTAAATTTAAATAACATTACACATATTAGCTTGCCTAAGTCTAGCTAATAAAGCAGTCATAAAATAAAGTAATAATTGCTTTGCAGTCTTTCAATCACCTTGATGTGTCAAACTTGATAAGTGATCACAATCATTAGTTTAATTAGTAATTATATAAAGTCACTTATTTCTATCAATTCCAAGCGTGTAAATATTTGAGCATGTTCCCTATTCATTTAAAATTTTAAATGTTAAATACTAATAATTATTCAATTGCTATTATGTAAGTTACTGCTGACAAATAATGTAAAACGTTTTTATGTATGTAACTAAAGAAATGCCTTTTAAATATTGAGATTCCAAAACGTTAAATATAAACCTTAGCTAAGTAAAAAAAAATGTTAAAGGCTACCCAATATCACATGCCGACTACTTTTTAAACCCATGCACCTTTACACTGCCCCCGGACACATTTTCATACACACTATTCTCTATATTCAAAAATAGATGTTTCTGGCCTTTATTAGCTATCATTTCATTAGTCGTCGAAGCCAAACCCTGCTTTACTATCACTACATTAGGTTTAATTTCCTTTGGCGACTCAGGTTTAGGTCTTTCAAGACGACTAGCTTTAACCAAATCATCCTTACTGGCCAAATGTATTTCATCTTTATTAATTTTCCTATCAAATTTTCTCAACGATTTTTTATTTTGATTTTTATCGGTCAAATGTAATATTCTGTAATGGAGTGGTCGTTTTTGTTGAATTTTTATGTCGTCTATTGTCTCGTATATGGGGCTATCCTCGCTTCTGGTATCGGGTTCTGGGTTCGTGGGTGGGGGTGCGACAGAGACAGAGACAGAGACAGGGTCGCGGTGGAAGGAGAGCAGGCGGCGCATCGAGGCGGTGTGCCTGGAGACGAACAGCGCCGCGACCAGCCGCCGCGGGAGGGTGGCGGGGGAGGGTACGTACGGCTTGTGCGGCCGCCGCGTCGCCAGGTGCCGCCAGTAGTGCGTCGCCAGCAGAACCAGCACCACCAGCGGCACCACGCCCAGGAATATTATGTACATCGCCACCATGAAGTTTCTTTGGACTGTAAAAAAAAACAATAAGCCGGTTATAGAGTCATAATGATAACGTCTTTTTCAGATTGGTCTTTGACATTCTGTTTTAAAAACACGATTATTTTTAATCTAATGTAGGTGATGTATGCAATCCTGGGAATTATTTCGCTAAGTTTTTTGGTAAGCACACAAAGCCTAGAAGGAATTGACTCTCGAGTGTTTGGCGACAGATTTTAAACTTGAGGGTGGTAGCCAGCCAGACGGATATCAAAATTATGCAGACAATAATTATGATGCGGTGGCATTATTTCGTCATAATAATAATAATATAGATAATAAACTCTATTGGTTCTTTATCCTAGATTTTTTTTTTATCTATTCTAATAATAATATTGTTCTTATTGTACGGACAAACAAATCTACAGGCATATTTGAATTATTGTTTTGTAATATTAGCCATACTGTACGTATACGTATTACTGTATCATTAAAACATTACTAATTTTAAAAAAATACAATCGACATTTCGGTGAAGAGAAACATAACGAGGAAACCTGCATATTGCACAATAGCCTCAATCCCCATCGTCGCTCGTGCCCCAGCAGTGGTGACGTGTGTGAAATTCAGTGGTGATGATGATGATGAAATATAAATAATAGTTACCTGTAGGATCTGTAGCTGGTCCAGAGTCGTAAGATCCGCCAGCACCAGGCAAAGCACATAATGGAGGGGCGAATCCTGGCTCGCAGTGGCAGTTACCTGATGATGCATTCAAAATTAAGTTGTATAGTCTAGACTTAAGATAGATTTTAAGTCGCTCTATAATTTAATTTTAATAAGTTGACTCGCGATTCCTGGAATTAAATTTTTTTGTAAGTAGTTTTGGGACGCGCGCCAACCGATTAAGAGTATTTTGTCTTATTTATTATCAAAATATTTTTCCTCTAATTTGACAATTAATATTTTTTCTCTAATTTGACAAGTCTGTTAAAAAACTTAAGAAATTAAGAAATACGCGATTAAAATTAAAGAACTGACTAAACAGAAGCTAAACAGACGCTTTTTACAACTTATTTTTTCTTTTTAATAAAAAAAAAAAAAAAGATAATTTATGAGGTTAGTTTTTGTAACATAATATATTCATGTGTTTACCGTACTATAGAACCCATAATAATTGAATCATAATAACCATACATACCATCATAATAAAATAATTGTTTGTGATTTTTACAAAATGAACAGTATACCATACCATTAGAGTTACAAATGCCGTGTCCGGAGCAGTTGGTTGGACAGACGGAGTTTTCTCTGAGAGCGATTGCTTCTCTAACCCCCTCAACAGACACGCACCTCTGGTTCAGGCACATCTGATATAAATGATACATTGTTTTTAATATTTTGTAAGGTGGTAACATTATACCGTTGGATATTTCAATGTATGTCCGAAATAGACTCATCAATATGAACAACTTTTATTATGGGACCAACTCTGATATCGCGTAAAATAAAACGGTTGCTTCATACATTGTGGTCGAGTAGGTATTGAAGTTTTGTATGGAACAGGTGATAATTTTTTCGTGATTTCTCAGTTGGTCCCATAGTTAAAGTTGTTCATATTGATGAATACTTCCACCCCTGCAAGTATACTAAAAATCACCCTGTATAATTAGAGTACAATTTTATTGAACATTTCAGATGAAAAATTGCAAAAAAGAGACTGATAGTTAGTCAGCAATAATTATAATAAACTGGTCCTCTATAGGAAAATATTTTAATTTTTTTTTTATTGTTTTGAAAAGTAACTTAAAAGCAGTAAAAACAACCATAAATATTTTTGAGGTTTCATGCTTCTCCAAAACAATAACTAACAGCTTTTTAAAATTATTTTAATGTGTGTATTTTTTTTACCATCTCATCACCACATTTGGCGCCATCCGGTACCATGCCAGGGTCCACATCACCAAGCCCCAAGTCTATTATAGCAGTGCGGCAAGGTATTATAGTACCTGTGTTAAGAATAAATAAGTGTCAGAATACTTAATTCTTTATTTTTATGTAGATTTTGGCATGAAATTTCAAACTGTCTGATAAATCATAAATTGCACCATTAATAATTTTATAAACAACACACCACCTGATGAAAATGGGAAACCGATTTTTGGACGACATTCCTTTCTTCATTTGAATTGAGAAAGACAATAACTCAAGGGTTTCGGTGAAGGAAAACGTCGTGAGGAAACCATAGCATGGTGGTTTAGTACCAGCATCTGTCGCCAACTGGTCTGTTCTGGTAGCTACAACAGTTTTCCACAAGACTTTTTGTGCTTACTACCTTCAGCCGTTAACACTTATTAAGGTACGTTTGTGATGATAAAGCAGGTCGGTTATTTTTGATTGACATTAGCAACTCACCGTCGTTGTTAATGAACATGGCGGAGAGGTACGCCACAGACTCCATGCCGAACTCGAGCCGCTCGTTGAGATGTCGACACTGTAGCATGCCGCACATCACGTCTTCAGGCGCGCATTGCTTGTACATTTGACGCGTACGCTCGTAGCCACAGTTGCCGTTCCTTTTTTTAATTATGGTTCGTTTTTAAAAACTTGTATCAAGAAATAGAACAAACTCCAACAAATATTATAGATCACTTATTAGACCACAAACCACTAAGCAATTTTCATTAAAAAAATATAATGTCAATAAGGGCCATATTTCACTAGGACACCATGGCAGCGCAACCAGTCGCCGCCACCAACAAAATGTACGTATGGTTGCGCAACCAAACGGACACCAGGCAGTGGCGTTACCTTCATACAAGCCCAAAAGCCCGGCTTGCCTAACTTATACCCACACGTAACAAACATCGAATAATTTGAATTTCACGCTAAAAAGTTCGCGCGGTCATACGATGTAGATCAACTACCCCGAACACAGCGGCCGGCGGCCGGCCGGCTACGCTCACTACTACACGCGCGCCGCTTCATGCGTACAGCACACACGTTCACAATATTCCACATCTTCCATCCCGCTCGTACGCACGTCTGCAAAGCTAACGCAAGCCCATTAACGGCGGCTTGCACATCTCTCTTTCTAACTTATGAAAACTACGCATAGTGAAAATAGCGCTACTTTGTTACGAAACTGCACATTAGTATGGACGGGCGAAGCATTGATTTACCATGAAGTTGTCTGCGGATTTTTGGCGCGAGTATTGCGCATGCTCGTGTACATCGTAAAATAGCTTCGTTTCGCTGCAACTTCAGTGCATAGACATTGTTTGTTTTGGATTGTTTGAGTTGAAAGAAAAGTTTTGTTTGTTGTCGATTCATTGCAATACTTACTAGATAGTTGATTTGTGTTTAAAAATGGAAGAAATAGTGCGTTGTGAGGATATGAGGTGTATTAAAGCGTTACTCGACCAGGGCAAGGTAAAATCTTTGACTTTTTCTCAAAAAAAAGTTTTGATAACTTCACCAAAACCAACGCCTGACCTGTGTATTTCTCAGAGCAAGGGACACAATCGTAAATTCAGTAGATCTATTTATAAAACAAATTGGATTGCGGGATGTTCTCATTTGAACAAGTTGTTTTGCTGGAGCTGTTTGTTTTTCTCGAACGATACAAATGTTTGGAATACGTCCGGTTATGACGATTATAATCTATCTAGAAGTAGTATGCCTTCAGTGTGCTTTGGTTAACTCGCCTCAAAGACCCTCAAGGAGCAAGTGAGTGATAGTTGAAGAATAGTGATAGTTGTTTTACGCCAAACGGTTAGAACCCACAAAAATATAGGTTGGGCTTTGTGATTAGGGCTAATCTAAAGCCCTAGGCACGCCACTGACACCAGGTGAGACACTTTCTATAGAGCTGTATACATTTTGTTGGTAGCGGCGACTGGTTGCGCCGCCATGGTGTCCTAGTGAAATACGGGCCTAAAAGTGGCTACATGAGAAAATAGAATAATAGAAAATGTATGGAACTTGTACAAACGTCTCGATTAGTATAGACATTTGGACCAAACTACGATCTTTCATAACATAATTTTCTTTTCCATTCCTCTCTGTCAGCCTGCGTCATACAACTACAGACATTTCATCCCATTTAAAGTTAACTACAGCCGACATCAACGATAATCCCGTATATAATATGTAGATTACTTACTTGTCACCCCTAATGTTATTCCTGTTGTAGCATTTGTCGTGCGAACTCGACCCTGTCGTGCCCCATAGCAATTTGCACTGGTCCGTGTGGGACCGGCACGAGCCTCGTACGCAATATGCCTGTTTATGAGATTCAAATTTTAATTAATAAGAAACTACTATGGATTTTTGTCAATACTCGAACGACACAAAAAATATTGACAAACGAAACTCGAAACAAAAGGAAAAATTACGCAAGTGTAATCGTAGATGGCGCATTAGTTTCGTATTGTCATTGTAAACAATCGCGACATTCGTTTACGTTATAACACAGTGGCGCTCTCTAGAGGGAGAATTGGCTGTAAAGTCTATTGAGAAAATACGATGATGGATGACTGACCTCGTCATTCTTCCCACAGGGCGTGGTGTCCATCTTGTGCACATCCCCCGGGCAGTACTCGGAGTGTCCGGTGCAGTACTCGGGCAGGTCGCACTCGCGCTCGGCCGCGCGACACACGCTGCCCGCGGCTCTGGGCCGGCAGCTCTGTGCGTATATACAGAGTGATGTAGTGTAGTGTGGTGTGGTGTGGTGTAGTACAGTACAGTACAGTACAGTACAGTACAGTGTACGGTACCTGCAGGTCGCAGCAGGCGCCGGCGCCGCAGGTGGCGTTGTGCCGCAGCATGCACGTGTCGGAGTGGCAGCACGCGCGACACGAGCTGCGCGCGCCGGGGTCGGGCAGGCCGCAGTCGCACTGCTCGCCCGCTTCCACGAAGCCGTTGCCGCAAGTCGGCGAGTCGAGTAGACGCAACGGTTTGTTGCTTATCATCATGTAACACAATGTATGAGCTACAGCGATGATTGTGAGAAGCACGTCAAGTACACTCGGAAAGCGAAGCGAGTTTTGTAACTGTTTGTTTTTTTCCCACGTCTGGAAATCTCCTTTCAACTACTGAGAATTATTTTAGAGACCATTTCGATCACCTTACGGTCATACAAAAGGGCTGTAATAAAATTGAAATTGGGACTGGAATTTGGTCTTGTGTTATTAGTATTTGCAATGTGTAATAAATAATAATGCACTATATCATGGTCGAACACCATTAATAAGAAAGGAGTGAAGTAAGATACTTGCGGAACACTAAACATTTTAACATCAGTATTCGATTCTAGTCTACAAATAAACAGAAATTATGAAATTCATTCAAATTATGAAACTCATTCATACAAGATTTAAATCTGTACTGAAATAATGTATTTCTTCTATAGATAAAATATTATTTAAGTTAAAATCAATGATCCACTTTCTCAAATGCACTACAGAAATGCATATTTTTTTATAACTTATCCAACAACAATCTCTAACTTAAAATGTTGACCCGTCAGCAACTATCTTTTACTGTCCACCTATTTTCTTTTACTGGGCCCGAGACAACCAGTCTAAACTGATGAATATGTAGATCCTATCGCTGACAGCTCCTTGATTATGCATTGTCTCACTTCTATCTTGAAGAATGAGTGAAAATTACACAAAGTTTTTAGACACAAAATTGTTAAATATTAAGTGGCTCTTTGCTGTTATCCCTTAGCCACTAACGGTCATTCTATGTCTGTCCTTAAACCTATTAAACACCGATGACCCTTTTAAACCAAATTTTCAAATAATAAAAGACTTACCGCAAGCAATAATCCATTCCCCTCTCAAAAGCTAATGCGAGTGACTTCAAACTGCACGAGGACCAATGTATCGGTGTAACTGATGTACTGGACGGACTCATTATGCATTTCTCGTCGGGGCATTCGCAATCTTCCTGAGTATCGTGTTCCATACCTGATGGGACAAACATTAAATAACCTGGGATTTACTTCATACATGGCCATCTGAACCCAAACTAAGCAGAACATGGCTTTAATAACTGACATACTACTTGTCTCCCAGACAATAAACAAATAGATATGGTTATGTATACAGTTTGTCATGGGTGGAAATAGAACCCCCAACTAGCTCGTCAACTTAAATCAAAATAATCGAAATTACTTCGTCAAAACTACTCGTGTTTGGTGTTTTGTTCGCTTTTTGAAAACTGATTTTCTGACCATTTGTAATTTATTTGATAACTGATACAAATTAGAATTTAATTACTGATTATGGATCTACCCTTTCAAAAATAAAAAAAACTCCGTCTTTATTTTTTGAGTAGCTATAGAAATGGACAGGGCTAGAAATGATTAATTAATAATTACATATTGTGAAACTGCCAGAAATATCCTAAACATTTTTTTCTTACATAGTAAAAGTTGTTCACATTGATGAGTACTTCCACCCCTGCAAGTATTGCCAGTGATAAAAAAATCACCCTGTAATGATGGTAAGATACTTTTAAGAGTCCGCCTGGCAAGCTACCCCCCTCAAATTAAATATCTGTCACCTAGCACCTACCGGTATGATCCTAGCTGCTTTTAAAAGCCCTTTGAGATTTATTAATCCATATTGCAAAAGCATCCTAACTAATATTATAAATGCTAATGTGAGTTTGTTTGTTACTTTTTCACGCCTAAACCGCTGAACATATCGCGATGAAATTTCGCAGATAGCCTATGGTATGGAGAAGGACATTGGCTACTATTTTCCCGGGAACGCAGGGTTCAACATTGTATTGGATAAAAAATATATATAATTAACATACCAAAATTATGTCCCATTTCGTGAGCAATAGTAGTAGCGACAAGGCCTATAACTTCAGAGTGGTTGGTGGACACGCCGCCGGAAAATTCATAAGTACAGATCGGCCCCTTTAGAGCTTTGCCCACGACGCCATCTTTGAATTTTTGACGACTGGAAATAGTGAAAATATATGGTAGTAAAATAGGTCTTTTGGCAATAAGATTTTCATAATTATTCAAGATTTTGGGCATAGAAAAAAAAAATATATTTCACATCATTTGGCCTCTTTGTTGATGTGTAATTTTTCCCATTTTTAATAATTTTAGGCACTGGGCCCGTGTGGTGGACTATAGCCTTATTTCCCCTTGTTGTTAAAGGCTTTCCCCCGTCGGACGTCGCTTAGCTGATAATGATGAACCCGTAAAATAAAAAATATATACTCACGTAAGTAACTGAGCGTTGTCATTAGGTATTTGCGAGACTAATACGGTCTTCCTAAAATGCAGGAAGTGATTCAATGTGCTATCTCCGTTCTCTTCTAACTGTATTTCGTCTCTTTCGCTCCATACTACAACGCCTACCAGCGCTATGAAGATATTTAGCGGAGAATATACCTGAAACAAACCCATTTTGTTATAAAACTGAAGGAATTTGTATGTATGTTTGAATGCGTTAATCTCCAGAACTAGCAGTACGATAAGATTTTTTTTTGCGTTTGATAGTCCGTTTATTGAGGAAGGGTATAATGTATAGGCTTTATAACATTACGGGTGAAGCCGGGAGGCACAGCTAGTGATACTAATATTATAAATGCGAAAGCATGTATGTTTGTTACCACTCAGCTTGATACACAGAACATGATAGAATATGTTTTGGATTCATACATTTTATTCCGAGAAAATATCAGATCCTTTGGGAACGCAAGCCGGAAGGTAGTATATGAGGATGGTAATCACACAACGCCTAGAGCCACCATGGCTAGGTTGTGACCAAACCTTATGCTGTTGGTGTAGTAAAAAATAAATAAATAAGAAAGTTACCGAGTTGATGATGTTGGCGACGTCCTTCATCTGCGCGTGCACTGTGCGCAGGTCGGCCCCGTTGGCGAGGTACTCGCGGTAGTCCGCCACCAGCACCAGCTCCACGTACCGAGATAGCTTGTTGGCGTTGTACGGCCCGCGGACTTGGCTCTCGTCTTCACTCCTTTTGTGCTAGAATATAAAACGTCATTTTACTTTTAGAAATGTAGAATTTGTTAATGACATAACTATGGTTCACAAACAATAAATGATATACAAAAATATTCCCTATATTTTGTTTTTATAAAAAAAAAAAACAAAAAATTAACTTAAATTTAATTCTCACTTTACTGCATGTCAATTTCCTAGCTTATTGTACATATGAAACAACTTAAAAATGGGTTTTTAATCCTACTATAACGTTTGTTCCCACTCATCTCTGTAACGGCTGAACGGATTCGGATGAAATTTGACACTCGGATAGAATATATTTTGGATTAAAATATATTATACTTTTATCCTGGGGAAAACATAAGATCCCTTGGGAACGCGGGTGAAACTAGTATTTTCATTAAAATTAACCTGAATTAAAAGCAGAACACTCTTGGTCTCATTACATAACCTGGTTTAAATCAAGTCTTGTAAATAGCCCCGTCTCTTGTTGTTATCTGACGTTAGAAAGTGACGCATATATTTAAAACCTGGATTTTACTAAACTTTTTTTTCATACTAAGGTGACAAACAAGCATACGGCCCGCCTGATGGCAAGCGATTACCGTAGCCTATTGAGGCTTACAACACCACGAGAATCACTCGCACGTTGTCGACCCTGCAAAAATCTTTCCACACCCTTCTTGAAGACTTGCTGGACTTCCTTGGGAAAACCACGGCGGGAAGCTCGTTTCACAATCAGAACGTCTACGGTAGGAAACTCCATTGAAACCGCACCGTGAGAGACTTGGTTAAAAAGCCACCCTTAAGTTAAGCGCACATTATGGCGGGCCGCATCGCAACGGTCCATACGAAAGAGAGGTCTACTTCTATGCGTTGCGATGCGGCCCGCCCATAATGTGCGCGTAGCTTTAATACACCAGCCAACAAGAATAAAGTACTCACTCTATTAATTCTGCTTCTCTGCAATATCTTCTCGCTATGATATTCCTTGAGCAGCAACGGATCGTACTCGGTGTTATTGGTGACGCCGCCAACGTATCCACAATGGTAATTTGTGTTTAGATCAGAATGACGGTAAATGTAATGATTTGAATTTATATCGTTTCCTGTAATAAAAACAATTCTTTATTAATTAACGAGTAATCGAGTAACAAGTGATTTTTGGGGCAAAGAAAGCTCAGTGCATTTTTGTCATTTATTTTTGAGTTTTTATTTATTTGTTATAATAAGTATCTCTAATATTTAATACTAGCTTATGTCCAGCGGATTCACCCGCGTTCCCGACGAATATTATATTTTCCCGAGAAAAAAGTAGCCCATGTTTTTCTCCATACCATAGGCTATTTGCGTACCAAATTTCAATGCGATCGGTTCATTGGTTTAGGCGTGAAAAAGTCAAACAAACAAACAAACTCACTTTCGCATTTATAATATTATAGTAGTTAGGATTAGGATAAAAGTAAGGATTTCTAAATATTTCTCGGCGTGCGTTGCAATCCTTCTTTTTTATTGTTTTTGTAAATGAATAAGGTGTCACCACCCTACTCACTAAAGTTTCATCGGATAAATAGTATATGTACGTATACATTACAAACAGAAAAACATATTTTTTTTATAATTATATTCCGGGCTATGAGCGAAACCCTTACCTTCAGCCGGTTCAATATATCTCATTAGCGTGCCATCGAATATTATTCCTCTAACTCCTCGGCAGGTGGAGACAGCCACCCTGGAGACTGGTTTGCCTCTCACTGTACCAGAATACTGGCATAGATCCAACTCCTGGAATTAAGGAAACCATACTATGTTAATTTTCATAAGGATTTAGAGGGAAATCTGGCTCGAAGGACCAATTATTAAACAACGACAATAGTTTCCATAGAACATGTTTTTTGTTTTAATGTAAATGCGTTTGGGAATGAGATCAGAAGCGTAGTTACTAGATGGCAGCAGGCTTAAAAATTAAGCACATTGATATTTCTCATACAATCGTCTTCCTCATCTTCCTCTCAGAGTTTTTACTGCATCCCTATATTTATTATGTTCTAATATCAAAGCTTCTAGAATCAAACCTTTCAAGTAAGAGACACCATCCACCGAAAGCCCCTATAGTAATAGCTATAAAACAGAGCCTGTTGTAGTTTATCTAGGGGATAAATTTGAACTAAAATACTAGCTTAGAAAAAAAATCTCTTTATACTAATAGCGTACCTCTTTCTTAGGCTTATGTACGACAGTGTTACCTCCCTCCTGGTAACTGATAACATGGTTGTCGGTGACGAGGTCCTGGTTCAGTCGGAGGTCCAGTACGTACTCCTCGCCGTCCACCTCCACAGTCATCGTCACCTCTGAATGATGTGCACCGCTCTGTTAAAAATATTACAATTACGATTTAAAAAGATATAACTCCCTATGCGGTAAGATCAACTCCATAGTTATTGGGAGGGTTTGTTGAGCTGGAAACCCTTTTAAAATTAATTTTAAGCCTCAAAATGATCATAATGATATACAACATGCTTCTTTCTTCTTGTATTCTCAATTTGAATGTGTGAATAAATGTTTATTTTTTATCTAAAGAAGGAAGGACTATGATCACCACAATTGCCACATTGTAGAGGACATTAAGCCCCATAGTATGTAGGGAGACGTTGTCCCTCAGTCGCCTTTTACAACATTTACGGGATTTCCCGAAAACGATGCTTGCAGATCTAACTGTGAGATTCCCGTAACTAAAGGGTGTATGAAAATGATTTACTGCGGTAAATAAATAAGCTATTGCTGTGCATGTTCGAGGTACACCACAATATTTAAAATGACCTAGAGCTAACTTTCGGTCACTGGTACGCTATGCGCTAGTAGAATTACCGCAATAAAGCAGCATTTATTAAAGAAAAAAGATTCTTCATTTTGTTAATTTGTGCTAATATTTGCGGGAGGATAAGAGAATTTCCATGTTCTGCAAAAACAATTTACCATTTAGATAATTCGTAGATACCATGTGAATGTTACAGCAACTATAGGAAGCAACCGACAATAGATTTTTGAAACGCAAAACTCCTAAAGCTGCAGAATTCAGTGCTAGTCTTTGTGTTGTTCAAAGTCTCAACCAAGTGGCATAAGTTCAACCAAGTAGCGCTACTTGACACAATTGCAATGCTGGTCGCAGTGGAGGTCAAACTCATTAATTACTTCCGTTCTAATTGCGAAAATTATATTTTTACAGCGTACAATGTCATCGTTAGTCAACTGTACACTTGAGTCTTTTTTCGCTCGAAAATTTTTATTTGTATTTTTTTTATTTAGAGGTCATTGTACGTCTAAACCAATTTGTTGAGAATTGTGTCATCATTATCATAATCATCAGCACTGCTAATGAAGTTCTTACCAACGCTTTGTCGGGCTGGTTACTTATTTCCTGTTCTTTGAGTATGTATCTAAGCAACTTGGAGTCTTAATAATATCTGTGGTTACTAACCGTGTCTCTCGTAGATGATATTTCTCTTTTGGTCCTGCCATGGTGTACAGTCGGCTGCACTAATCTGTGTCTACTGAAGTCTGTTGCGGGACGTCCTGAAACAAGAAACAATACAACTTTAGAAAAACATTATAAAATGTAGATTGATCAACATCATTGATAAATTAAAATTGATATATCTCTAAAGATCTAAGCTCGTTGTGCTATTTTCGATAGATTTAATTTATCGTCAACTGTCTTTAGAGGAAATTCCAAGATATACGGAATCAGTAGTTGTTACTAATATGTACCTACTTGAATGATTTATGAATAGAAAATAATGTCCTATATTTTATGACATCAAGTAGATATGCTGCTAAAGCTAATGGGGAAGATCTATAATTTCGTGATAAGACCTGAATTAATGTATGGTTCTAAATGTTGGGTAGCAAAGGAGACGGATGAAAGACAGGTAGCTGAGAATGAGAATATTGAGATGGACATGTGGAGTGACAAGAATGGATAAGATTAGGAATAAGTACATACGTACGAGGAACTTCAAGAGTAGCGCGCCAGTGACTGAAAAGTAGAGTAGGACCCGTTTGTCGTGGTATGGATATGTTATAAAGAGAGATGAAAGCCGTATGGCTAAAAGAGTTATGAATATGATAGGGGATGGATATATGGCAAGAGGAAGACTGAAAAGAGATGGATGGATTATGTGAAAGATAATATGAATAAGTTTCACTTATTCATTCACTCCGAATGCTAAATGCGAATGATAAGAGGGCCGAATGGCTGAAGCATATATTTTGCTCCGATCCCAAATAGTTGGGAACAGGGCAGGCAGATGTTGGTTACGTGGTACGTTAAATAACGGATTGTTTTTTTTTCTTATTTCCATCATCAATGAATCATGTTAAGGTGCCGTCGTTAGAATACTAAGTTGAATCGTCAATGACATTGACGACCTCGTAAAAGCCTTCTAAAGAAATCAAGATTAAGATCAGCAAAAAGGTCATACAGGAAATACATTCACTTGCCAAGTAAATGGTAATGATTGTAAAAGAATATTCATTTACACACAAAGGCTTTTGTCTTAGATCAAAAATAACGTTTGCATATTATATTTATATATATCCAATATAGCATTTCGTTAATTTCGCTATGCACGTCGAACAAATTAGAGCATACGACCAAATGTTCTATTAAGAGCACGCGACAGGTTTCTTCATTAACTAAACATTTGCTCTATAAAAAGGCGAACTGAATTCAAAACATTTTTAGTGTATGCAACTTTATTTTTTATCTGTCTGTAATACTAGTCTCCTTTGTAAATCTAATACCTTTAAACGAGCAATTCTTGTATATATATAATCTGAATCTCGAAAACGGGTCCAACGATTTTCATGAAATTTAGTATGGAGGGGGTTTCAGGGGCGATAAATCGATCTAGCTAGGTTTCATTTTTAGAAAACGTCGTTTAAAAAATCACCGAGCAAAGCTCGGTCGTCAAGGTACTGATTATAATATGAGCAGTCGTTTATTTGCATCCTCAAATACTTTTGCCGACTCTTCTGAGCATGAGCAACCATCCGAAACTGAGTTAGAAAATGGCCGGCGATTATTTATTTGAATGAAAAAATATTATTCTACAGATTTGACGGAAGTTACAGACCAATATTATATGGATACGGAAGACTCGAAGACAACACAACTGGTAAAGGCTAGAAAGATGAAAAACCTGCCATAGGTTGATGACGAAAATCATTCAGGTCAAGGATTTTTTAAAGAATTTAGTCCTCACTAAATTACCGTCGTTCATTCATATCATAGAACTGTCAGATAGCAAGAGTTTCTAGTGACACTTGTCCAGTATCGTGCCTAGACACAGATCAACGACCTGCAGACGTAGTATTATGACTCTATCAAATAGGAAACAATACGACCCATGTGTTGTGCATGTTGACCGTAAAATTGATCGTGAAAAAATTATGATTCAATCTCTAAAGCTGAATATTTGAACATCTGACTTTAAGCACCGTTATTTACATAACTGTTTTATTCCAATACCTCCTTCTCATTTTTTTGTTGGAATTTTGTTTCTAACAAACTCAAAAATATGGAAAGTAACAAAAATGTTATATGAAGATCTGTCAAAAATAATTGACTGACTACCGAGGTATAGTATGATATTTTATTGGATGTAAGTCGTGCTTTTAATACCTCTATCCCATTTTTTTGTTAAGATTTTGTTTCTAACAGACTCTAAAATATGGAAAGTAACAAAAAAAATATATGAAGACTTAACCCGTCAAAAATAATTACTGACTACCGAGGTGTATTATGATACGTTACTGGATGTAGGTCGTGCTGTATAACATCATCTTAACTAACAACCAATATATCATCAAAGAATATCGAGAAGAGGTCAAACAGATAAATTCCTAAAGATATTATCTTCCTGTCTTTAAGAAATCTGTTACAACCAATAACACTAGAAACTGCGAACTCCCACAGCGTTCTACATAAAATATTATCTCCTGGAGATAATATCGCAAACGTCGCACGCGCAGATTCGTGTATCGCGCCTCTTTATTGTGCGTTGGGATGAAGGAACATTGTTGGCCACAACAATGGCGTCATTCATTTGCTCGGCGCGATTTTGAACACATTCTATCTCATCCTTATGGGTTTATTCTTGTAATTTGTAAGGGATACGCTTGCGAAATATTTGCAAGGGGTTTTAAATAGTTCTGATAGACTTTGGAATCAAG
Organism: Tetheella fluctuosa; assembly: GCA_951216915.1. Taxonomy (NCBI): domain Eukaryota; kingdom Metazoa; phylum Arthropoda; class Insecta; order Lepidoptera; family Drepanidae; genus Tetheella; species Tetheella fluctuosa. Next base: position 2,800,355 of record OX578238.1, read on the forward strand.
GACAGTGCAAGATAAATATGAATATCCCAAACGCTGAATCTGTGATTTAGCTAAAGTAATCATCAAAATAAATCTTTCAAAACATTTTCAAACTTAATATTTTGCAGAATGTTAACTTTACTTGTCCGAATTTTTCGACACTGTTTCTTGGGTCACCTCATTCTAATGTTGGAAATAACGAACAATAGATAAATCATAATGCTAATTTGAAACGCTGAAAGCAAAATGTTTTGTAAATATGTACCTACATGTGCCGAGTGATTCTTTTGTATCTCTCTTAAGTTCTGCAAAAAATAGATGCATTACATGAACGTATGTCCAAATTTGTGTAGGTATGCCACACGCGTTGGATTTGGTATTATTTCGTATTGGCCCAGTTGTTATTTATAGGCACCGTACAATATATTTGGTAGACGGTTGATTTAACAATGGAATCATGTAATTTTCATTAACCTATCATAAATAACTTCATTGCATTGAAATCTGCGGAAGTATACATAAGGAGCAAAACAAGGAGATAAAGAAAAAACCTGCACTTAGTTCGCGTTCAATAGCTAACCACTTGTACATTAGCAGACATTGGAGTTGTAGGAAATCTAGTACTTAACTATATTGATTTGATAAGGTATTTGCATATTTGCAGTACTTCAATCAAATGTTGGATACTTTGATTTATCTTACGTCGACGTCGTCAAGATTCTTATTCCGGTGAGCTAGAGATAATAAATATTATTATACGAAATAATTAATAGGGAAAAATCTTATAGAAATTATCATTCTTTGACCTTTTCAAATTCATTGTTGTTCATTAGACTACCATGTTTTCTTTCTTTTATAAATCACTTATATTATTATTAACCAGATTTCTTAGACCTTTCTAAAAACATAAAACTTCATTCTTCCGATACCATAGAAGGTGTTATGGGTGTATTACCTTGTTTTCCTGCAACACTTTTAAGTACACAATGAAGTGATAAGGAAATATAACTTTTACTGGCCTTTTAAGAACGACTAAAAAGGAATGTTTCCTAATGGATAATCTCTTTATAGATAAGACTGACACCATCCGTCACATCAAATGCGGAATCCATATGCACTTAGCAGTAATCTACGATAAAGCCTGATTTATGAGAATACGGGATCATCATGTTTATTTAAATATAGCTTTTTAGATAACAATCTGTTCCTAAAAGGCTGTCATTAAATAATTATCACATTGATAACGGTTATCTGAACGAATGCAAGTGAGTCGGAACTATTGGATTTAGCAACCCATAGTAAAATGCCGGATGGCCATTATGCAAAAGATATTTCCGGACACATTCAGAGATTATCTACTACGTGCCTGTAATATTGCTGGGTGGTGATTAAGAAATAGCAAAGTTTTGGAACGTGAATCCCTGAAAGATTGATGATCAAAAGAATGTAGCACCGGTAGTATTAAAAAGGTGAGCTAGGGGGGTATTCAGTATTTTTTTTTATCTACAAAAGTGAGTGTCTGATAAGCCTCAAGAAAAAAAACGATAGGCTAAAGCAAAATTTATCGTAAGATTTATACAGTGGGTGTGGTTTTAAAGCATCAATTACCATGATTATAATTATTATCTCGGTTAATAATCACATACTATAATTTTCTCTACGTATTGTTTTCTTTAAGCTCGTAAGTGCTATAAAGTTATACGTTAGCCGATCATTAAAATAATTTAGCTATAATAGTAAAGATAAATGTTAAATTGATGCAAAGCACTTCCATATAAGTCAACCTGATAGTTATGCTGATAGACTGAATAATTCATTAAATTATTAGCATGTGATGCATTCTTAAGTAAATCTACTTTATTTAGTAAATAGGAGATAAGCGTGATAATCAAATTGCATAACTAAACTATAGATAGAGGCTCAAAAGATTTATCTGTTGTGATATATATGAGGTTAATTTTCTCTTTTGCATTAATACGCGTTTGACCCACTCACCCCTTGAGAAGCAATGACACAGAATAAGAAATAGTACTGCAATAACAAGTACGGCGTGGCTACTGCGAAAGAAAATAGTAATAAGCATTATTGAGATTGGTTTACTAACATTTTATGATTTAGGGACACGCGAATATCTTCCCGCATCCCGCGTGTTGTCTACTTATTATATAATTCCAGAAAATTGAAGCCAAATTAAAAGAAATTCATTTATCATCCCCTTACGCGGTAGCCCCACGAATATAAATTGAGATTGCCCAGACAAAAAACTATTCAGTCTAGCCTAGATTTCCAGATTATAAGAGCCAATAAATACAAAAGCTGAAAGTCAGATCCATTTCTTTAAATTCATGATTAGATACCGTAGGATGTAAAACGTTAAATGTACCGAATTTCGGAATATCGAATGGCGGCAACGTATAAGATGTATTATCTCAGGATCTCCTACTTTTAAACATGAAATTCCTAGCTACATTACCAACTATCATAGCTACTGAAAGTGCAACATGTATCGTTAGTCGATCACGTCTCAAAGGAGGCGCCCCGGCGCACCGGTCTGCACGCACTCAGCCTATAAAGTATGAACCGTTACATGTAAACTACTTTTTATTCTTGACAACGATATCAAAACAAGTTATCAGGCTGTCGCTGTATTTATTAAAATATCTAAGAGTTGAAACGATCATGGAATATGATCAATTGGTTAGCTGCTTGATTTGTTTGAGGCATTTGATTGCATGGAAGATGTTTTTGCATCGAAAATTATTCTTCTACTTTGTTCAGGGTCTGTTTATCATTTAGAAGATCACACATTTGGACGTTTTGCATCCTCCATAGACTGTAGGGCTTAATAGCAATAGGTAATAGAAAAAAATATATGTAAAATTTGCATGTTTATAAAATCTCAAACAAAGCTCCAGACAAGCACGAGCGCCAATTAGTACACACTGTAAGACAACTTTATTAGTGTAATGCAGTTACGAAGGTCGATGACCTTCACTTATCAAACGGGGTTTGTCCCAATAGTACCAAACATATTTCAGCCCCCGTAACATGAAACATTATTAAATTCCCAATGCATTTTTTCTCTCATTCTCTCATAACGTAAGACATTAATGTACGAATGAAATGGAAGTTGTGTATGGGTGATACAGTCTATCGTGATACGAGGTCCGTGCATGTTTACCATAATAATAACATGCAACGAACCATGACCCCTCAAATGCAGTTGTGTGACGCCAAAAGCCCATTGTCCTGAACTTTTGAGAGTCGCCCAACCTTAACCGGGTGTATAAAAAAACGTAGCGGGCGTTATCTAATTTGAACGCAATGCCATTGACATAAAGATGATTTCAAATGCAAAGATAACTTTGTTGATTCACTTTACAATCCTTTTAGTAGGGTTCACTGACGTGTGACATGTACTGTTGCTTACAGACAGGTTTTTAAAACAAATCTCCCTTCGATTTAGGCAATGACAAATATTAATGCAAATTGAAACAGAAAAATGACTGCTGAAAAAATCTGAACAGAAACAATAATCGTGTCGCCTGACACAAAACTTTGGTGTAACATGCATGCTTTGTGACGTCATCTTTACTTATCTTAACTTTATTTCATTTTTAATTTAATTCAAGGCACAATCACACAATCTTACATTACAAAAACTATTTGGTATTGTATCAATAGAGCAAATGACTTCAAAAATTAAGTCGGTCTTGAATTCACATTCAGCTCCATCCAAGGCAGTATTTGCATCTAGCACAGTTCTATGTAAGTCAGCAGGTAAACGGATTCGAAGGTATATCCGGTGGACGTGTTATTTTTTTAATAGCATTAATACCCAAGAGCGTCGGTCGAGAGGTAAAAAATAAATATTGAACGCGTGTGTGTCTCAGTTTCAGATTTTTTTTTTCATCGCGATGACGCACGGTCTGTGAACTTCCTTCCATTGTGAGAATGTCTTTTCGAATCAAGGGCCCTAACTGGCTCGTTATGGGATAACAGTATGCTTCTTTAATTACATCTTTATATTTGGAATGATGTTACATTGATCCTTGCCTAAGGAATAGCTTGAGATATTAAAAATAATATTGATAGTGATTTTAAGGTAATACTGAATGTTAAATACGGATCATAGTTTAAAACTAAAAAACTGTAGCAATTAAATCATTGTAGTGCCTACTTCACTGACAGGAAATTTCATGAAATTAATCAATTATATTTCAAACAGCGCTGCGGTTTCATTATTACTCAGTAATTAATCAAACGTCCGGAAAAACATAAAGATAAGTACATTGTACATGTATTTAAATAATAATATTGTGTATTTAATAAGCTTGGAAGAATCTATCGAAGTAGAATAATATACAATCGAAGAAAAAGACAACAGAAAACCATGGAGACGAGTTGAAACGACTCTGAAAATCAGGGTTGATTCTTTTAATCACATGTTTTTGAAATAATCAAAATCGTAAGAGCGAAAAAAATTTTATAAAACACACTTAAAATCTCTGGTTTTTCAACAGATCGCAGAAGAGTGAAATGTCAAATCACAGCCTTATTACTTACTAAAGATGGTTTAAAGCAAATCTACTCTGTAGGAAAATATAGAATGTACAAAATATAGAAGTGTTGGACCAAATAAAAATAAGTTTTTGAATGTTATGTTACTCAATTAAGGCGAATACTGTCCTGACCTATATTAACCCATTCTTGTGTAATCAGATTCATAAAACGAATAATTATAAACAATTTAATTGCATAAATTTATAAAATTACCCTTCAGACCACTATTACAACATAATTTAAGTGCAACTTTAAAGTTAAAAAACCGGATTAATATCTTTATGCAAGGTCGCCATGTTATGTTCAGTTCACTTTCTCTCGAATTACGCAAAGTAAGTCCCTCCCTGCCTTTGCCTTCGCAAATATACAAAAAAAAGTTCATATATATTGAAGATCACTATTAAGACAAAGTTGCCTTATTTTCTGAAATACCAGAGTCTGATTTACATCCATTGATTAAGACTAACATATCTAAAACTATAACAAAACAGCCTCTAAATAAACCCCCTGCAATATGTGCCATATCATTAAGTTAATAATACTACAATAATTGCACAAATTTAAGTAGAATATGGTTAACGGCACATTAAACTTGCCAAATTCGAACTGACAGATGTTTGAAGTAAGGAGATACAACAATGTAGGAGCTGACGAAATCCCACCAAGGACATCAGTAGTACAAAGAACCCACTTGACTCGATCTAGAGTAAATCTGCATGTGAAGAATCCCATACATAATGTCAAAACACAAATATTTCCATGACAACTGAATCTAGGACTTAGCACAAGGTTGCAAGAATTGAAATGGTTCATAACGAAACCATTTCAGAACTGAGTAATTTATTATAATGCAGGTGTCTGTCAGTCAAAATTCTAAATATTGCGTTCATAAACATTTCATCGTTGAACGAGAGATGTAGCGTTTAGTGAAGCGACTTGATATTATTATTATTTAAAACGAGAACATACACAAGAATTTACGATGATGTACTTTTATTTGTAACAATTGTTCTATGGTCAATTTCTGAAACAAACGCTCCATTCCTTATATGACAACTCATATATATATATATATATAACAATACCAAGGTTCCACCTGCATTACATTCAGAAGTCAACAAAAGTCTGTTTATGAAAATTCATAAATAACACTAAACAATATCAATTATGCCCTTTCTAAACATTTGTGTGACTTGTGAGTGACGTACGACCAAAGACTATTGTATAATGAAAACATAGGATACTATGAAACATTCTCGAGTATTTCTTTCCAATACTTCTCGATATACGTCATTCGAGGCACATCACTCGCACTCATAACATGTGCAAGGCAAGGCAGGTGAACGTATATAATGGATTCGTTATGCAAATCAAATGCAAACGCTCACGATTTCGTAGGCTTCACGCATTTAAACGTGTGCTGTTTTAATTATACGGTAAAAAGGAAAGACAATCACGATCGTATCGCATACAGTCATCGTCCCATATGTTATTGGGGTTTGTAATGGGTACTGATTGTCTTGTACCACGAAAGCTTATATTGTTTAGAGACAGTTTCCCCAGCAACAAAACATTATGTTCAGACAGGTTGAAGACAGCGCGTAAATAATATTTATCAGCCAGTTTTTTCCAGGCTGTGTCACTCACCAATGAAGGCATGTGTTCATTTCAAACACCAGCCTGTCCATTACTGTCCAATTAAAAAAAATGCATCGATAGACAGAAATGGTGTTACTCATATTTTTGGTATCACTTAGGAAAACTCTACTGCTTCAAATACGCCAGGGAGAAAAGGAATTCTCTTTACATTATTCATAGGATCACTCCCTGTAACTATTCTGTTTAATATTTCGATTACCTTTAAACCGTGAGTTTTGATTCAAACGATACACTTGCTTCATTCAATTCAACAATCGTTAGATAATGAGAGATATGGATGCGCAATAAGATAAACAGTCCCCGAGATGTGTATCATCATCAAATAAATTAACACCTCGCACTGATGGTATTGTGTTCAAAAGGTGAGTAACTTATGAATGGATGAGTCATATTTTTTCCCGCGATTAGCGTGTTTTTCTCAAGTATTGTAAGGAGCTGTGACGATGATGTTTTGTGATAATAGTTTGAAGTAGACAGTTTTAATGATAAACGTTTAAGTGACTACAAACAAATACACCTTTAGTGAGAATGAAGACAATAGTCTTTTTAACACTCTGTTTTTTTTATATAACTGATAGATATGTGATTAGCATATTATATATACCTATTGACAATGTTATGATTTTATGGCTATTATACTAGGAGTTATTTTTCTTATAGATGTCAAAAAATAAACTATAAGCTAGTGTAAGGGGAAAAAATTATACACATAATTGATATAAAAATCATTTTGCTGTGTTTAGCTGTGCTACTTTGAATTTTTTCCCTATAAATGGACATAAACAAACAGTTATTATAGTAGGTAGGTAGGTATAAATCGATATCAAAGGGTGAAACAGAAGCACTGTGCTTTATCTCGGGTTATCAGTTGCAATGTTTATACATAAATTTTTATACCGTTTACTAATTAAATAACCACTTAGTTAAGTATTATACATATAGATATAGATTTAAAGTTGAACGTTACGAACATAGTAATAATGAGTTTAGTTAGGTGTTATAGTTTTTTTAACCTTAAGACTTTGTTCTCGTAAACATCCCACTACATCATATGCATTTAATTTATGATGTAAATACTGCTTAAGATATTTTTAGTATTTAGCAGTAATTTGTTAGACCTAACCAACAAATACCCAAAGTGAATAAACGTTCATTTATCTTTCGCAGTTTACAATTTTATATTAACAGCTTCAAAATGACTGCGAAAAGTAAGCTCTACAAAAATAAAGCAATCACATTAGTTTCTGAAAACTACCTAGCAAAACAAATAACTTTAGCTGACTGCACGAGTAGCTCAGTAGTAAACACTATGCCAGCCAATGATACTATATTTGCAAAGAAGCGCCATATGAGTCAACCAAGTAAATTATGAATCAATAGAGATCACATCTGTTCGGGCAGGATGCGCGTGGGCAGTCACAATCAACGTAGCAGTTTCGAAAGCCTCGGGTTTCATTCAAGCCTAGAACTAGTATCGTAACTTGCGAAATTTTTACTTTTACTACAAAAGTCGAAAATTGCGGAATAAGCTATCCAACCATGTACAATTTATAATTGAACTGAGAACTGTTGTGCGACTTGTACGTTTGAATTACCTTTAGATTATAGAATACTAGCGAGTATCAGAAGGATCCGATCTATCTATTTTTCTTGTTTTATTACAAGCATACATACAACCTCACAATTTTTTGTATTTAAAACATTCGTAGGATTTGAGATTATGGCAATGAATAGATAAGCTAAGCTTAAGGGAAAATTCATCAATCGCTCCCAAACATTAAGAGACATCGATACTACACTTTGCTGGCACCGATAAATAAATTGCCAATGAATAGAAGAAAGCTGAATTTTAAAAAAATATTCCAAAAGAAAATCGAATGCTCCAATAATCACAAAACGTGTTGTAGTGCAACAATAAGATTCTGCTATCGGCTTGCCATCGGAAAGTTGTTAAAAATGAGGTCATTAGTTTAGCACCTGGGGCTCTACCGCGGACAAATGGTTATGAACTTCATAGAGTTTAGTTCCCATTTTATGGAATTCTATAGATTATATTAATTACGGAACCAGATCCAGTCCGTGAATGAGCCTAAAAGATAGAATTTCCGAAAAAGCCAAATTAAGTTCATAACATTTCTTTACGCGGAATTACGTTATACAGTTTTTTATCTTTTTTTTTTATTCCTGTTAAATGTTATTGATAAACATGGAAAAAACATTGCGCTATTTAATATTGAATTTATCAATTTTGCGAGGTCACCTATTACAACTATTGTAATCAACAACCATTTATTTTCACCTAATAAATCCTACCAATCAATCATACATGCCATTTATTTTTAGTACCTATAATACGACAAATATCTGTTGTCTATAAAAATAACGGCAAAACTGGTTCTTTTAATCGTGTCTTGCACTTGTTCACCCGGTTCCATCGGTTCTCATGCATGTGTACTTACACAACTTAATGCAAAACTAATCAATTTCGCCTCAACATTATGATAACAAACATTTGTATCTCTACTAAACGGCGCTCAAATCAACACATGCTACTTTCAGCTCCTGCAATGCAAGTATACTTGCAAGTGCATCTAATTGTGGACCTATTTAATCCTATATGAAATTTGCTGTCTCTCAGTTAATACCGGACTTAGTATCAACGTGATTAAGTCACGATTTGGGTTGTAATTCTTGACAATTATGACTTTATGCAAATGTAGTTGGTGAGTCAGCGCTCAATATGACTAGACGTTGAGTTCTTGACCTCTTGTTTATTCGTGGTTTCGCTTACAAGCAGCAGGTTATGAGACACTCTTAAAGTAATTAAGTACTTCTCACAGTCGTTTCCTTTACTTAAACTATTTTTGTCATATCATATATAGTTCAATTTAGACAATAAAGCATGACTGTGTTATTATGGTACTTATGACTGGAGTCTTACGACAGAAATGAATTACCAATCTATTAAGTATTGAAAAAATATTTAGTAGGGCTGCTACTACTTTAGGGCAACTGTTTTCGCTTTAGGGTCTAATTTAAGACATACTTGTGATTATTATGCCTACTTATGGAGCTTAAAGTAAAGGAGAACATCAAAAATTAAGAAAAATCGGAAAGACTGTAAGTAGTTTACACATCTTTTAAATTCTTCAGAGAGACATATCATTAAACGCGTTATAATGACCAATAAGCAGTTCTGCTACTATGGCAGAAATGTCACCGTTACCGTTATAGTTCAACGTGGAGCCCGAATTTTATTAGCAACTTAGTGCTTTAGCAAGTAAAAATTCGCTTACACTGTAAGCTAAACAGTTCTGTAAACCTAACATCGATATTTTTATCTACAGTAACATCATAAATGAAGAAGGAAATATATACAGATACAGAACAAACAAGTTTATGAGCACAATTTTTTCTCCCTCGAATGCACACCCTGGCATGATAGTTAGGTTAGTTAGTTAGCATTTTTGATCAGGGTCCCTAACTCCTCAATCATCAGTCGGGTAAATGCGTATGCGTGTCTTTTGATATCAGAAAGATAATTATATCGCGCTGAGACGTGATTTTGAATGATTTGGAAATAATTGGTTCTATCGTCAAACCACCACGGTCGAGTGCTTTTAATCTAGGGAACATTGAACGACTTTCGCAGACTAATTGAACTCATAATTACTTATATGTAGTTTAACGTTACGCTTTCGCTTTCGGTTAGTTTTCTTTTGTGCATCTTTTACATTTAATTAATTTATTTATATCGTAGTCTCTGAGAATTAGTAATGCTAGAAAGCACAGATGTATATTATGTTGGTTTGGTTTAACTAAGCTGATGTTATGTAAAGCTTTTGAACTAATTTTGTTTATGAGAAAGTCCTGACAAATATTTCTACACCTCCAAACAAAAAGAAGGCTTCGTGCAATCCAGAAATTAGGTTGTCTTGAGGCACATAGAAGATTTCGATACTGTATCACTTAATTTTCATTTCAAACCTGAATCCCAAACTAATATGTGCAATGGTGTGAGCGTGACGTTGTTCAATGTCGTGTCATGACACCATTGTCAAATTTTAATAATGGACGATATTTAAGGGTTCTGTAAAAAGTATTTGTACAGCTAACTAACCTTATTTATAAGTTCCTAACATAAAGCTACACAGAAGAATACAAAAGTCCCACATAAGAATGAGATCTCTTTACGAAGTTGGAACAACAATAATGCTTAATCCAGTGCATTATTTATCATGCATCTAGATGTACAATAATAACAAGATTGAAAAGATTAAATACACTGAAAGATTAGTAATGAAGCAAACAAGCATATAATTGTTAAAATCTCTAATTCCCCCATTCGACCTTGTAGCCTCGTTGATAATTTAATTATACTACGTCACTTAATTGTTTTAAAGTCTACGCATTCATTGTTAGATGGAATGTCTCGCTTCTCATGATGAAGCAATTAGATACTTTAGTATTATTCAGTGTTGTTATCGCAAATAAAACAAAGATGCAAAATATTGAAAAGCTGAAACACTGAACAAGTTTTACTTTTCCACCAACATACGGCACTACCTTGTACAACCAAATTACGAGTATGTAATTACAAAATCCTCGTTGACCTTTTGGCTACCTTAAATTTCCCAAATGTGTTGTTCCAAAAAAGTCTCAGATGTGAATATATTCCAAAAATTTATAACAATCTCAATCTTGGAAGTATTTTTAATAAACGTATGAGTGGGTGTAGTTTGGACAAAAGAATTGTTGACCACAATGATTCATTGGTGTGCAGTGCATCACAAAATTGTAATGAACAATATGTACACCAGAACAATATCTAGACCAGCTGCGGGCCAGTTTATTAAATAATTCAGATTACTTAACAGTTACGTATATCGTGAGCGAGCGTGCAATATGGAGCCGTGTAAATCGACCGATATGTGAGCAAAAGGTAAAATGTACTCATTTCATCGATAAAGAATTGCAACGCGATAATAGACGATTAAAATTATCAGGGTTCAATAGAGTTAAAAGCCTTTAAAGGCTTTTAAGAGAAAGGATTAAATGTTAATGAAAAATTTAGACTTTTATTAGAAGAATGACAAAATATGCGGTTATAAATGAGAAGTAATAGGTTAAAATAAGAAACACATTTTTAAGCTGTTTATGGGACATCCATAGATAGATCTTGAATTTGCAAATATAACAACAATACATAAACTAGATGCCCGCAGCTCTATTCAGACCGAAGAATACGGGCAATAAAGAACATCTGAGGAAATGTACTATTATCGTATTGTGTTAAATTGAGACTTCCTCTGCCCTAGTCTCTTGAAACAGAAGCTCATAACGGTAAGGGCCGAAACCTGTCCTATTGTCTACAGGTAGGTACCATACATGGTTAAACTCATTTAATATCTGAACAGTTATATGTTTGTCATGTAAAAGTCCAAAATCATAAAGATACAATACAATTGAAGTTGATAATAAAATTTGAATCTTCATCGTTATCTGTTTTATAGGTGAATTACAGTCGAGAGAGCAAATCTAAAGCTATCGCTTTATTAACATACCTTAGATAATACGCAAGCGTTGTTGGGTTGTAAAACGGTCGTAAACGAGAATGAGGTGAATATTGGAACAATTCTGAAGGTGTACTCCTGACTCATGTAAGTACTTACGTGAAAATACGCAGTAATGTTATTATACCTGGGAATTTTATATATTCCCGGCTCTGCATCACCGTTGTTTATGCTTGAAAAAATATTCATGAATGAACATGAACTACGTAGGTATACGTTATTAAAAGACAATGACCTGAGGATAAATAACATGAAAAAAACTGTGTATACAAATTTTATAGGTTACGTTTACGTTACGTTTAAGTTTGAAATAAATTGATAAATAATGATATTCTCTGAATGAGGAAAATAACATTTAACTGTGTTCAGTTTAAAACATTGTATTGACATGTAAGAATGTAGCTTTTTGTTTCAAACACGCGGAACCATAGATAACGCAAATACAATAAACAATATTAAACAAGGTCATCGTAGCGCTCCGGAAAACTGTATCAACATCCTGAAACAACATCATGGTGGAAGAGGAAAAGTTTCCAATGCCAGGAGACCAGCTAGAGCGATAGATATTGACGTACCTACCAACATGTTTTGCAACAAACAGTGGAAAAGAACCAGTTCCCTCTAAAGAGAATATTTATTATCATTTTATGTAACGCCTATTCAAATGAAGAGGAATTTATGAATTTGATGTCGATAATGTTGTAATACTGAGAATTTGGGAGAACATTTAAATGAAGGCTTTAATACTTGTTGTATTGTAACCAGATAAGCTAGGTAACCATTGAAATGACAAATGAGATCATTTTTATGACGTTTTTGGGTCAAAAACAATCTTTATCTTGAATGGACAATACGATTTATCACAAATGTAAGTTTCAATCCTGACTTGAAATCAAAAGCATGGGATAGCCTAAAAAAACTAACAATAAGACGAAAATAGCTCGTCCCCATAAGAATTCCAAAGGACAACGATCGGAGGGCAGATCATAAAATGATTTGCTGTCCAATGAACGTGATGGAAGAGTATTGAACCTGAAATGCTTGCATTTTAATGGCAATACTGCTTTTTAGTTGAATTTTTCGCTCATACTGGGATACTGGTTCGAATCTCAAGGCTTCGTTGATGCTAGCAGCTTAGAGACATTCTTGACTCCTGAATAAAGATTCACTGCAGTAGAAATGTGATATTATGTATGAACCAGAACATGCTTGATGCATATCAAGAAATGAGAATGGGCTAGCACTACTAAATATACTGGGTGGATATTTTGAGAAGGCATATTTTCGAGAGGACCTCTGAAATTGCGAAAAAAATCAAAAGTAAAAGCTGTTCAGCATGACGGATGAATTTAGTATGGGTTATGAAAATATGCCATCTCGAAATATCCAGCAGGTATACCTAGTTATTTAGATCGTGAAGTAAATATATTTAATTATTAATACTTAGATGTTAGATGTATTTACTTATGTTTATGGTTGCCAACATGCACGAAATTATACAAAATTTTTGTGAGCTTTTTCCCGTTCAAATTAAACTCCCGTTTTTGAAGTATTTTTGGTCTCTACCTTTTCAAAATACATTTTAAAAACCCAAGATTGTGCTTATCTTTATCCAGGATATTCATTCTATCTACGGAAGCTCTGAAGCTCTTAAAACAGTTTCTTTTGAGGTTGCTGTAACATGACACATCACATTATGTTCCTTTTCCAACCACTTTAAAAAATTGAGGCAATATTGTGGGCTGACAGATGCGTTTGTGTTTCGAATTTCAGCACGGTCTCGTGGTTCGCTTACTTATTTTTTTAGAGCCTGGTGTCTTTCCTGTTTTGCACCTTGGCGTTTTTCAATTCTCTTTTCACGTACGCGTGTTAATTATATGTCAGTTATTATACTTTACCTACATCTGTTAAAACGAATCTTTATTGTTGTATATTCAATGAACAATTGATGATTATTTACGCAGAAATCTTGATATTTAAATATTTGCAAAACAAAATATTACTTAAAAATATCTCCGATGTGTGGGGTTTGGTTTATGTGTCGTTTCATCACGTAGTCTTAATGTTGAGATCCATTTCTAAAGTGATTTACTAAGATCTTACGGATATCACGTAATATAAAAAAAATCATAGCAAGGAATGTTTTCAAAATATTGTTTATAATAAATAATCACGGACGCTGCTCCAGTTACACCTTCAATGCAGAGTTAGTATGGTACGATGCGGAAGTTTACAAAACAAGATTCTTTTCTGTAAACATAGTTTATTTCTGTCATTTACCAGAATATTAATATTTTAATTGCTGAATGAATTATAACGAAATTTCTTCAAAATTTACGACGCACCTGCTACCTATAGCAGATGTTTTAAACAAACAGCGTTCAAATATGGAGTGCAAATATAAGAACCCAAAACGGAATAATTATAAGCTCAAAAAACTCGTTTACCGAATGCACTTTTGCAGATGGCAACACAGCGTGCTCAGACACACTACGCGGTTTTAAATTTAGAACGAGCTTTACTTACCATCTGACATCTTGTCGGTTTCAAAATTAGAACAATGTGTTCGATGGATCCCTTTCTCAGCTGCTAAATTGAAATCAAAGGTGATTGTATTTTTTATTTTTATATTGACTACATACTACAGAAAATATGAAGAAGATAGTTGCGAATTCATCTCGACTAAGCATATCGATTGAATAACATAGTAGTACTATTTTTTTAAACGAAACGTTTTCAATCTCTTTTTACTTGCGTTTTTATACCATATGGCGCCACACTCAAGTTAACGGCCACTTCAAAGTGTCATGTGAACAATATTTATTGCCATTAGCTAGGCATTGACAACACATACAGACAGACAGCTAAATCCACTTGTTATAAATTGTTCCTATTCACAATTCGTTTGGACAAGGCCAGTGGAACGATATTAATCAAAGTTGACGACTATGCCGTTCTTGAATTAATTTAATTGATCAAACCGTATTGAGCAAAAATATCCAGAAACACGTATGTATACTTATACGAATTTAGCAAATAATACTAGTAGTAATAAAAATTATTAAAGTATAAATTATGGTAATCTATTGCATGGAACTGAAAAATATTTTAAAATAGTTTTGGCCGTTATCAATGAGCCAGTCTGCCTCCTTTTCACATTCTGTTCTGACATAAAAAAAAAAGTCAACATAACACTAACTAAGTAAGGTCCGTAAGGTTCATATTAGCTAGTCTCTTGCTCTACCAAACGATATTTTTGAGCGATAGAAAGGGATGAAGATATCCGTTGCCGTGCGAAAGATGAGAGAACGTAATACGGACCTAAATATTCAAAATTTAAATTAAATATTGGATGGATGCTCTTTTCTTTATTTATATTTTGAAATGCGAACTGCAGAATATAGGCGGTTGTATAAATATTTATTTAAACAATATGTACCATTGATTTTAAATTTCGATCGGCAATAGGTAAGTAGTTGATTGTGAAAATCAAAGGCATGAACTTGTAGCTCAACCTACCTACCCCTCTTACGAACTTCCTTGTTTTCACACGGTATTCGTACCAAAAGTTCTAGGTCAATAATTTAGCGAATAAATCAAAGACTAATAGTACTAATTCTATTGTAATCGAGACGTGCAAAAATCCACGTTATTTCGCAAATTGTAACTGATAATATATTTCACCTCACGTATTTTCAAAGTCATAGCCATTTATTCAGTTTAGGCCCAATGAGGATAAGTTTATAAAGGTCTATGAAGTTATAAAAATATCTAAGCCGGAAAATTGCTGCAAATGAAAAACAGACACCCTAGCCATTGGGTGCGGTGCGAGTGCGAGCGGTCGTTTTATTGTTATGTTTATATTTGGAAAAAAGGATTTACTACAATGTAGGGTCAGCCCCAGGGTATTAAAACGACCATCTACTTTTGGGGCTGACTGTACCTATTATATTTGCAAAGGAAACAAAAAAATATTATAGATATATGGGATATGGGCAACTTTCAGTCACCTTTTCATCCGAGTTTAAAATGCAAACGGCCAGACAATATTTTTTTTATTATGAGCTTAGATTGATAGTCATCTAATGTCAAAGAGTTACATAGAAGAAAAAAAAATAGCGAAATGGTCGCACGCGTGCGTCTTGTTATGATATTTATGCAGCATAGGTAAGTACCTACCTATAATTTAAAAAAAAATATTAATAAAATAAATTAATTTAAAAGCTGTTTTAAGCTATAATTAGAGCTTTATGTTATATAATACACTAGCTTCCGCCCCGCGGTTTCACCCGCGTTCCCGAGGGATCTTATGTTTTCCTCGATAAATGGGCTATCCAACACTAAAATATTTTTTCAATTCGAACCAGTAGTTCCTGAGATTAGCGCGTTCAACCAAACAAACAAACAAACTCTTCAGCTTTATAATATAAGTATAGATAGATATATTATGTATATCTGCAATCGCGTAGGTAGTGAATACCGATTATCTAACAAACAAAAAAACTAGTTTCGCTTAACACTTACGTCTACATCTTCTATGTCAATGTCATTCAATATTATTTGTTTGTAGGAAGCGACATTCCAGTTCGAAAATCAAACGTCATTATAAACAAAAACTCGTTTTTAAATTTGGAATATCTAAGAATATTTTTTATTATTTGAATAGATTTGGACACGAGGTCTCAGAGAAATCGTTGTGACAAATTAGTGTCAAATGCGAGTCCATCAGTTTTGCAATTAGTGGAACAAAATTATTATCAATGATTATTTGCATTTTAAACAATCAATAATAAATTAACCAATTTGGATAAATCTCTACATAGTAGGTATAAAACAAAGTCGCTATCTGCCTCTGTCTGTTACTCCGCATACATCTTCTAAAACACGCAACAGATTTTGATAAGGTTTTCACTAATGGAAAGAGCGATAAACGAAGAAGGTTTGTTTATATTACTTGTAAATATTTGGCTGAACTATCGTACGAAGCCGGGGCGGGTCGCTAGTTTAACATAAATTGAACTGGAATGACAAATATTCTACGATAAAGTTAGTCACATATTGTGTATTAGCGTAGTACTTAGTAAGTAAAAGCATATTTTTAACTAATATTGCCAAATAAAAATACAATAACTTTTATAATAATTATCCCATACCTACACTGTACACACTTTCTGCCGATTTTCTATAAAAAATATATGGAAATATAATCAGTGAAAGTACAAGAGGATAGACAGACTTCGTCAGTATGTCTAAGTGTATACAATTTATTTAATTTCGGTGGAAACAACGTCAACGGCACATAACGGTATTTTGCGGTCTGTCGAGGAAACTGCAGTTAATAACTGCTACTATACAATGAGCAATGATAACTTGGATAACGTAAAAAAAAAGAAAGAAATGAAGGACCAAAATTAGGGATCTATCAAGATTGTCAAAACAAAAACAGTTTCAAAACTTGTTTCTTTTTTAATCACATCCGCACGACATTTTTTCGACAACTAAAATCAACAAAAGAAAACGGAAGTAAAAAGATAACTTTATAATGTTGGTGTTGCCAACATGCTCAATAATGATTTACTTATATTAAATTCTGATAACATTCTTAAAATAGCATCTAACATTTATCACACAAATTAATTATGCTGATGATGATGATGATCATAATTGGTACGAAATACTTCAATCAAATTGGCTAGATTTAAAACAATTACCTAGATACCCTTAAAAATTATTACCGACTAAGTAACTACTGGGTGAATAAAAAAACCACATAAACTAAGTAACAAAGAAAATAAAACTGGAAATATCAGTGTTTTAAAAATATCCATTGCGTCGACTTTTCCTTATAGTCTTGTCTTGCCTTCGGCTAAACTGCACGTAAGTAAATCCACGAAGAACTGCATACAATCTATGATTCATTGCAAATAACCTGCTTGCAAGTGCAAGTAGTCTGCT
The DNA here is from genome assembly GCA_951216915.1 of Tetheella fluctuosa. NCBI lineage: Eukaryota > Metazoa > Arthropoda > Insecta > Lepidoptera > Drepanidae > Tetheella > Tetheella fluctuosa. Next base: position 2,818,084 of record OX578238.1, read on the forward strand.
AGTTTGTGGATTCAACAAAAATAAAGTAAGAAATGAACAATGCAGTCGAATTCACAAAGAACTTGAGCTAAAGACATCGGACAAAAAAACCGTTAAAGCACGCTTGGTTTTAAACCGCGTACAAAATCTAAAAGCATTGACCTTTTTGTTTCTATTTAATTGTTTTCGAATAAAAAGTGGGTATTTATTTTTTCAATTTTCTGAGAAAATTATAGCGTACATGAAAATTATAGGTGGGTGATAGATAACCAAATTATAGATTAAGTTTCATCTGAATAGGCAGAGGTAGTCCGTCATCACTCATCAACCGCTGGATTCAATATTTCGAAAATTGATTTACTATAAACCGATGGAGTAGTCGAGTTGTCGACTGTAGACCACGCACAGACAATTGAAGTGTGGATACGAAAATTGGAGGATCGTAAGTTGTGGTAACTATTGAGAAAGGCCTATCATATGTCCAGCAGTGGACATATGATAGGCTGATGATGATGATATGATAGCAGTCATATTTACACAGACGTCAATGTAGATATGACCAGGAATACCAGGATTCGGGCCAACAGAAATAGATTGAATTGATAATCCAGATCCAGATTTTAAAGTTTTTCAGGGCGCAACAGTTGCTAGTTGGTCAGCTTAATCAAGAATATGAATGGTTTATCAAGATTACTTGAATTATTAACTTCGGATATAAGAATATCTAACAATGGTTCAGGCTTACCTCAGAAATATGTTTAAACATTGCACTGTTTACAATTAGGTCTTGTTATTGGGCGACTAAAATACGGGTTTTACTTGCCGAGATTATGGGGCTAGTGTGATAATAATCGCTCGATGCTGATTTATCTAATCAATAATAATGATAATAATAAAAAATCAAAGACAAATAATTTGCGCATTGTACACTTTCGGAGCAAGACTCATTCTCATCTCTTGCGCTATCACAAAGAACTAGTAAATCACGCTAGCGCAAGAGCAACGAACTAGTGTTTATTTCGGTTACAATGTTATGGATCTTTGTTTACTCACTAAACATGATTGGCGGTAACTGGCGATTGGCCAATGCAATGGACAGTTTTACTGGGAGTTTCGCAAAGCGGCGCGTGCGCAGGTTTCCGGAGTAATTTACATTTAAGGAGCATTTTCTTCTACTTAGCTATACTGCCGTATAAAAGCCCATGTCATTTTAAGTTTTTTTGCTTGGTCACCTTGAAAATTTAAAACATGTTTGATTAAATTACATCCTCGATTATTACCAGGCCTTCCAAGGTCGAAGCAGGTAAAATAGCTAGAAAGTTGAACTTTTTTTTTTATTGTAAACCAGTAAAGCGTAACCAATATTATAATGTTTCAAGTATCGTTTCGAAACTGAGTAAAACCTAAATAATGTAACCAAGCATTTAAAGAAAATTCCATTGCTTTATTTTATGACAAACATTAAGCACGTAACTCAGAATTTGGAGATTTTCATTCTATAAGAGAGTTAAATCTCTTGAGATGCTTCTTCTGTGAGGCACTTTGAATCTATTTTGCGAGTAAATTTAATCAAAACAATTTCAAAACGAATATTTGGATGGCGTGATTGTAATGATAGTCTAGCTTTCACTAAAAATTATAGCATTCCGTCAAAATAAAGGAATACCATAAATAACCCTCGAAGCAACAAGGCATCGCGTGTTGATCGCCTACTTGAAGCAAATTAGCTAGCCATGTCCTGTGCTAAATTCTCATTTTCATTCCATAATTTACGACCAGTCTATTAAATATAACGTTGCAAATATATTTTACGCTTTTTACAGAGTGCCATTTAGGATCAATTACCTAATTGGTGACCGGCGTGTTAGACCTCGTTTTTGGAAACTAATGGAAACTAGCCGTTATGGGCACGGCCTTTTGTTGTCGGGTGTTAATTTTAGTCTGTTAGTACGTATGTACCTATAATAGCATAAAAGATTCCATTTTGCGAGCAAAACAGAGTATTGTAAGCAGATGAAATACCCACAACAAAAGCCAAAAAGCAGGAGCACAATACTTTATAAGATTCGTTGGTGGGGTCTGCAGTAATTCTGAATCCTTTATAAGATGTTCTGTAAATACTATTCTCTTGGAATTGGCGTCAAGATGGTCATAGACCATTATTGTGTATTATTAATATACCCTCCTCCTCTTATGAGCAAGAGTTATAGCGTCTTACTTGTCACAAAGATTTGACACCCTCTTATAATAAATTTTTAATTTGAAGTCTTTGATTTCAAATTTTCATTTCACTGATATCAATCAAATAATGATTACTGCTACTTACTGATAGAAATAAGCTACCCATACTTTATGTTTAAAAGCTCAAAAATGGATTATTGCGACTCAATATCTCCAATCCGATACCGATTCACAATACATTATGCAGAGGAATGAGTAATAGCTCGATCTAATATAACGTCGAGATTGTTATTCCCGTTTTCTATTGTTGAATGTTCTTGGGCAATTGCAGTGAACGGCACAATAATAGTTATATCGCGGTCGCACGTGCGTTTGTGACTTCAGCTTTTGTGTTATGTACCTACTTAGGTAAACCCTTTTTTGTATCTTACTCTACTTTATTTTGATTTTCTAATACGGATAAGGATTACTAGTTGTTCGTTTTGAATAATATTTTATGTGTCTGTAGGTCAACATTTTTTGTTTAGATCTAGATTTTCATCAAAAAACAAAAGAGGAAGCGATGTTGCTGGTTAATTTTAATAATTTAACCAAGTGAGTTGTTAAGCAATGACTAAGAATCAACTACGCAGTACAGTAATTTCGTTACAGCTGTTAATTAATTACTTCACTATATTCGGTCTACTTAGTATTCATTAAACACTGTCTTTGCTTAGATAAGACTAAATAAAATGTCTATACCATTTTTTGCTTTTGAAATCACATTTTTATAACTCAGATGCGGCTCGAAGAACCAAGTTTTAAAGAATTGATAGATTGCAAAATTAGTCGTAGTAAATCTCCATGGTCAATGTTGTCTAGAGTAATCAAATGTAAATACTTGATGTATAAATTGCGTGTACACTTGCCCGTACAGCTTTGGCCTAAAAAGTTTAACCTCTCGCTCCACCAAGGTGTACTACATAGTTAACTTGATTTAACAACTCTTATGCAAATCAATTTTAGTAGGTATTCTTTACAGAAACCAGATCAAACTGTTGCTCTCCGGCATAAAAAATGCCTATATGTATTTGGTAGATTTAGTATTCGGACTTTTGCATATGTTTGTAACGGATATCGGCTCGAAGGACCGATCAAGGCTTTATTAGGTCGATCATTAAAGTGATAAACGGATGTATCGTTAATTCGAAAGTTGTAGGATTTCAATGAAGTTAAGTGAAATAAAAAGGATGAACAAGTTTGCAAATGTGACACCATATGGTTTTGCATTCGCATTCGCCTCATGACGCAGTTTTGTAGGGCAATGTCAGCAGTACGTGAGAATGAGGAAATAATAACATTAGTCACTGCTATACTACTGTCAGCTTTTTTTTATTACTACGACTAGTATTCATTCTTTGCTTTGTTTTTAATTCACGATTAAAAGACATCACTTTACTAGGAAAAGAGAAGCAACTGCCTATCTTCACTTTCCTTCTCTTTCACTAGTAAAGCACTGTCTCTTGATTTTAAGATATTATCTGCGCCATGTGTGACACGCACAATGACCTTATCCATTTTAAGGTGTTGTTTTTTTTTTACTATTTACAGAATATTTTAACTAGCGCGCAAACGCTTAGAATTTCCCTTTCCCGTGGGAACATAAGGATATAAAGTACTCTTATATAGAAATGCAACGTGGTGCAACAATTTCAAGTTAATCCATATACTACTTTTCGAGTTTTGCAGTCACAAACATAAGGAAGCTGATTTTTTATATAAAAACTAGCTGTTCTGCGCGGTTCACCCGATATAAAAAATAGTTTACGACCGATTCTCAGACCTACCAAATATGCACAAAATTTTCGAATCGGTCAAGCCGTTTCGGAGGAGTATGGTAAATAATATTGTGACACGAGAATTTATATATACATATAAGATTAGAAAGAAAGAATCGTTTTTTTTCATCTATGACATATTTCATCAAGAGTAATAATATAATGTAAATATAATTTTACCCTTATTATGTGTATCTAAAGGAAAGAAAAGGAGGATTTGCTAATAACATTGAAAATCGTGAGCTAAAAAAATCCAACACTTCATATAAGCTTTCGAAGACGTGGCGATCATGATGCTGTTGGAATTTTAATAAGTACTTTATCTAGGAAACATTAATAGTCCGCTAGGAAAGACGTTTATTACCATACGATTCTACCTGATCGATTAATAGGCTTTGTCGGTTACATTAAACTTCTTTAAATAGCTTTGCATTGCATTTTATTGGTCATGTTTGTTTCAATCTATCATTGTAACAACCTCATGGATACCTGATTAAGGTCGTCAATACAATGTATTGGCATAAGTCACAGTTTAAAATAAAATTTTACTAAAATCTCAGAATGTTCAGAATATTACGGTTTATGTCATCACATAGTAAGTAAGTAATCTGAGTTTATGTAGAAATTTCAATTTTTTAGTTGAGTATGTTCAACTTTATCTCATTTCTTTGATTTTCAACTAAAATATTCTACATTGTCTAAATTATCCAATTATTCATTTTTGTCTGCAATGTTTGATGACTTTCCTTACTTCATTAATGTCACATTTCTTTAGTTATAACTAGATTGTTTTATTACATTATATATTAGTTTCCTGTAGCGTAAGTTAGTTGGACGTAGTATTACTCGTAAGTGTGAATGACCCGTTGAATTTATTATGATTGTTTTCATCATGTACCAGTTTATTACAATCCAACATAAAGTGGAACATTCAGGTCGAGGCGTGTTATAGGCTAGAATTTTTGTGTTTATTATACTGTTCATGTAGGGTGTCATTCCATTTATAACCTAGTTACCACGACATAGTGTATAAATTACTTTATTAATTCCATCTGTTTAAAATTTATTTCCTTTTTTTTGTGTAGCAACACTAGTCAAATCTTAATTAAACAGTAAAAGTGATCGGACGTGACGTCACGCGAAGGAAACGCCCGTGTCCCAGCATGGAAGTCATCATTCCCATACACCGTCTAAAGCAGAACAGTTACATCCAGAAATAACACTTTAACCACTTAAACGGGACCTCTCATATTTCCCCCCCTCTGACACATCTTACAACCAAAATGTAGGGGAAAGCGGCTCAGCATCGTATTGACAATTTCTATAAACAGCTGTTGACGAAGTGAGTGCGTTGCCTTGTGGGGATTTTTTCTTATTGCAACCTATGTAATGACGTTGTTGAACGATTTAAGCGGAGCTTCAATAATGGATATAAAAATATAGTAAAAAATTAAGACTGGAAATAGCACTCTGCAAAAGCTAATGAATGCAGTTAAAATCAACTTAAATAGGCATATAGCATGGGTTTAATGATTTAGTTTGCGAAGATATTGTTGATTCCTCTTCTAAAGTAAAATCTGCTCTCCAAATTGATTCTTAAGACTATTACGACTATTGATTGTGATATTTCTGAGTAGGATACCAAAATATCTGCCGCAAAAAATATTAAAACGCTTGATAATCAGCGCTTTTTACATACACTTTGTTAAGCGTAACGGTTTCCCTACAAAACGTTTAAATCGTGTAACAAGCATAGGACTAGCTCATAAATACGACGGATTTCTAAGAATTCATAACATTAAATAGTTTCTCCATGAGTAACAAGGACCATGAACAAGAACGGCGCGGGCGCATACAGAACACGAGAATATCAGTCACCGTGCTACGCTCATAAAAGTCTCCGACGACTAATAACAATAAAAACTTCTTAAAAAATAAACAAGGGAACGCATCGCTATGCTCGCACTGGTAATGCACATGTTGTGACGTAAATGAACGCGCCCAAACGGATGTAAAAAAAACGTATTTCCAAATTCTAAATTTTGATGGCGAACTTGAAGAATCGAGGCCCGAGGCGCCATGCCCGATGCCACGTGCCGTAGGTACTGTTTATTTGCCTAATTTTATTCGTAAAACTATTTTGAGAGAGAATGACTCACGTATTCGAAAGAAAGGTATTGAATAATAATTTATTTTATAATACATCACAAAACTTTCAATTAGCATAGTTAAGGACATGTGCAATGAATCACGATTGACGACTGTATCCATCGGAAATCGTCTGTGATTCACTAGGAAACAACAGAATCGTGCAGAATAAAAATTCAATAAAATAACAGTATCCGTTGGTCTCGGACAGCGACCGAGGGTCAGCCAATATATAAATATATATATATTATTTATACCCGTAATCGTATACTCAATACGATTACGGGTACAAATAATAAATTTAAATGTTAATAATGTCGCTCTCCCTACGCCTGCATCCCAAATTGGCGATCATGGATTATTCGATGCATTTCATGCAAATTTCTACATTATCTTGGTCAAATTCTTTACAAAAAAAAAACTTTAAAATACAAGCCATTGAACTGAAACACTGATTCTTTCCTCGCCGCCAATTCGAAAACGCTGTATACGTACCACCTAATTAATATCCTTTAGTATTATTTAATAGAGCTATCATTTTGATATGTAAAAGATCTAAAATAGAGGTAAATAATTAATAGGGAAAAAGTGATCCAAGGGTGGTTTAATGGAGTTGAATAATCCAAATGTTCTTAGGCTTGTAAATACGCCTCAAAAATAATAGGCTTTATTTAGCCAGGTGTTTATTCAAATCTTACCTCTATCCTTTATTGGGGCGTACGTGTAGCCCCGTGCCTAACCCCTTTTTAGCAACACGTCAGATATTCTGATAAGAACTTCCCCGTTTAATTATAGGCTGTATGCAAACGACTTCCTTCATGGGATCGAAATTTATTCATGAGTATGCCATGCAAAACTTTTAAGGGTTTGGGAAGTAACATTTTGTAATGCACCAAAACCGGCTTCCTTTGTGATAATGGTCGTATTTATGAATTTCAGATTGTAACAATGTTAATATGAATGCGAAGGTGAGTCTGTCTGTCTGTTTGTTACGTTGAATATGATTGATATGTTAAATATGATTTCGACAACTGATATAACATAACTTGAAGCCTTTTTTTCTCTGCAATACGGGTGATCCACGGCCGCTGAACCATTCCCAACTGTACATTAATTAAACTAATATTCTAAATCTATCTATAAGTACACTTTTCGTTGTGAATAAATAGGCTTTGTTTCGTCGAAATTGGCTAACGGGGAAAAAGTTATAGACATTTTATAAAGTCTGCGCGAGCGAAGCCGCGGGTGAAAAGCTAGTTAGTTATATTATTATAACCTAATAGGCATCCTAAAGAAATTACCTACACATATACTGAGTGGATATGTTGAGATAGTGAGTCTCATAGTAAAAGTTAATCAAGTAAACCAACCTATCATTGGATTCAAAAATATAGGATCTCGATAATCTCGAAATAGATCCGCACGTAATATTATTTTACTTTGTTTAGGCAAAGCCTAGAAGGAACTGCCTCTCAAGTGCCGCTGCACGACACCAATACGTGTTTGGCGACAGATTTACAACTTGAAGGTGGTAGCCAGCCAGGCGGGTACTACAAAGTATGTATTATGTACATTTTACAATTCGTGGAGTGGGGTCCTGATGACTTGTTGTATTACAGGTTTTTTTTAACTCTAAATCAGCAATTTTATAGACATAGAATATACATAAAAATGGATCGCCGAAATCCAAACGACTGCACCAAATTGGATAAATCTTTCTTTTATGTGTTCGATATTGTCAGAAGGTTTGTATGAAAAAACGGGAACGCGGGTGAAACCGCGGAGAACTGCTAGTTTTATATAATTTAAAAGATACTTTTTTAAAGTTTATTTTTTTTGTTATTATTTATATTTACATTAGGTACATCGCAAGTCGCAACCTGAATAAGGGTCACTCCAGTACTTCGCAACAACGGATACCGTACGACGGAAGTCCGGCGATACCGCGCTTTTACCGCCATGTTACAGAACTAATTAGTATTTTATTGAATACACTGAGTGGGCAATTAAATGCTACTATAGTTGTTTCAGGTATAATTAAGTGTCTAAATATGTGTTATAAATAATTAAAATTGTCCATTGCATAGACCAGTGGTTCCCTAGTAGTGGTACGCGTACCCCAGGGTGTACGCGAAATTGAATCAAGGGGTACGCGCGGCAATCTCTTGACTAAGATAATTTAATCAATAAAAAACAAATGCCCAAATATATTTTTAATCGATCATGTAAATATGCACCTTGACTCAACTCGAAGATCATTTTTTTTAGTTATCATTCCTGCCTAAGATTCCTGCAAAGAGAATTCGAGTTTGAGGTATATCTTGAAGTGGTACGCAGGAAAATCTAATTGGGAACCACTGGCATAGACCATTTAAAACATGTACTCACCTTTCTGGTAAAACTTGAGACTATGAATCAAACAATAGGTTAAAGGGGGTCACACATGGCGAAGATACTATGATATTTTATCTTAAGATCATGAGACAGCATTATACTATGAAAAGAGAAGCAACGACCTATCTCTTACCTACCTACTTTCCTTCTCTTTCGCTGGTAGGTATAGAGTGCTCATATATCTTAAGATAAAATATTATCGTATCTTCGCCGTGTGTGACCCCCTTAAATGTTGTCTATTTTCTAGATATATTGGTAATTTAATAAATAGGTTTAGTCAAGTAAACTTCTTATGAAATAATGCATTATCTGTCTATATATAATACATATACTATACAGGGTGTTCAGTAGAACATGTGGTAATGGAGGGCAGGTAAGACTATTAGCAATAATGTAGTGCTTCAAACCACCCTCACATGCTTCTCGTAATTTTTTATATACTTTTATATTATTAACTTAAAACATTGTTTTGAATAAAATATAATTACTTATATATAAACTTGATGAAAGAACATAAATAAAAATATTTTTTAACAGTTTTATTGTTCAAAAAAATATCTTACTCAGTAAGAAGGTTGAATTTCGAAAAGATTCAATATTTAAAAGAAATTTTTGTGAACTTGGAGAGGGATATTTGGACCACGATTTTGTTGTAAATAGTCCTACTCCCCCTTACCATATGGGATATTAACTCCTGAACATGCTGCATGCTGTGTAAAAGGAGAATTTGACTAACAGACTTATTGCACAGCCCAAACTGGAGGATCTAGAAACTTGAATGCAGGTCCCTTAATATAAGCTGAAATTTCTATGTGTGAACATGCTAATCTCAGAAATTACCACATTGTTTTTATTCCAATTTCTTTACCCATTTATTGATGAAGGCTATAAAACATTTTACGGAGCACAACTACTCTTTAAACATGAAATGAAATATTTTATTCATTCAAATAGGCCTTCACAGGTACTTATGAATTAACAGACTCTAATGCTCGGTTTGAAAAACTGCTTTTACTGAGAAGAGCAGACAATAAACTCAATGATTAATATTTTCACAACAAAATTAGCAGGGTTCGAGGATATATATCAATGGTTAAAAGTATATCATGATATATATCAAATGATTTTTTATGATATATATCAATACAAAAATGGTTTAAAATTTTATAATATTAAGTAATTTTTGGCGTTTGTTACTGTATTTCTAGTTCCCAAATGTAGATGGCGTTGAAGTAGAGTTAAAACATACTCCCTAATAGTAAGTTTTAATCCATAAATGGCAACACTTCTGCCGGCATTAATGGCATCAGTTGTGTCAGAAAAAAATCATTATGTACGAAAGAGTAAGTTTTTTTGTGTTTAATCTATTATTTTGTACAGAGAAAGTAAATGACAAAGTGCAAAAACGATTTTACTTCATTATTGATATTTTTATTTGTCTGATTTTAAGTAAGTACCTAAATAAATAAAACATTAAAAACATTTTAGTTTTTTTTTAAATAATTTGTTATGTTTATGTAACACATATGCAAATAGTATACATAAATAATACAATAAAATAATAATATGGCTTTCATACAAAATGGATATATATCAAACTTTTGATATATCATAAATATTCGATATTTTAACCCTGAAAATTAGATATATTACATAAAATGTAGCCTGCAAGAGCGAGCGCTACACCCAACCATTGTTGTAATTTAATTATTCATTAATGTTATGGTATTCCTTCTTGATTAAAATGGAATTAATACATTATTGAAGCATATACTGTTCCAAAATTTTTTGAACTTTTTGAACATAATAAATAGGATATTTTTTATTGTATTCTATATTTCAGACTATGCAGCTTGTACCTACTATGGAAACTAAATAACAGATAATATCTCTACAAATACAAATAGTAGCATATTATATGCACATATATTTATAAATAATTAGGACCAGCCACAGAAATATTTATGCACACAAATGTTTGTCCTGATTGGGCATCAAACCAATAATCTTACCCCCACACCAAACAACTGTCAGAAGTCATGAGTCAAACTCCGAGGTTGCATTTTTTTTCTTTTTGAATTTATAAGAGTGTGAAACAACCAAGAATCATTCCAACTAAATTATAATAATTATTTAAGTGGATCGCGTTTTAATATCACTCTAACTAAAGCATTTAGCAAGACAATATAAACTATATGTTTCTACTTTTTCCCAAGTAACGATCGAAAGAATAATGAAGCAATCCAAAAAACAAATTTGATGCACAGCAATATTATAAAACTTGAACTTACTTAGCTCCTGGGCTGCGCAGTCCTTTGTCAAAGCTAATAAAATTAACAGATACACCATACACAGAACGCTCGCACTGTCACCAAACATTTTTAAACTGAAAGTTAGTTTGGACATTTCTCTGAATATCTAATCATATATAAGAAATTAAAAATTGTAAAGATTCATTTTGTAACAAGGCACTGCACATCATTCAAAAAAGCGATACAATACAAATTACAAAAATAGTTGCTTGGACGAACTATCATCACATCTATCTACTCGTCCACCTACTGATTGACTGACTGACTGACTGTGACTGACTGACAGACAGGGGTTGGTTGGTTTGACTGACTGTCAGTGTGACCAGATTTAAGTTGACGATCTTGCTAGTTGCTGTACTAAAAACTGCGATCTGCTAAACTTTTTCGAAAAATGCCAAAAAATACTTACGAATTAATTCATATTTAAAAGTAGATCGTACTAATATTATAAATGTGAAAGTATGTTTGGATAATGGTATGTTTGTTACAAATTAACTTCATAATTTGAAATAAATTTCGCACACAGATAGAAAGAAAGAAAGAAAATCTATTTATTTGACAAACACAATCAACAAAAAACATTAAAATAAAAAAGGCATATAACAATAAAAGTACATGTTGACCGTGCGGCCAAACAGGACATCAGCTCAGCATAATGCTACTGACTACCATTTTGTCAGCAGCGCTGATTTTCAGTTGACGCCTATCACGGTTGACGAATAGAACATTATTGAATATTGCACGTTTTACAAAATGCCACATTAAAGAAATAAATAAAAATTACATTGGAGTTATCCTTAGCTCTTGATAGCCAGGATGAAAAAATTGGATCTTCCTCTCAACTCGGAATGATAATCCTGGTCATATTTTTTTAAAATTTTGCATTGGTACACAACAACACAACTGACTATGACTACCAATGACAACAGTTAAAATATAACTACAACACCACGAGAGATAATACACGTGTTCGGGGAATTCTCCTGAAATAGTTCTAAACAGTTGCCAGTTTTTTGCAAAATGATAGAATGTAACTAAAAGAGAAATTCAGTTTTTTAAATAAATAAATATATTCTGGGACATTCCTAAATACCGCTAAATACTGCTAGTTAATTTTTGTTAAATTTCTGCTTAGATTTTTATTAGATCCTGTTAAAATCTTAAAATTGTATGATGTGCATAATCTGTTATGCCTTAAATTAGTGGAGAAATCAGTTAAAATGGCAGGATCTTGCTAAATCAGGTCACACTGCCCACCGCCCGTTACCCGTTACGAAAGAAAACTTTTATTCATTTGGGATCAAAATTATTGAATAAATATGATAATTTAATGTATGATTATGAGTGTGATATGATTATTTTATTGAAGAGCATCATGAGAAAAATAAACAACATTCAAGTTAAGTGACATTATATTAAAAACATATAGGTACTATATTATTTATTTATTTATTTATTTATTTAATTATAACGGTAGGACACCAATTACAATAATTAAATATATTCTATTTAAAAATAACAAGTAGTAAAATAATAAAGAAATAAAAAGAACAACAACGTGAAAATAAAATATAAACAAACAGTCATACATCCTTCTCACAGAAACGCAAACACTCAGACAATATATCCGGCCATCCATCCGCAAACAAATCACAATACGGATTAGCCTCCAGGAGAGCGTTGAGTGCAGCGAGGGTACGCGGTATGGGTGAGTTAGCTCGGGCCACAGTGCGACACAATGGCACGGCGAAAAACTTGTGCCTTCTATTTCGTCGATAATTGTCAGGAGTAAAAAGTCGACACAGCTCACCGTGCAGATCTGGTGCATCAATTTTTCCCCGAAGGATTTTGCACATGACTGCAAGTTGGTGCTTTTCCCGTCTAACTTCCAATGAATTATATCCGAGACAACCTAAAAGAAATTTCGTAGGATACATATACGGATAATATCCGTTGATGCGCTTGTATAAGTACCGAAGAAAGGCTTTTTGTACCTTTTCGAGCAAAAGAGCGTATGTTTAACACATACCTACTTCATACGTGCTGTGGTGAGCAAAGGTATACCTACCTACTTATTTAAGTGTCAGTAAAGAAACCTATATCTATATCTACTTCCCTAAATAGTACTAGTTTAGTGTTCATATTTCAGATTTTATTTTATCGATTGGTTAGATTTTAGTAGTATGGTGCATACGAATTTCAAAATAGCGAACCAAAATGGCTTTGATTGATCAACAAGATTCGGTGATTACCAACAAGTGTCTGACTAAATTATCTTCAGTGAACAGATTGGCAACTTTTAAAGTCAAGGATATAAGTCATAGCATTATATTATTATTTTCTCCAAAGAATGATTTTCCTCTGAGCAAATTTTTCCTAGAAAAATTGTCAATTTTTTCGGCCCGTGGCTTCAATCCAACGCATCTGTAATTCATGGTCTCGGGGAAAGCTGTAACAAATACGATATAAAAGTATTATTTATTTACATGAAAATGGTCTGAAAAGTCATTCCTGAGATTATACAGAAGATATATCATGTAAGATCATTAAAATTATCAATACAATATTTTGTATAACATATAGTTGAAATTGAATTCACTCTTGATACAAGTAAAACAATATTATCAACTTATTTTTATGACAAAATGATGTGGTCTTGAGAAAAATTACTTCAAACGCCGGCAACACCAAATAGAAATATTTTTTGGTTATGACTAATTAAATTCAAGATAAATGCATAAAACGAACAAAGTTCTATTTTTAAAGGGTTCATCTATTGTGATTATGTATTTAACAAAAAGAAATTGAAACTATAATATAATGCAAACTATTGTACTTATATTACGAGTGAAAAGACGTGTCTTGAGAAAACGTGGCAAATAAAAAAAATATACATGCGGTATTACTAACTATAAAGGAAAACAAAATAATGACAACTCTAACCTGTTTAATAACTTTTAAAAAAGTCCGTCAAGCTTGCGTTTGTCAGACTTCTATCCGTACTTTAGAAGTAATTTCTACGTAAATTTTCGTGCTCACAGTCTGGTTTAATTTATATTTTAAACACAAAGTCGAAACTAAGGCGGACTGTCAATGTTTGTTTCGCACAGTGCTGTGCTGACCTTGAATAACTGGCACGTGTCATGAAACAGAAAATCATATTATTCTCATTTCTTTACATTACTTTATTTTTTATTTTATTTATTTATTACAAAATCCACAGCTCTTAAAAGTAGATACAATGTACTTATTAAATATAAGACTTACAGCCAATTAAAGATTTACAATATTATGCTTTGACTTATAATTAAAAGGACCAATGTGTGCCCAAAGTGCAGAATACCTATTTGGATTGTGAACAAATTATGTGGTGTGTGTGTGTGTGTGTGTGTGTGTGTGTGTGTGTGCGGGTGTGTGTGTGTAAGGTGTGTACCTATGTATGTAAGGAAGGAATAATGTGAGGTTTTGTATGTACGAGTATAACTCTGTTTAGCCACATTTATTTATTATGTCTGTGATGTTCTTTTTAAATGACGCTTTAGTACAATGGAACACCTTCCTTATTATTTGTACGCAATGTCCTACTTATTATGGAGTTGTAAGCATAATTAGTTTGACTAAGCGGTGTATGAAATAGACTAGTATGTCTTGTACAGGTTGAAGGCACTAGAAGTTGCAGAAAGAGGGATGACAAAGCGGTACTGTCAATGCTGCCACTACACACATTATGCAGGAATAGCATATCTAGTAGGGTGCGCCTGTTCTCAAGAGAAATGAGATGGTAGTGCTTGCATGTAGTTGCGTAGTCGCTGGGTTTATTGTAAGTACGGAAGTTGTGATGATTAAGGAATTTGGATTGTATTTGCTCTATATTCTGTTTATATAATATGTAATGGGGATTCCAAATGTTACTACAGTATTCCAAAACACTACGAATATAAGTAAAGTAAAGTAATTTTAAGCAATCCATGTCTGTGAACGCCTTGCTTACTCGCACTATAAAGCCAAGGCTTTTGTAGGCTTTGTTAACTAGCTGACTGATATGATTTGAAAAAGTTAATTTTGAATCTAGTAGGATCCCCAGATCCTTGATCAATTTAGTTTGATCTAACGGAATATTATCAAAATTGTAGTTGAAAAGGATGGCTTGCCTTTTACGCCTAAACGTGCATTTATTAATGTTAACATTTATACGATTTTCCCTATAGTACTGATGAAGACGACCTAGATCCTCCTGAAGACAGATGCAATCATGCATACTTTTGATTTTATGATATATTTTTGTATCATCCGCGTACATAAGGAATTTTGAGTGATGAAAACACTTTGTGAGATCATATAAATATGACGCGTACAACATTGACTGCGGTTTTTCAAATAAGACTCCACCCATCTAAGCAAGCTTCCACTAATACCCAGTTCCTGCAGTTTGCGCAAAAGGATGATGTGGTCCACCCGGTCGAAGGCTTTTTCGAAGTCCGTGTAGACCACATCAACCTGACCTCCACCATCCATACCACACAGTACATCATTCATAAAGACAGCCGAATTAGTATTGGTATCGGCCTTTAACAAAACCGTGTTGCTGTGGAGGATTAAAGCGAGTCATGTATGGACACAAAAAATTATGAGCAACCCTCTCCATTAGCTTCCCTAAAACATTTAACAATGAGATCGGTCTATAGTTTTCTATTGAGGTTTTAAGACCTTTTTTATGTATCCGTACTATTAGAGCGGTTTTCCAGATGGAGGGAAAGTAGCCATTATTAAAAAGTCTGTTAGAAAGTAAAGTTAAGGGAGAGGCCAGCGAGTTGGCACATTTCACAAAGAAAATGGGTGGAATGCCGTCACTTCCAGCTCCTTTAATAGTTTTTTGATTTGTACCGTAACGATGTTTATATTATTTATTGTATCATCATACACTAGTGAGGTAGAAATAAAGGCGTCATAGGAGCCTGCCGGGCTGGTGAATTTTTTTTGAAAGAAATCATTAAACGCTCTAGATATAGCTTGCCCATCCATCAAATTTTGGTCACAGTAATTCATACTTGGACGTTATTTTTACGTATGCATAAGTTGTTCTCTTTCTTGTATGAATTAGATGCACGATATCTAGTTATATCTATTGGTTTCTCTATCTACCTACAGCGATGGCCCACCGTCTATGATGAGTTCTGTGACATTGTTTGTGACTACATATTGTAGAGATGGGTCTAAAAATAAAAAAGCTGCAAAATTAACACTGCTAATTTTTTTTAGTGTCAACACTTGTTAAATAAATTCTGAGATAGTTGTTAAATTTAACAGTCACAACAACTCACTCCGTACGTAGAGTTATTTATACCCCGCGCATTGCGCACCACACACGGATGGATATATATTTGTCTCGCTTTATCTCACTACTGCAGGCCGCAGACGGAAAAAAGAAAGGACATGATGTCAGGAACTATTAATTTTGTGTTCAGTGATTCAGTGTTCGTTCGATTTAACTGCTAATTTTAATAAATGATAAATTTAACTAAAGTTAAATATAGACTAATCTTTGTTAATAAGTATTTTAATTTACGTGTTTGTCGTTTGGCATTTATGACAACATTTATCATACGTAGCTTGTGTGAATATTAGAAAAAAATCGTTGTAAATAAAAAACGACGATTATAAAAAAATAAATGAAAACTAAAAAAATCTATAAAAAATAAATCGTTGTAAATAAATGATCCTCATTTTAAATACGCCAACAGAAAAAGTTGTCAGTCCTTAGCCTGTGAAAAGTATGAAGGAAATGTGAATTAATTATGTCAACAAACTGTCTGCGTTGAAATTTAACAGTTGCTAAAAATAACAGTTATTTTTAAGTGTTAATTATTATTAACATTAACATTTAGCGGTGTTATTATTTTTTAACGTTTAAGCCCATCTAGCATATTGTTCCGAGACTGCAACACTAGCCACAGAACTCTTAATCCGTAGACAGAGAAACCACAGACTACTAAGGTATATGCTATGGATAACGCATTGTTTACTAGTGTAGACTCTACACTAGTTGTAGAGTCGGCGCCACCACTGAGTTCCGATGGAATTAATGAAAATGGATCTTATTCCTTTCAAAATAGAGGTGGACCTATCGGACTTCAGTGGTGGCGCGGACTCTAGTGCTCTACACTGTAGAGCACAGATAAATTAATATTAGCAATCTTGTAGAGTGCAGTTTCGGAACTACTTTTTATTGAATCAGAATATTTAATTAATTGGCAACATAAGCCAACTTATTTGATTGGTTGACAATACGACCAATGAGTTGGCGTTTGTTTGTTTTGTTTATAACTTCACTCAAGTCAAGTTCAGGAAGGAAGTTCGCTGAAAATAAAATGTTCAATTTTCAAAACCTTGTAAGCGATATATCGTGTCGTGGGTGCCGGTTTCGTACTGCAATTATTGCTTGTACCGTACGTAACTATAAAATAAATATAGCTCATCTAATAAAATAAATATGTTTGCATGCAACTCGAGATAAAAGTTTTTTTTTTAAATAGTTTTACTACATAGTTTCAGTGTTGTAAAATGATAAATTATTGTGCGTTCGTTTTGTGTTTGGTATTTTTGTTAGTTTTTGCAAAGGACAGTGTGGCTCAACAACTAAGTAAGTTATGATAAAAGTAAACACTTTCGACTCACTTGAGTTTGTTGCTGATGATTGTACTACCCAAAAAAATAATATGCGCTTACTTTTACTTCACAACCCTAAAGGGCGTCACACACGGCGAAGATAAGATAATATTTTATCTTAAGATATATGAGACAGTGCTATACCATTGAAAGAGAAGGAAAGTAAAGGTAGGTAGTTGCTACTCTTCATAGTATAAATAATATCTTAAGATAAAATATTATTGTATCTTCGCCGTGTGTGACGCCCTTAACATCATCATCTAAAACCTGAGTGAATTTTATGACAACACAACAAATATTTTTCAAATTAATTAAAACTTCGTAACTAATATTAGTGGGATATATATATTATGAACATCAGTTTGTAGAGGTAAATTATAAACAATAAAATGTAAGGCTATGTCAGCTATGTATGTGTTGCATTGCATTATTTTCCATAAATCTTTTATTCGCCCAGATTTTATGAACAACTTAGTATTTATTACTATCATCATCGCTACATAATTATGTATAATAAAACAAAGTCCCCGTTGCAACGTCTGTCTGTCTGTACGCGAACTCGCACACCGAGCGAGGGTTCCGTACAGTATGTAAATAGTTCGTCGGTCGTTCATAGGAATCGTAACGAAAAGATAGCGACGTCGCGTCGCGGACGTCGCGGTCAGTTTACCAACTGCAAAATAACTTTATAATCGCAATTGAAAACTATGTACAAGATTACTATTTTTTCTCGATACTTTGTTAACTTATAGCCTATAAGACACAGAGATAATGTAATCACTACGTTTATAAGGCTAGATCAACGGGAATGAGATCCTATAAAGGTCTTTCTACAGTACAGACCGTATAACTTGTCCCCTCGTTTAAAAGTTGGTAGCTCTGTTATTCCATTATACTATTATATTGTCAATCAATAGTGCCAACATTAAGGCAAGGGGACAAATTATGATGAACAGTCAAGTTAGGAGGAACCTAAAGTATCCGGGTTGTTTCTGAATAGGAAGAGAAAAACGGAATGTTCTGATTATCGATATAACTGTACTTTAGAAAACAAACGACAACTTAGTCAGGAGTTTGCGCATGCGCAGTAGTATAGACTTGGTTCTACAAAATGCAGGTGTAATTACATTAAAAAAAAATATTTTTTCAGGTATATAAGATCGGACAAACGTATTTTTTCAACCGACAAACGATAACTACTTGTGATTGATTGAAAAAAAAAAGCCTGATATAATTATTTCAAGAATAAGGTTGAAGTCAAATTTTCGAATTTAAAAAAAATGAACATCGAACAAACAATAATTTTTATGCAACAATCAAGAACAAACGACGAATAAGCAAAAAAAAATCATATAAGTTGATTTCCCCCCGCCGCCAGCTTAAGAGAGCTTGAACGTAGGTACTGTACCTTCGGCCGTATCATCACTTACCATAGTGAAATCATGGTCGTAAACAAGCCTAGACAAAGTAAAAAGAAATACCTTCTAATCATACGTATTTTGCGTTCTCTGTCTACGATATTTTGTGATTTTTATTATACTTACTTATACCTACTATATTATACTTAATACCTAAAGATAAGCTACCTTCACTGAGCGGCGTTAATTTATTGTTGCGTTATGATTACACGTATGAATAAATACGATAGATAATACGGAACGTATGGTACAGAAAGAGATAGCTATCTGTCTGCAACAATTAGCGCGCGATAGTGCGATACCTCTTTTTTATTAGGGTTCCGTACCCAAAGGGTAAAACGGGACCCTATTAATTAGACTCCGCTGTCCGTCCGTCAGTCTGTCTGTCCGTCTGTCACCAGACTGTATCTCATAAACCGTGATAGTTAGACAGTTGAAATTTTTACAGATGATATATTTCTGTTGCCGCTATAACAACAAATAGGTACTAAAAAACAGAATAAAATAAATATTTAAGCTATGGGAGTTGATGAAGTGAACCTTCTAAGAGGATAGAAATACCAGGGTAATATCCTTGGATATAACCTTTTCAGCGCCGGCCCTAGCGCTTGATCAGGGTAGAGAGAGATTGTCTTTCGGCACTCTTTGTTTGACGCTTTCGCGCCACATAAATTGTACATATTTGAGTTTATTAACTAAATAAGTAATAATTACCTATTTTTTTTTTATATCTATTTTTATTGCAAAAATAAAATCCGGCATCATTTTGGCGCCCCTTGCCACCTGGCGCCTATTGCAACCGCTCCTCTCGCTCTACTCTAGGGCCGGCGCTGAACCTTTTAAACAACAAGTTATTTGTTTCAGAACGTCCCGCACCTGACTTCAGTAAACACAGCGTAGTGCAGCCGACTGTACACCATGGCAGGACCAAAAGACAAATATCTTCTACGAGAGACACGGTTTGTTGATCACATGTCTAGATGAGATCTGTTTACACACTGTCTGCTCCCCAAGGAGTAATATATTCGTATTATTGGGTACAAAGTGCACTGCAAGATCCAAATCGCCCTTAAGACTACTCTCTGAACTGTCAATTAATAGATAGAATATGTTTTTTCAATAGTAGAAATCTGTAGATAGTTATATCCTGAACTTTATGTGGTCACAATATATTCATTTTTTCCTTGCTAAATAAAAGACTGACTTCAAATTCGTTGAAACCTGCTTTTAAGCTTTTCACAATTATTTTTTTTATGTCAGAGGGCTTACGAGCGGGCAGCAGTGGTTACCGTCGGCCTTTAAGTATCTAGAACTTCTAAATACTCAAATAGAACCCGTCGGCTAAGGATATTAGCGATAGCAGTGCAACTGTCGGAACACCAGTTGGTTGCTTGGCTATAGATTTTCAATTTGAAGGTAGCCAATGAGGTGGGTACTGCAAAGTACCCTCCTACCATGTGCTATAGTTTCCTCACGATGTTTTCCTTTACCGAAAGCTCATACAAGCTCATTGTAGGCATCCAACGTCTCTAACACTGAGCTATCACCTCCAAATGAATTATTATGTCAATAACAGAATGGGAAACATCATTCAGAGGTGATGATATCGATGGAGGTGGACGGCGAGGAGTACGTGCTAGACCTGCAATTGAACCAGGATCTCGTCACCGACAAACACGTCATCAGCTACCAGAAGGGAGGCAACACTGTTGTACATAAGCCTAAGAAAGAGGTATGTTTGGTTAGGTTGTAAGATATCGTCCTACATCAAACCCTTTGCAAGTAGGAAGGGAAACCCACTTATCCAGGGACTACCCGGAGTACTAAGAGTTGAATTTTGATAAGCCTTAGTGCGTTCAAACATTACAAAAGGAACAGCGACTACAAGGTTAAAGATTTAGCTCCCATATTGATTGTCAGTAGTACCTACCTACTTTTAATCAATCAGTCATTAGGTACTCATTCATAATATACTAGCAGTTCCCCGCGGATTCCGCATTCCCGCCATAAAAAGTAACCTAGGCTTCTCTCTGTAATCCAAGTTACCCAAAATTCACCAATATCGGTTCGGTCATGAAAACATAACTTCCTCTCAGGTTAACTTTCATCAAAATTGTAGCGGTAGTTTAGCCGTAACAATATACCTAGCAACCAGACTCGCTTTTATAATATTACTTAGTAGGGGAAGTATGGGGAATGTGACATAATAGGTCACATCACTATTTATAATTTTAGTAAGTGATGAGCACAGCACTAGCTAGCGTCGCTCTCTTGATCTGCTACAGCCAATATGTGAAGATGGTATATGTAGTCCAAATAATTATAAATAAAACTAATTGTGTATTCAACAACAAAACTGTTTAATTGATACAAATAAAAACATAAATTGACAGGGAATGCCGTTCACTTAAGGAAAAAAGACTTATTATAAACTTATTATATATTTTAAAATATTTTTTATAAATCAAAATTAAGGAAAATTACAAAGACTCTAACTATCGAGTAATCAATAGCTTAACACCAAACGTATATATCTTTGACCTATTATTAGTAGGAAAACTTTATAAAAAAAACTTGTTTGAGCGGCATTGCCCCAGCCTTGGGTAATGCCGCTCAACATTTTCGTGAAATCACAAAATATGATAGGTTTGTAGTCAGAAAAATAATTAAATAATTTTGAACTTACGCACAAAAAACAACGCTTTGAAAATAAGATCAACTCGGCTGCAAACGAAAAACGCACTTCTCGGTCACATGACACGAGACGACTACCGCTTTGCGTCGCTGCCTGTTAGCATGGTACAATAAAATACTGCGCTGGTACAATAATATATATATTCTTGGATCATGCCTATTAGAGGACCCCTCCCCTTGCGCTTCACGACACGTGGCGTGTTGCTGTGTTCCATTTTGACAGAGTTATAGAGGTGAACGCCATTACCCAGTGAGCGCTATTCCCCCTACTGCGGTAAAAAGGTTTCCTTATTTTCAGGAGTTGGATATATGTCAATACTCGGGTACAGTAAGAGGCAAGCCAGACTCCAGTGTAGCTGTCTCCACCTGCCACGGTATAAGAGGAGTTATTTTTGATGACAAGCGAATAAAATTCATTGAACCAGCTCAAGGTACGTCCAATTAAACCTTGGAAATAAATCGAAATATATTTCTAAGGATAGCTGTCCAACACCACGTCCTGTACCTACTTACCTATAAATTGGTAGGCAATAAGTTGAGAATGTGACGTAATAATAAACAAATTTCGGTGCGCGGGCACAATAATACGCTGGAATTATGTAGGTATTGAAAAAGCTTAAAAATTCATGACAAGTTTTTGGTGGCGAAATAAATTTAAAATGATTGAGAAGGAAAATAATTGAAATACTAAGATTTTAGACATCACGCCTCAATCATAATAAATGTCTTTCATATTTTTCAAAAGACTAAAATTTCGTGAAAATATCTCTGCGTGACCAACGTTACGCGCCCTTGAATATATTTGCTACAGGCCACGCGCTTAGGTATAAGTTCTTGTATTCATTATTAATTTATTGACTGGTCAATATAAGCATTTACCCTTGATTATTATAATTAAATTAAAAATAACCTATTGAGGAAGGAAACTTCATTAATACAGTTTATGTACTTATGTGACATTCTTCGTTTAGGTAAATACGTTTGACCACAAGAACAAATCAGTCATATCTACCTACTAGTTTTTTTTACATGAGGTATATGTATAATAAACAGCCTCGATTATATTAAATTGTTTAATTGGGTTTGATCTCAATCTCTCTACGCGTACGTAGGTGGTAAGCACACAAAGCCTAGAAGAGAATTGGCTCTCATGTGCAGTTGTTGGAACACATTAGTAGGTTTGGCAGATGTCCAGCTTGTGTGTAGGATAGGTGTCATGTCGTGCTCAGGCTGGCACGTCATCAGTGCGATTCTTCTGTCTGTCGTGCGCCAGAATAACTAGATCAACTAACAACCATGTTTAATTCTAGGTAGTGACTTACAATCGTTTCATTACATCTACGACCATTCAGATTACATAACAAACTACCGTTGTGGTAGTGATGGTAGCACCAAAGATGACGACCGCAACTCGTCGATCTTTAAGGAATATGATATTGAAGATTTGCAATATATCAGAGCAAATAGGGTGAGTCATTTGAGTCAATATATCTCACAACGGAATGCCTTATTTTATTTTTGCATCGAAAGGTGTGCAGTGGCTAATGGCTATCAAGACTATTCAAGACACAACGTCGTCAGATGTTAAGTACGTAAAAGATACTTAAGTATATAGAAAAAAAAACAACAAGATAAAAGTCTCTGTCGTATTCTTATCATATTTAGATCTTCGACGTTTAAGATAAATTCCCATTTGATCAGTAATATGAAGTTTCAAGCAGTTTTATAGCAAAATCTGTTAAGAGCTGAACAAGAAACTACAAAATTAATTTCATGAAAACATTTGGTCAAAGACCGCTCACAGACAGACAGGCAACCAATGATCCCAACCTTCTTTTTGAGTCAGAGGAGGATTTCAATGAAGATGTCAGTTTTTTAAGATTTTTTTAAATTAGAAAATAAATTTCATAGTTTGTCTCCTCCACTCTTTTTACAGTACAAAAGAGATGCCTCAAGAAGCAAGGAAGTCCATGGTCCATACAATGCCAACTCGAAGTCTCGCTACGTAGAGCTGGTGTTGGTAGTCGACAAAAGAGGTAACATAAAAAAAAGTTTTAAAAATATTTTATTTTTTATTGTCGGTGACGCTTTGACTATTAACTATACAAGAAACTATCCGCTACATGGTGATAGAAGGCCCCACAAGATTCACCATCGCACTAACAAAGTTCCTTGAGTATTCTGCATGTATACAAGACTAGCTGTTCCATACAGTTTAACCCACATTCCCGTGAAAAAAAAGTAGCCTACATCCTTTTCTATACCATTGGCTATCGGCGTATCAAAATTCATCGCGCCAGGTACTATGACCTAGCCTGGCGGAAGACCTTCCCTTTTAAATGGAGTTGTCTACTTTTGTTGTTTACCTTGCTCTTCCATAGGTCTAAATTGAGCTAGGTAAATTAGTTTTGATTGACTTTGGTTTTCGCAGGTTACGACGCAATCAGTGACAACAAATATATGTCTCATGCACAACGAATACGTAAGATACATGCACAGATGAAGGACATAGCCAATGTCCTTAACTCGGTGAGATTTACCTTCCCTTATGAGCGTCCTTTTTTCTTACAGTCTTCAGCCACGGTCAGGTTATAAGATCCTGTTATTTTTATGTTATTATAGCTGTTCCCCGCGGTTTCACCCGCGTTCCCGAGAAAAAAGTAGCATATTATGTTCCTCTCTATACCACAGGCTATCTGCGTACCAATTTTCATCGCGATCGGTTCAGCGATTTCGGCGTGAAAAGGTAACAAACAAACAAAATTAACATTCGCATTTATAATACCTATTAAGTAGTTAGGTAGGATTAAATATTAAAGTTAGGAAGTTAGGATAATAATAATTAAGACGTAATGAAACAAAAATTTTGGAAAATAACGTTTATTTTTCCATAATATACGCCCATGATGAGCTAAAAAAAATCAATATTAAAGCACTTAATCGGTTGGCTCGCGAATGGGACGCGCGTCCAAAAACTACCTATAAAAAAATTGAATTCCAGGAATCGCGAGTCAACTTATTAAATTAATTTCATTGGCTACATTTAGCAGTGTGTATTAAATTATGTTACAATATGTTCTATATACCTATATGTATCCTGTTATCATCAGAAACCACCAAAAATATTGCCACTATACCTTAGGCTATCTGCGTATCAAATTTCAGTGATCGGTTTAGCGGTTTAGGTGTGTAAAAGTAACAGACATAGTTACTTTCGCATTTATAATATTAATGGATTGTATTATTTATATTATATATACATAATAATATATACATAATAATATATACATTATAATGCAGTTTTTTACTT
This sequence comes from Tetheella fluctuosa, assembly GCA_951216915.1. NCBI lineage: Eukaryota > Metazoa > Arthropoda > Insecta > Lepidoptera > Drepanidae > Tetheella > Tetheella fluctuosa. The sequence continues at coordinate 2,843,003 of OX578238.1, forward strand.
CTTTTTAGTTGTGTAATTTTTTTTTATCAGGTATATTCCCCACTTAATATCTTCATAGCGCTGGTAGGCGTTGAAGTTTGGAACGAAAAAGATGCAATACATTTAGAGAGTGATTCTGAAAGAACTCTAAATGCTTTTTTACTCTATAGGAGGAATAAACTGCTATACACTATTCCTAATGACAACGCTCATTTGATTACGTGAGTACTCCTTACTTTTACATTTCATAGATTTGAGTTTTACCATTATATCATAGTGGTGTTAAATAACAGTTTAGCTTTTTAGGGTTCCGTTCCGAATGGGTAAAAACGGGACTCTATTACTAAGATTTCGCTGTCTGTCCGTCCGTCAGTCTGTCACCAGGTTGTATCTCAAGAACCGCGATAGCTAGACAGTTGAAATTTTCACAAATTATGTAGGTATTTCTGTTGCCGCTATAACAACAAATACTAAAAACAAAATAAAATAAATATTTAAGGGGGGCTCCCATACAACAAACGCGATTTTTTTGCTGTTTTTATAGATAATGGTACGGAACCCTTCGTGCGCGAGTCCGACTCGCACTTGGCCAGTTTTTTTAATCAGCAACTACTACGGCACAAGAACTTTCCACTTAGTATTTAACACTAAAGATATTACATCGCTTTCCACCAGAACTATTTAAAAAGAATATTCATAAAATAAAATATAACCTAATTTCTTAGCAAGAACCAAATCAAAATACCTAATTACCATTGTATGTAATATAATAAAATAATATAGAACCAAATAGAACGTATATTTGTATTGAGAGCTCAATACAAATAAACTGCGAGTGTAATTTAGATAATGATAGCTATCCTTATCTTTTTTTAAAAGTAGGTATGGTATGTATTAGGTTTAAAAAAAGCTTTGTTATAAAACGCATGCTGCGTGTCTTCGCCTGGAAGGGTTCAATCACACGCGTTCCTACTTTGTAGGTACGACATTTTGTTATGCATGTCCATGATTTTACCCAGTTTTGTAGACCAAACAAAAAAAAACACAATATAATGATACAAGGTAACATAAAGCAACTAAAATTTTAAGTTATTATCTATCTATATGTATACAATTTAAAAAAAAAAACAAAATTAAACAAAATCAAATTTTGAAAAACCCACGACGGTTGTAAAAAATATAATCGAATAAAAGATGTAATCAAAAAAGGATTAAATAAAATTTTCAGCAAACCCCCGATAGAGGTAATTCTGCACATATTCACCTACATAATAACATAATGATAAATTCAAGAAAATCCGTCGGGGGGCTGCCATTCCCTGCCCCAAAATGAACTAAAATTTTGCTATTTTATGAGTTTGTGACTAATTGAAATTGCGTTGGGCACGTAAATAAATGTAGTCTCTAGTTGTAACTTTTATTAAGGCGACGCCTTGAAGGCGTCAATTTTGGTTGCAAGGATACCGATTTTTCTCAACAATGACTAAAGTGAACGAAATGTTTGTAAGAATTCATCACGTCTTTGACTTTATTATGTCCATTGCATAACCCGATTGGTTAACTTTTATAACACAAAATAATTAATCAAAAAGACCTCTTTAAAATAAGAGATTCCAATTTTACCGACATTGAGGATCGATTTGAGGTTCCAAAATTTCTACATACATATATTCATTGAAACTGATACTATCATTTGTACATAGGTTTTATGAAATATTGTTTGTAGTTTTTAAATTAAACAATAAAAACCATTTTGTCGCATACGCCCTTTCCGTTTACGCGGGTTTTCTATGAGAGGTCCCAATAGTAGGGAGCGGAACGCAGCACGTTGAATTTCAGATTTTTAAGCTTAACGCGGCGTCACTTTAATTGAAATCGATGGTAATGGCAGCACCCGACGGATTTTCTTGGATTTATCATTATGTTAATATGTAGGTGAATATGTGCCGTATTACCTCTATATTTGATAATTGCTGTCGGGGGTTTGCTGAAAATTTTATTTAATCCTTTTTCGATTAAAACTTTTATTCGATAACAATTTTTACAGCCGTCGTGGGTTTTTTTTAATTTTGTTTTTTTTTTCAAATATTTTTTATGCGTTTGCCTTCACCGAAAGCACAAGCTCATTGTAAAATTCGAATCCACGACCTTCGTCGCGGCATCTGACGTCACTACCACTACCACTGAGCTATCATCGTTATATATATGAAATAAAATAATAATGTAGGGAAGTAGGTGGGCGTTTTCAAATAAAGTTGTCAGGTGGAAAAAGTCATGTCCCAACACTTACATAGTCAATTATTCGAATACTGGCAACATTTATACATTGCTTTTTTTTTTTTTTTTAATAATATAGACCTTTTTATCTTCATAATAGCTCTAAGAGAATGCAAAGCTATGTAAAATTTAATATAAGCATTAAATATGTATAAAGAGAAGTCGTGTTTTGACGTGTCCCATACCGACCTTGCCACATTCGGAGTTCGAAAATGAATACTATACTTATGATGTTTCAAAAGTGGCGGGTGTTTGTACTGGTCACTTATAAAGCGAAGTTTCATTTTAAACCTAAAAACAGATGTGTTTGGTTGAATTTTTTTTAAGACAGGTTTTATCTTGTCCCGCAAAATGGCATGTGAAGGAATTTCCGCACTACGCGACCGCGTTTTCACTAACTGGCTTTGAAAGAATTTCACATTCTGGAAAATGTGCTTTCCTTATGCTGACTTCAAAATGTCTAACATCGTTATTTTATACTTTTTAGTGCAAAACCATTTTGAAGTCGGTTTTTCTTTTTGTTAAAAGTTAATTTTATTTTTCCAGTTTTAGTTTCTTGTGTATTGTGACTTATCAAGATTTGTCATGTGTCGACAATATTGAATAATATTTATTTATTAATTTTTTGTGTTCTTAAGTGTTCAGTAGCATAAAATTAAGACTCCCGACGCGAGGAGTTGTACCTTCCATCATCAGCTCACCTGACTAACTCAAAGGAACATAAGTAGCGGTCTATACGAACCTATAATATTTAAAGAATTATTCACTAACTCCTAATAGTTAAGGAGTTATATTTTCCATCATCAGCTCAGCAGCATGAAATAATGAGCACCAGACGCAAATACTTGAATAGTTTTAGAAAATATATAAAACACAATATGCGTCCCTAAAAAATTTGAGGGTTGCTCTCGATTTCCCTGGAATCCCATCATCAGATCCTGACTTGGTGACAATGGGACCAAGTTAGAAGTATACCCTACCGAACAAAAGATTTTTTTTTTAAATCGGTCAATAGTTGGCGGAGAAATCGGTGAACATACAAAAAAATATATATAAATACAGTGGAACATAGAACCTCCTACTTTTTTGAAGTCGGTTAAAAATAAAAAAGATCGAAGTCGTTCAAAAAATAAGAAAGTACCGCAGAAAATTGAAAAAATTCAGAAAACTTAATAATAAGGGATCGCGGGTGAAACCGCGGGGCGGAACCAGTTACTATAAAGTAATAAACATTGGACGGGAAAATTCTGGAGGAAGAATGAAAATTCTATTTTCGTTGATATTTCAAAAAAGGATGATCGGACTAAAATGTACAATTTTTCGGAGTATATCCCCATGAATAGGCATGAGTGATTATAGAGTGAATCGGAATGCACCCATGGTATGTCGGGGGAAACAGGAAACATAAATTCAAGGATTCCTTCATTCGGTAAATACATATAGGTATATTGAATCATCATAATAAATCATACTTTAAAAATATTCAATTAACTAGCTTTGCGCCCCGCGGTTTCACCCGCGAACCCCTATTTTATCCCCTTAGGGGTGGAATTTTCATAAATCCTTTCTTAGCGGATGCCTACATCATAATAGCCTGTAAATCAAATACATCATAATCTGTATGCCAAATTTTAGCCCGATCCGTCCAGTGGTTTGAGCTGTGCGCTGATAGATCAGTCAGTCAGTCACGTTTTCCTTTTATACAGGGTGATTTTTTAGTCACTGGCAATACTTGCTGGGGTGAAAGTACTCATCAATATGAACAACTTTTACTACGGGACCAACTCTGTTATCGCGTAAAATAAAACGGTCTCGTCATACATTTTAGTCGAGTAGGTATTGAGCTTTTGTATGGAACAGCTGATATTTTTTTCGTGATTTCACAGTTAGTCTTGTAATAAAAGTCCAGTATATACAGAAGAAGATTGCTATTATGTAACATGTAACCTACATGTTGAATATCCCGTTATCTTCCGCAACCACCAAAAATATTGGCTGAAATATTTAAATAATATAAAACTATTTCAACTTCGATATGGCAGTTAAATATCGAACCGGTGCGGTGTATGCCGTACAGGGTCGGTTAATCGAAGCACGTCCTCAATACTCACTCACACCAAAACTATAAATAAATAAATCATGCATAAAAAGATTACTTTTATCACTGTTTTGTAATTTTATTGTTATGAATGAAATAGTATATACCATTACACTAATAGGTATTTTACTATCGATCTTTTTTATTTTTAACCGACTTCAATCTATATAACCTGCACAATCTGGATCCCGTGGTGGACAGTAGCCTTATCTTCTTCACTAGGGGGCGTATGTGTAGCTGTGGGCGGCACAGTATTGTATTAACTAATGGTGATGCTACAATATTATTATGGTGTTATTTTCAGACGTCAAAAATTCAAGGATGGTGTTGTTGGTAAAGCTTACTTAAGGGTGATGTGTACGACGGAAAAATCAGCTGGAATAGAAAATTTCCACTCGGACGTTTTAGCCGAGTTCGCTCTAACGATTGCCCATGAAATGGGACATAATTTTGGTAAGTCATGTTCTAAACAAAACCTACTCCCCCTTATTCAGACCCATTCGGTTGCCACTCCGATCTTAGGAGGGCTTAGGCTGATGCTGTTGTTAGTCACAGAATTCATTTTCCGCGATCGTGTTCCGATCGACTGCCTCATTTCAAATGGAACTCTGAAATGAGAAAATAGGAGCCATCTTATACAGTAGAGTACTCAATCGGTGTGTCTACCCGATCGAGACCGCAACCGAGCTGGTCTGAATAACCCCTACTGGCAAAAAAAATTGACAGTAGTTTTTATTTTTATTTTATTTAAGAACAATATAAGTAGATGCAATAATATGTTAGCATTGAATCCTAACTTATAAATATTATAAATGAGAATGTGAGTTTTTTTGTTTGTTTGTTACCTTTTCACGCCTAAACCGCGGAACCAATCGCGATGAAATTTGGTACGCAGATAGCCTATAGTATGGAGAGAAGGATATGAGATACTTTCTTTTTCGAGAACGCGGGTGAAACCGCGGGGAACAGCTAGTAGTTGATAAATATAAATGATTGATTTATGTCATCCATTTAGGTATGAATCACGATGAATCATCTGTCTGCAAATGTCCGGATGATAAATGTATAATGTATCCGAGCACATCGTCCCAAGTACGACATTTTTCCACCTGCAGTCTAATGTCTTTAGCCCTGACTTTTGAGAAGGGTTTCGACCGCTGCTTGCGGTAAGTGTTTTTTATTAAAACTATCTTCATAGGATGTCCTAATTCCAAATATTTTCATTTTATATCCCCTGTCAAATAAAAATGTTATAGCAACAAACCGTTGCGTCTACTCGACTCGCCGACTTGCGGCAACGGCTTCGTGGAAGCGGGCGAGCAGTGCGACTGCGGCCTGCCCGACCCCGGCGCGCGCAGCTCGTGTCGCGCGTGCTGCCACTCCGACACGTGCATGCTGCGGCACAACGCCACCTGCGGCGCCGGCGCCTGCTGCGACCTGCAGGTACCGTACACTGTACTGTACTGTACTGTACTGTACTGTACTACACTACATCACTCTGTATATACGCACAGAGCTGCCGGCCCAGAGCCGCGGGCAGCGTGTGTCGCGCGGCCGAGCGCGAGTGCGACCTGCCCGAGTACTGCACCGGACACTCCGAGTACTGCCCGGGGGATGTGCACAAGATGGACACCACGCCCTGCGGGAAGAATGACGAGGTCAGTCATTATTTTACATCTATCGATAATATATTGCTTATGTTGTGTTGCACATTATCTTATATGGTTGTAATTTTTCTGGCTGATTACCTCAAGTTGAAAATCTACCGCCAAACACCTACTGGTGTGTTCCGCCAGTTGTACTTGAGAGCCAGTTGCCTTCTAGGCTTTATAAAAGTTGGCAACAAGGAGCCCCTTACCTACTATCAGGTGGACCGCCCGACTGTTTGTTAGCTTTTGCTTAAGAAGTCGAAAGCGTGAGAGTTGAGCGCCTTTGAATTAAAGATAAAGTTACAATGTCATGTGTTCAGGCGTATTGCGTGCGCGGCTCGTGCCGGTCCCGCGCGGCCCAGTGCCGGCTGCTGTGGGGCATGGCCGCCACCAGTTGCCACGACATAGCGTACGAAAAGTTCAACATCGTGGGCGACCAGTGAGTTTACATTTCATATCAAAAGTTACTCTTTACATCTAAACTGGTGTTTGAGCTCCTGTTCTCAATTTACATGTGAATAATTTTTTTTTTTCGTTATAATTAATTCGGGGAAATATTTAAATAATGTCAATATAACAGGGTGTATGGGACGGTCCTCCGCAAACTGACCGAATTCAGCTCCTTATTTTAAGTCATATTCCAAAATCTTCATATTTTTATAATTTTTTTCAGTTACTATTCCTTTATTTCAATGTAAAATTAAATTATTTGTACACAACACTATATTTATGTAAATAAAACAGCTAAAATAAAATAAAAACAGCAATCCTTACAGCGCATCTCATTCTGTTAATTTCGAAAGAAAGAGACTGTATTAAAATATATCTGTTAGATAAGCTATCCGAAACTTATAGACTGGCCCTAATATTTTAATTTATTTTCGTTATAGAAGTGGGAATTGCGGCCACAAGGCTTCTTCCCTTGTAGAGTACGAGAAATGCGCGCCAAGTGACGCCTTGTGCGGTTCTCTTCAGTGCAAACATATCGATGTCGAGCTCCGATACGGAAACATAATGCAAGGCACCTATTATTCACAAGGATTCGTGTACAATAGTAAGTACATATTCGCTTTATTTTAAATACCTCAATTATATATACAACAAAGTTACCTGTGTTTTTGAAAATCACGTCTAATTTACCCGCGTTTCTGGGGTGAATTCCGTGAGTGTTCGTGGTCGCAAATAACCCTGAAATAACTCTTTTTTTTAATCTTATGTTCACAGATACTGTAACATATTGCACTGCTGTACAAATAGATCTTGGCCTCGATGAAACTGATGCTGGAATGGTACCCGATGGCGCTAAATGTGGGGATGAGAAGGTCAGTGATATAAGATATTGAAAGAGAATTGTAACAATTGGTAGCCGGATGTTGGACCAAGTTCATTACCTGTGTCATTAAATAGTTTTCTACCTCTAAATAATTTTATTTGTTTTGCATATAGGTATAGTGCCTATATACTTACATATAATAAATCTGTAAAACCAGCGTGTCTGTAGGTAAATCATTTTTTTTTACCAAAAATTTAGTGTTGTCACCCATACACAAACAAAATGCAAAAATATATTCTCTGTCATTCTGTATGTTTGAACACGCTAAACTTTGAAACTACTGAACGGATTTTCAAGACATGAACGGGTTTCCACAGGTTAATGCGACGTGGGTTGGCGCTTCGTATAGGCTTTATTTCATCGAAATCTGGTAAAAGAAAGAAAGGATATAGATATTTATAAAGTGTATTATTTAATCTCACTATGGTAAGTGGTGATGTGGCCGAAGGTGGTAAGTGCAAATTCTAGAACATAGCCGTTGGTTCTTGGCGACTGATTTTAACTTGAGGGTGGTAGCCAAGCCTGAGGGTGGTACCTACTACAATGTACCCTTACAAACCTTGCTATGGGATGTTTTCCTTCACCAAAAGTTCAAGGTGAAATAGGTCAGATAGGAAATGAACCCACGACTTTCGCCACGGTATTCAACATTAGTACTAGGACATTATTCCTCACACACGGCCATCTGACCCCAAACTAAGCAGAGCTTGTACTATGGAAGCCAGATAACTGATATACTACATATACTACTTTTCTTTTGTAAATACATACATATATAGATAATTACAACCAGACACAGGACAAACAGACATGTTCATGCACACAAATGTTTGTCCTGAGTGGGAATCGAACCCACGACCTGTGGCGTGATAGATAGGGTATCTTACCAACCACGCCAACCGACCCGTCAATTACTGTACTATTACTTATTCTGTGACCGTACTGTACGAGACCAGTTTGGCTCCAATGTTTGAGGATGAGCTCCCCGTCGATGGCGAGAGGTGCGATGGTAGAAGGTAGCCGTAAGCATCAAGTCAAACAATTCCTCAGAACACTGTCCGTTGTACAAGCGGTAGAACACACTTAAGGAGGCAAAGTCTCTCCTAAGACTATAAACCGCTTGTGAGCACCATGGCACGGGGGATATTTACACGGCCCATGTAATGAACGTCCCAAGTACTGTGTCATTCGCATAGCAATGAATGCCGTCAATAGACAGCATATCATTGATATGCAACAGAAACAGCGTCGGGGACAGCACAGAGCCTTGCGGGACGCCAGCGTTGATGTCCATGCTATCGGAGCAACTACCGTCAACGACGGCTCTTATGCTTCTGCTGGACAGAAAGCTGGCGATCCATTTGCATAATCCCTCGGGAAGCCCGTATGCTGGTAACTTCGATAGAAGACCACGGTGCCAGTCCCGATCGAACGCCTTCGCCACATCTAGGCTTACTGCTAATGCCTCACCTTGAGTCTCAATGGCGAGTGACCAACAGTGCGTGAGGTACACTAAAAGATCACCAGTTGAGCGAGTATGATAATATATGAAATAGGAGGATATTTATTCGCCTACCCGATCGGGACCGCAACCGAGCAGGTCTGAATAAGGGGGATTATATCCTGTCGCTACTCGCTTTTGTATTAAAATAAATATTGCTTAATTCAGATGTGCCTGAATCAAAAATGTTTGTCGGTGGTGACCGTGAGGGCAGACTTAGCTCGTCAACACAGAAACGCCTGTCCGTCTGACTGCTCCGGACACGGCATTTGCAACTCTAATGGTAAGCATTACTTTGATCCGATCCGTGAACCTTATTGATTGTGGAAAAAGCTATACAATGTAAAATATTAAAATTAACTTTGTTGATTTGCATTACAGTATAAAATTACGATGTTAGAGCTCGTTTTGAGCATTGGTTTTGTCGTTTTGAATTGAGTTGTCCTCGACTTTTCTGGGATCCCATCATCAGATCCTGACTTGGTGCCAGGGAAGTATACCCTTTAAAACAAAAAAAAAAAACAATTTCTTGAGTCAGTCCATGGGTCTTCGAGTAATCAGGTAAACATACACAAAAAAAAAGATTCCGAAGAATTGAGAACCTCCTAATTTTTTTGAAGTCGGTTATAAATGTATTGATATAATATTGTATATTTACAGGTAATTGTCACTGCGAGACGGGCTTCGAGCCACCGCAGTGCTTGGAGCCCGGCCCCGCAAGCGACCCCACAGGTAATGTAGCTTCAATATCAGTCATCAAGGAACTTTTCTTCTAAGACTTTGTAACTCCTATAGAGAAACTAAAATTAATTCTTGTGTAGTAGGAAAATCTTGTATAAAATATACATTTGGACTCCATTCAAAACCTATAAAGAAATGAATCAACATGCAAAGCTAACAATTTTATTTATAAACATAACTTTTTTTTTGAGATAATAATTTTCTTTACACCTACTTATATATTTATTTACTCCATAAACTTATGTACGATTAGCACATGAGTTTTTAGATTATAAAAACTTCTACATATGAACTAGAAGTACCTAATTGAATAGGCATCCGTAGACAGAGGTCATTATATCACTTGTATAGTCAGCGTCAAAAGTAGATTGGCACTTTACTTAGTATCCTTTCGTAATAACCTATTGTCATTTTCTTGACAGTTTGTATGAAAATTATCAATTGTGTAATATAATGTGACACGGTACTAAAGTGTCAATCTACTTTTGACGCTGACTGTACCATGAGAGAACACTCGTGCTTCAACAGGAAAAATATGAGTCGTTAATAATGATTTCCTTTTAGATGTTGCCCTGTTGGCTGTTATTGTCATCAGAAGCCAACGAAATAATTAATTTATTATTTTATATATATATTCAGGTCTAGGAATCTTCATGGTGGCGATGTACATAATATTCCTGGGCGTGGTGCCGCTGGTGGTGCTGGTTCTGCTGGCGACGCACTACTGGCGGCGAGGCCAACACAAGCCGTACGTACCCTCCCCCAGCCGCCCCCGGCTCACCTCGCTGTTCACCTCTAGACTCTCCTGCACCGACATTCCCGCGCACACACAAACCGAACCTAACACCAGAAGTCGGGATCAGGACAGACCAATATACAACATGATGACCAAAATTGGGATCCAGCCAATAAATTACCATAAAGATAAAAATCTAAACATACCAGAAATTAAAATAAATAGTCATCAACATAGTACAGATGAACTCAAAAGTGAAATGAACAAATTAAGTAAAAGAAAAATAAACAAAGACGATATTCGTATTGTCGTCGCTAGTAAAGATGTTAAAGTTCGTCCGACTGTCAAACCGAAACCTGTTTTAAATTCGTCAAAAGAAAATGAACCTAAAATGGTTATAGCACATCAAGGTTTATCGTCGACGACGAATGAATTAATCGCTAATAGAAGCCATATGTATGCATTAAATAATGTAATGAATGGCAGTTTATATGAAAATGTTCGTCCAAATGCGAAAGTGCATAAAATGTCAAAATAATTAGGTAACCTGGGTGGAAAAAAACCCAATGTGGATAAACCAATGTATTGACTTTTCATCAACTTGATAGTTTTTATTTTAAACTAGCTTCTGCCCTGCGGTTTCACCCGCGATAGTGTGAAAAATTTTGCTTATGTCCTTCTCCATACCATAAGTTCCTCATACCAAATTTCATCGCGATCCGTTCAGCGATTTAAACGTGAAAAGGTAACGGACAGAGATACTTTCGCATTTTTAATATTAATAATAGGTTATGTCCACCCTGAAGGTCCATTCGTCCATCAGAGAGTAAACATTATAATTGAAGATATGCAAAAAAAACATACTTAGTTGAATGTCGTAACTCAAAAAATATTGATAACACTAGTAAAGCTCGCAATTTTTTTTATCGATTCACAAAAAATAAGAGAAAAATTTTGTCTTTGCCTATTTATATAGTAGACTAACATAATAAATTGTATCTTATGAAAAAGATTTCATATCTTTACGAGTTACTTATGAACTGATCTCTATGGTTGTGGTAACTTGTGTTATATTTCATTACTACAATTAACAACTTTTAATCATTCATAAGCCCCTAAAATAAAAATAATGATTTTTGAATTTGAATTTGGAACAAAAAATAGCAAAATCTCAGATTTAGAGTAGATACCACAAGCCGGCCGTTCAAGCGTGCCCGGCATGTTGCTATAGTTTACCACGCTCCTCCACTTGTAACAAATGCCAAATTGTGACATTATTATCTGTAAAAACTCTTCAAGGATAGCTGGAGGTAATGTTTCATTTCATCGAAGGTAGGAAAAAAACGCGGTAAAATATAGACACGCTCTCGGACTATTTAATAAACAAGCTGTATCTATGCCTTTAGCCTACTCTTAATCTGTGAGGAAACCTTACTTTTGAATCTAGTTTAATTTAGCATATTAAATGTACGCTATAAAAAAAGTCTTGCTTTACAAAGAGAGTTTAATAAGGGTGGGTTTACATGCACCTGTATAATTGCCTTAGTGGCCGGACACACCTTAGATTGCATGCATGGTACAAATTGACGCTAAATATATCAGTAGGTAGGTACTTTCTTACTCTATCATTCCCTTAAGGATTAGTGGGCTTCTTTCACTGTAATTACTCGTAAGGTAGTAGAACTCTTAGTGCAGAGTTCGCCCGGGGAAGTACTACCACCATATCTAATTCCGCCGTGAAATATTAGTGCACTTGTATTACTGTGTTTCGGTTAGGAGGGTATGGGAGCCGGTGAAATTACAGGCACAGGAGACTTAACAACTTCATGTCTGTTGGCAACGCGTGAGTGATACCCCTGGCAGGGAAAATATAATATTGTGTTTTCTTTGTCCGTGGTGTTATGAGCGTCTATAGGCTACGGTAACCGTTTACCATCAGGTGGGCCGTAAGCTTGTTTGCCACCTAAGTAGTATTAATTTATTTTGAACTATTTTTGTCATCAATATTTTTAGTTGCTGACATAATGCTTGTCTCACTTTTGCTGTTATGCAATTGTATTGTTATGTTTGTATATTAGATACCTTACTTTTAAACGCTATTGATCGTAAATATTTATTGAATGGTCATGTATTTATCAACCACCTGCCTATTCTCGACAAACAATATATAATTTTTTTTTTATATATATATTTAAAAATATATATATATATTTATTAAATAGCGTTGAAAGGTGAATATGTTAATGTCAAATGCAATGGGTAATACAGCTTAAGATTTTACATCTAATGACTACCCGAATATACCTTCCATATTTATGTGATAGTCGTCTTTATCCTGTTGAAATAGAGTTGCAAATAGTATGCATTATATAATAAGAAACAAACACGCTCTTCACATCAACTCTATTTGAATGAAACGTGTTCCATTGGTTTGAATCGAACCTAACTTTTGTCACAGAATAAGAAATATGCTACCGTACAGAAAACTCACTCCCTTAAAAAAGACTGTGTTTGTACGTTTGTGTTTATACGAAAACGTTGAAATGAAATTGTTGTTCACTAAAGAGAAGCCCCCTTCTACAACCCTGGGGTTGAGGGAATCAATGTTGTTCTGTGGCGTTTATTACCATTGCATTTGACTGAAAGCTTGTTTGTAGTTTGTGTAGGTATTGGGTACGAGTATGGTAATGGAATGGGATTACATTAAAGCTTAATTTTTACTATTCAACTGTCTCTCTCTGTCTTTTATTAATAAAGTCGTAGTGAAAATGTTCCCATGTATTAATTAAGTAAATTATAAAGTTGTATATAGCCATTACCTTGTATCTAAATATATAAAATGAGAAACTTGCAATTTTGCTACTAAGTTCTAGGTAAAAAAGTAGCGTATGTTCCTCTCAATGCCATTGGCTTCCTGCTTGCCTAATTTCAACACATTTGTTATACCGATGTAACAAACAAACAAATTCACTTACATTTATAATATTAGCTACTAGCTACTTCAAATTGAAAGTTGTTAATTTAATGATTTGACGAATACCTGGCAACATTTTTCTTCCTAATACATTTTGTAGATGGTGTTTGTGTTTGCACAACTTATGCACAATTTTGGTGAGTGGTTTGCACTGGGTTTTGCTTCATACTCACATTGCATGCGCATGTCATATAACTAGGTATAACTGTATGTGCTTATTAACAAATTAACCGTATAACCATCGAATTATTACCTACAGAAAGTAGGTTTTCAAACAATTATTGCTCGGAATATTGTGTCAGATTCTGACCAAAAAACACACGCGCGTATTTGATTTCTGTAAGTCATTGTATCTCAACCTTTTTACTGTCGCGACCCAGTAAAGGGGGTCACACACGACGAAGATACTATAAATATTTTATCTTATGATCATGAGATAGCATTATACTATAAAAAGAGAAGCAACGACCTACCTCTTACCTACCTAATTTCCTTCTCTTTCGCTGATATAGCACTGTCTTATATATCTTAAGATAAAATATTATCGTATCTTCGCCGTGTGTGACCCCCTTCAAAAGCCAAAATGATTTTTTTATTTTTTTATTATGCTTTGTCGCTGAGCGACCACAAAATAACAAAAATTGCGACCTCTTCACTACTATATTATATTCAATAAACCTTTCATCAAATATTCCATTATTACTTCTATCAGTCGATAATCATTTTGATACATTCGTGTGATTTTCTACGTACCTTTTATGTAAAAAAAAAAAGTACCTAAGTATACTTAATTCAATTATTATAAACATCTTTAATAAAATTGTTAGTTTATTTTATTATGTCTTTAGGTACTAAGTATATAAGTTTATGACACTTGATCATGAATGAAAGAAATACTTTAATAAAAGGATGTTTTGCTCACGGATCTTATGGGCGGCCACTATATTCTTAAACACGATCCCCCTATGGGTCGCGACCCCCAGGTTGAGAAACGATGCTATAGGTAATAATTCGATGCTTATAACTCCGTACTCAGTAGGTATCTCTCCATTGACGTTTGTTTTTGACAAGTTTTGGATCCAGGATTTTTTTCTGGTAGGGGCACAAGGTGCAGACGGGCGTACCCCTGTGCCCCCCCCCCCCACTCTAAGACGGTAAATCCGCACTTGGTTAGGGGTGATACTAGAGAGTGGAAAAACCATCAGCTATTATTAGTACGATGTTACAGTGTATTACAAATACGAAGTCCCACATGACATATGTCACAGAATAATAAACCTTATAACATTTAATAAGGTTATAAAAAATAAATAAATATATATATATCAGCACACGATTAACCATTCATTGATAGATGAACCGAATTGTTTCTGACATATTTATTTTCACTTCGTAATTGGAATAAGACTGTAATTCCATCGTCATTGTTATAATATATGATGAGAAAAAGAAAAAAGCTTTGTAATATCGCGACTTTAACATAGAAAATTTTCCTCTGTAAGTACTTATTTGTTACATAGGTATCGCTAATTCCACCCCCCTTTTTACATTGATAAAAAATAACACATACAAAACACACCTTAACTGTAAGATAATTATTATAGTAGGTAGTCTCACCATTTTGATTTCATTTAATAATACGTCTATGTGTCAACAGGAAACAGATACAGAAGAAAGCAAATTCTCAGCATCGACTGTTACGGAGTGCGAGCAATTTCGTGGTCAACTTGCAAGTTTTACTTCACTTCCTCAAATATGCAGGATGAGTAAGTCTGAGGTTTGATCTGATACCTAACAAATACTGTTCGTCCACGTAGGTACCAAAAGAGTTGACGGGCCTCTTGGCGTAGTTGGTAAGATACCCTATCTATCACGCCACAACAGGTCGTGGTTTCGATTCTCACTCCACAGACATTTGTGTGCATGAACATGTCTGTTTGCCCTGAGTCTAGGTGTATTTATCTATATTAAGTATATATTTACAAAAGAAAAGTAATATAATGTAGTATATCACTTATGTGGCTTCCATAGCACAAGCTCTGCTTAGTTTGGGGTCAGAAGAGTGAGGAATAGTGTCCCAGAATATTTAAAGATTTACATTTAAATTGTCATCATACGGCACCCCTAGTATGTAAGGATATTACCTATCCTTACATATTGTCTTTGTATATCTATTCAAACAAAAAAATAATTTTCCAAATCGGTCCAGCAGTATCTTAACTTTCAGTGAAGAAAAGATCTTCAGGAAACATAGCTCAGATCAGAGGCAGGTAGGGCACTTTGCAATACCCCACTGCCTGGCTACCATCCTTGAGTTGAAAATCTGTCGCCAAGCACCTAAAGGTGTGTTCCAGCAGCTGCACTTGAGAGCCAGTTTCCTAGGCTTTGTTTGCTTACCACCTTTGATCAAATCATCATCTACCATGGTAACCTTCGCTCAAACTCAAGCCTATCTATACTATGTTTGTTTGGTTGAACGCGCTAAACTCAGGAACTACTTGTTCCAATTGAAAAATGATTTTAGTATTGGATATCCTATTTATTGAGTAAGGCTATAGGCTACTTTTTATCCTGGGAAAACATAAGATCCCTCGGGAACGCGGGTGAAACCGCGGGGCGGAAGCTAGTCCGTAATCAAAAATAAAAAAAACATATACCTAGTATTTTATTAATAACTAATGTTATTGCACAGAAGTAAACTTAATTGGACAGGACTAAAACTTACTATTCAGGGAAACATCACAGATTTCAACAATACAATAGCTGAAGATAAATTATTTGTTTAACGGTAGGTATATTTGTTTATTTGGTAGATCAGAAACAAACTACATACCTATTTATAAGGTTCCATTTATTATAAAGAATGAACAATAGTAACTATAAGTAAGTTACCTACCTAACATACACAATATGTGCCTATAACGGACCTAGCCTAGAAACTGTATCAGCAGCACAGCGCAGCGCTTATCCAACATACATTATGCATAAACTCATTTAATTTATATTGATCAATCCTGGATCTATATAATAGGGTACTATAATCTAAATTAAATTGAAAAAAAAATACTGTTCATCTGGGATGTTTACGGGAGGCATGTATTAGTAATATAGTTTAAATGCGAATGATTCGCTCGATCGATCTCGCACTCTCTCTAACCGTTTTAGGACCCGTTGTTTGATCCGTAGTATCAAAAACGATCAAATACAATAGACGGACAATCCCCTACAAAAATTCGTCCGCCGGAAAAAAGCTCAAAAATCTGTATATCTGTAGATGGCGTTACTGGCGCGCGGGCAAAATAGCACGCGATATTTTGTATGTGCCGGATAAACGATAAACTTGAGCCATTTCCTCTGAGCTAACCAATCGAGTTTGTTGAAAAAAAATGTATTATTTTTTAAAAACGTATTTCATTCCCAAAACATGCTTTTAAATATTATCGATTGAACCAAATTGAATCTAGTCATAACAAGAGTATGCACCTGTATTTCACTAGATGTCATTTAAATAAATAAAATGCGGCCAGCCAGCTGTTATTACAAGCTTTTATACTTTGATCATAATATTTGCGTTTATTATTATTTTTTTTACTTTCACTTGTTCCAGTGTCGGTATTGAAATCTTGTAAGTAAAATTTGACACACTTCCCGGTTTCCGTTTGAGCTAAAATTTTGCATGCATATTGTATATCGTGTGACAATAGTATGATGACATGGATCTGATCTGATGCTGGAGCTGGAAGGTGGCCATAGGAACTCCACGATAAAACGACACAACCCCATCGAGTTTGGGCTCGTGTGATTGTATTTCGAATTGTCAAAGGTAACGTGCTTGCGCATGTTTATCTTTGTAAGCACACCATTACTGCAATCCATGGCTTTGTACTCTAAAAATTATAGCTAAATTACTATTTGGGTCAGTTTTGACATACGTATATTATTACGTTTGTCCTAGAAAAAAAAAAATCAGAGTATCATTCTATTACAAAAAAGAACTATTACAGAGCAATTTGATTTGTACTGGCAATACCTATAAAATTTTGGAAAGCTTAAAAATACATCAAAATTATTCAAAATTCAACAGATTTTTTTATTATTATTATTTTTGAATTCATAATTTATTTTAATTCTTTACTAAAATATATTTTAGAATTTAATGAGTATGGTACGTTTTCAAAGACAGTGTATCTTAATTAGATTTGAGAAAGAAATAGGGACTTTCGTTCGTACTTCTACGCCAAAGTTAGGAGTGGTTTCAAGTAGAAGTAATAATCAAAACCGATAAACAATAATTTATCACACGAATCCGTAGTTCGATACACTTAGCGACATCTTATGAGCTAGAAGGTAATTATTTTCCGGCGGACGAATTTTTGCAGGGGATTGTCGGTCTTTTGTATTTGATCGTTTTTGGTAGTATTAATTCAACTAATAGTTAAAAATCGGAACTAATGCAGCCATCCCCATAGTGTTTTCTAATAGATGACAGCTATTTAACTACAAGGTAGGGTTAACTACCAATCAAACAATCCGCCATTAGTTAAGCCACGTTAAGCTAAAGTTATCTAAAAAATATTTAGAACTATTTAGTGTTATAAATGACAGTTTTAATGTGCGGATTGTCCGATATCAATCAATCTCTCTTCCCTCAGTAATCTATCTAGAAGTGACTTCGCTGTTAACTTCTTCGATGTGTGCTCAGGGCTGCGCAAATGATCGAGGAGGTTGCCCCAATCCGAAACAATCGAGTGGCAGTAACCACAGTGGTATAAACCTGGTCGTATCTGCAACATAGAATTACTAATTTATATACAGGGTTATTTATAATTCACCGACAGTGCTTTAGGGGGTGGAAGTACTCATCAATATGAACAACTTTTATTATGGGACCAAACCTGAAACCATGAAAATGAAAAAATTGCACTCCGTGAGTGCCGACAGAACACTTCAATAACTTTTCATACAAAAGATCAACCTTGCTCAATCAAAGTGTATGAAAAAATAAAATCCATAAAAATTTGTATGGTTCCTGGCTAAAAACCAAGGAAAATGTTTTATAGTATTTTTGGAAATTGGGGTGGAATTTCCAAAAATGGAAACTAAATATTTGCATGACACATCAAGTTGAGGCATATATCTTAGGAACTATAAAACCTACAAACATGAAATTTGGCAGACAGATTCCATATAGGATTTATAAGAAAGAGATTTTCGAAATTAATCCCCTAAGGGGGTAAAAGGAGAAATACAGTTTGAATGTAACTATTTTGTGGACAGTAATTGGAATACCTATCTTGGTGTAAATATTGCTCGAAGTAGTTTATGAGTAGGGTATTTCAAGGTTTTGAAGCATTAACCCCTAAGTGAGTGGAATGGGGACTTAATCTTTATATGGAAAAATATTACACTGGCTGATTGCCTCGAAAGTTGGTGTAAATACATTATTTAATAATGTATCATTACAACCTCAGGGATGTATCTATTAAGACAGGATTTTTTGAATTTCAACCCCAAGAGGGTAAACGGGGGAAATATAGTTTGTAAGTAACTTTTTTGTGGAAAGTAGTTAGAATACGAATCTTGCGTAAATATTGCTCACAGCAGATTATAATAGTTATTATTATCTCTCTTTTGTCACCCGAAAAGGTACAAAAGTTTGTAAGGGAAAACATTTTTTTCATGGTACTGGGTAGTTAGGGAGATACATTTTGTGTGTACGGATTAGAGCTTCTTATAACGTAGGAGTGTACTAAGAAATTCAAATCCTGAGGGGGTAAAATAGGGGATCGCGGGTGAAACCGCGGGGCGGAAAGCTAGTATAAGCATACTTTTTTTGATCTTGGGTTTCTTTGTAGTTGCTAAGAGTAGATTATACCTACACCAAATAAAGCAGTGTTTTACGTACGGGCGGCATATTGGACCCTGAGCTTAACGAGGACTGCGAGGGATTTATGTAGAGTCCTGAGTGAAGCGAGGGGTTCAAGCCTCCCAAGACGAAGACAGACATACTACTACATAACTCAGCATCAGTTTAAACTCAAGTTAACTCTAGAGGCCCTCGTTACGCTCAGGGTCCAATATGCCGCCCGTGACGTAAGACACTGCTTTATCCTCTTGGTCCATATGTTACTGGAAAATAAAAAGAACCGCAAATTTATAAATTTTCTAGGAAATTTATAAACCTTCGTAGGATTGTAAACGAGAGATAAATTGTATTATTTTACGCCCACATTTTCGCAAATTGATAACTTACCGAACTCACGCGTAAAATAAGAAGTAAGCAATAACCAAACGCCATGTGCGCCCTGATTGGTTGAATAAGTCACTTGTTCCTCCGCGAGTTTATGAATTTTCTAGGAAAATTATAAACATACCTAACCTAACCTTTATCCGTTAGTTTATAAATTTACCACGACACGTCGCAAATTGATAAATTTGCGAAAATGTGGGCGTAAAATAATACAATTAATCTCTCGTTTAGAATCATACGAAAGTTTATAAATTTCCTAGAAAAATTATAAATTTGCGCGGTTTTTGTTATTTTCCGGTGACACATATAAACCTTCCTCATGAATCACTCTGTCCAATGGTGACAGACAATCGTATGAAATGCTGTTCAGTTTTGAGTTCATCGCGCGTTCAGACAGACAGATAGACGCAGCGGGGACTATGTTTTATAATATGTAGCAGTGATAGTGATATGTAGTGATAAATAACTCACCTCTCTCACGAATTCGGTTTCGAAACATGTAATAATGGGCATTTCTCCCATTATATCAATGTGCCTCGGTGAAAACAGGTGATTATCTACATTGTCATTTTTTATATTTACTTGGCACGCCTCACAGCGTGTCATGGATCCGTGGTTGTACAACATCATGAAACTTAACCCTGGTACTAGAATTTCCTCATTAAATATATAAAGTGGTACATGTTCGATTAATTTAACATTTCGCCATTTATTTTGTATTAAGAACATTCCCATAGGCTTTGATTGCTTAATAAAATTGTTAGTTTCCGTGTTTCTAGTATTTTTATTACTATCTTGGCTAGTTTTGTGATCAGATTTAGATTCATCACATTGAGTCAATCTCATTTTGTTGTGATTTTTATCGGCAGTTGGGTATGACAAAGCTGGGTCAGACATTTTCTTTGGTTTGTGTACGTGCTCTTGCATGTGTTGCTCTATAAGGCTGTACTTGAAATCTAACGACATCATGCACTTTTTACAAAATGCCGATTCTGTTTCGAAATCTATATTGATATCGCTTCTTTGTATTACGTTTACTGAATTTAATATTTTCTTTTTGTTTTCATCATTAGCCATTTCGATTTGCGTTTTATTTTTCTTTTTAGCGATTTTTGCATCAATATTATCTTGATTTTCATTATTATCACGATAATTTATTGGAGACACGTTTAGTTTCTCAGTGTTGGCTGACACGAGACATTCCGAATACAATTTTAGATGATCGGAATTATTAAAATGTTCAGTTATCGCTTGCAAAGATATAACCGTATTGCAAGTTATACATTGGAAGGTATCATTGTCAATCTGAAAAAAAAAACATATTAATTAATAATATATCTCCCTTCTTGTTCATTATAATAGTACTAGCTTCCGCCCCGCGGTTTCACCCGCGTTCTCAAGCGATTTTATGTTTTCCCGGGATAAAAAGTATCCTATATGTTATTCCAGAATATATTCTATTTGTGTGCCAAATTTAATCCAAATCCGATCAGTAGTTTTTGCGTGAAAGAAAGAGTAACAAACATCCATCCATTTATCCTCACTAACTTTCGCGTTTATAATATTATTATAGTAGGAAGTAGGATTATCGCCCATTAGGAGGCAGTGATGTTAGCACTTTACTTACAGAGTACAATACTTCCAAATTGCAATGTGGATATAAGTCCATAGGCAGTGTTAACCTCTTGGGATCAAGTGGACCGTCTACCTTCTTATCAATCAGTTATATTATAATAGTGATATGCATGTGGTTGGATACTTATTATATGTTTTGTACTTACAGAAAATACGTTTTTTTTCTATACCTTATTCAATACTAACTTCACACATAGTCACCCGAATTATCGTCTAAAGATTCAGACCGGGGGCTCTAAAACAGCCACTTGAGCAATAAGTATTGCAATTTATCAATTTGTCGACTTTTCTGCAGATATTTTTTTTTGGTAAAATTCAATCCATTATCAGTTTTGAATGATGACATAAATTACATTCAGTAATATTGTTCGAGTGGCTTTCTTAGACCCACTTTATAAATAAATAAATACAATTTTAAAAGACTAACCAAACGATAAATACTATTGTTGGAACCATATTGTACTTTACACTGTATTAGACGAATAATATGAGTTGGTGCATTTTTGTGTATATCTTCATTATCATACTCGACGTTGCAAATTGTACAGGTGTCCTCCATCAGGCCATGCCATGCTCGTTCGCTAATGGAAATGTTTCCAAGAGCAATAACAGTGTTTCCAACCCTCTTCAAAAGTTTTGTCACCTTATTATCCACGTGAAGAGTATCAGCGACATGCAAACCTACTTTAGTTGCAGTTGGCAAAAGTAAATTGCATAACTCGCAAAAGTAACCCTTTTTGACCTAGAAAATAAAAATATAATTTGAGTGACGTAGTTTAGGGTCCATGTGAAGAAAACTGAGAGCCCAACAAACATGATAAATATATATTTTCAAATCCAACAAGTAGTCAAGTAAGCAGGAAGAATATTTAAAAAAACGCCGGCCAAGTGAGAGTTGAACTCGCGCACCAAGGATTCCGTACAATCTGTAAATAGTTCGTCCATAACGGGAATTGTAACGAAAAGATAAACTAGATTAAAGGACAATCTCAACTTTGCCGTTGGTAAATTGTTGTCCCAATACATCGACATAGGTCGCGATCAGTTTACCAATTGCAAATAAGTTTATAATCGCGAAACAAAAATTAACAACAAATATTCAGTTTACGGATTATTCCCTTTACTTGTGCTATAAGACATTGCTTCTTGCCAAATTTAATGATTCTAGGGAAGAACCCTATCGGTGTTATTACAAAAAACTATATAAACCCTAGTTTACAGGACTAAGTAGTCCAGGTTTGTTACGGTACTAGGAATAAAACTTGAGCATATTACAAAACGCAGACTAATCGAGGATCTGTTAGTACCGCAGTTAGACCATGGTCTAAGTAATATCCACAGCTTATCTAGAGAAATCATTCATTCAATCTGGGGTCATTCGTTCGCAACGTTCCATTACCTATCGTGCTAATTTATCCTATAAACGATAAATATAGTTTAATATGATGATAAAGCTTTAATAGTTACGTTTTGAAAAATATTTTTCAAAATGACTTAATTTACAACGAAATATTAATTTGTTGGCGTTTAATTCACGTTAAATATATGTATGTATATATTACTTAGCTACATCTGTAGCGCGTAACGGAATGAAATTTTGGCGCGTAATACGAAACCTTAACTAAGGCAAAGTTTATACAAATCCAACTCGGCATCATTATTATATTTATTTATGTGATCGTTTTTCATTCATATAGGTATGCAATCAATGGCAGTCTTTGGTCGTGTATTCTGCTATCAACTAACAATATCACGTACTGCTCTATAGTAATTTAACTAGGTAAATAATAAAATAAAATGGATCAACAGAAGATAAAGTTTGTATTGAAATAAAAAACTGCAATATTCTTTATCTTCTTTATTTGTTTAGAATGAACTAAATTTACCGAAACTAAACAAATAAAACATAAAATGCATCAAAATTCCATTCAATTTCGCTGGGAATTGACAGCGTTCGTTGTGTTATATGTTTAGTCTCGGTAAATTTATTTCAAATGATTTTTTGAATGCATATATTTTTTATTCGACAGATAAGTAGTTGCTTTCGGAGTGGTTAAAGTGTGATTTCTCTAAACCATTACTTTGTAATAGAAAAAAATATATGTTGCAAGGGTCAAATTCAGAAATTTATTACTTTTTAAAGCAGTTTAAATAAGAAATTGAGACGATTTTGAAAAAAGTAACTAGATAAGATTATTGCAGAGGATTTGCCGACAAATGTAATCTGAATACATTTCTTGTTTTTGTTATATTTTTTTCGTAGCGTGTGCATGAATGAGACCCTCTACGCGTGGAACGTAAATAGAGGTATGTTTAAAGCCTCACAAAGCTAATAAAAGTGGCGTTAAATTAAAAATAAAATATGTATTGGAAACTTCAAATCTCACACTTTAAAATAACGTAAAATATATTTCATTTAATGCTTTTCTGATGACTAAAAAACAATTTTTCTTTTCTGATAAATTCCGCATGAACACTGATTTTAGGGAGACTGGAGCCTTAAATATTCATTTTATTTTGTTTTTAGTATTTGTTGTTAATTATAGCGGCAACAGAAATACATAATATGTGAAAATTTCAACTGTCTAGCTATAGCGGTTCTTGAGATACAGCCTGGAGATAGACAGACGGACGGACGGACGGACAGACAGCGAAGTCTTAGTAATACCGTCTTGTCCCGTTTTTACCCTTTGGATACGGAACCCTAAAAATTTTATAGAGTAGGTACCTACCTAAGTTCTAATACTTTTTCATATCAAGCCCGTCACCATTACTTATCTTAACTAATGGTAGGTTCTTATTAAATTGATATTGGAGTTTAAAGTTTAGGAAGTTAGGAATTCCGGAATAATAAAAAAAAAAAATTAAAAAAAACCGTGGGGCCTAGGTCAAATTATTGAAGCTGAGCACGTAGCAGAAGACCCCATCTATCCATAGTTTTCGCATGTTCAACTGTCTGCCAAACATGTATATTATTGCATAATAATATATATTATCGCACATCTTAATCTTAATATATATAAATCTCCTGTCACGATGTTTGTCCGCGATGGATTCCTAAACTACTTAACCGATTTTAAATAAAATTGGCACACCATGAGCAGTCTGGTCCAACTTGAGAGATAGGATAAACGGCTGGACCGATTTGGATGAAATTTTGTGTATGAGTTGGACAGGACAACGTCTGTCGGGACAGCTAGTTAATTACATATTATGGTATAGCAAGTACGATACATTTTGAATGTACAGCATGTTCTTCAGAGCTTTCTTTTTCACATGATTGTGTCATTCCTTCTTATATCATATTTTTAACTGACTTCAAAAAAGGAAGGTTCTCTATTCGACCCGTATGTATATATGTATGTATGTATCTATGTCCGCGATTTTCTCAAAACTACTGACTACGATTTGGATGGAGTTTTCGTTAAATGCATATTTTTTCAGGGAAGGTTTTAGTGAAGTTTTTATGACCTGATGAAGGTCTTCGGAGATAGACAATGGAACTCTTCAATAACTAACAGCAAATAACCCGCGATCACTGTGAGCGTATGCCTATGTATTGTTTGCACCATTCCATAACATAACATCACGCCTGTACGGTTTTAGGAGGTAAACAGATGTGTATAGTACACCGTCATAAGAAACTTAAAATGGAAAAATATTTTTAATTTTGCTAAAGATAATTTTACTATCAATGCATGAAGCTCCATAAATGCCAATTTTGAACTTCTAAAATATTGGGTGAATTTATTCGATGATTAATAATAATGAAAATTAAATTCGCCTCGTGTTCTCTTTTGTTTTATAGGTATCCGACTCTACCCAGATGGTTCTATTTTTCGTTCCTGACAAGGCAACATGCATGTGAAATTCAGCATCGGAATCATCCTCTGAGGAACTTTCAATTAGATCTAAAAGTACCTAGTGCTCTTTACGAATTAATTTAGGTACCTAGATTGATTATAGTGTTATTTCAAAATTTGAACATCCTGTACAGAAAATAAGCTTTAAAACCGTGTACTTGCAAGGACGACTGCAGACTGAGTGAGGGCAAAATATATATTATAGTATAGCTCCAGTGTGTGGTAGCTTACTATAATATATATTATAGCTCGGCATATTAATATATATATTATAGCTACGTCTGTGACAGGCTTAAAACTTATAATATTTTAATTATGCAATAATAATTTAATAGTTATTTTTTTTATAAGTAAAAAGATAGCACTATGGTATACACTAAAGGTGGAATCGCCGCACGCGCCACTATACCTCCGATAAGTCCATACAAAAACTGTTCTAATATCAAATTAACAGCCAGATACAGTTTATCTGGACATTGAAAAATCAGGCCTTAGTTAGTTAGTTACACAGATATTATCATGAGCTTGTAAGAAAAGTAGGTGTATTTGTTTTACCTTCCTGATCTGATCATCATAATAATTGTTCATGTAGGGTACAGCTAGCAGGTTCTTGTGGTGCACCGGCTTGGTGATGTGTGCGGCTGCATCTCGCTCGCACTTCAGGTGCTCCTCGCATGCCAGACAGAAGCTATCCACACTCCCTGTTATTATTGCCTTACATTGAAATCCATACTCGGCCATGCCGACAGGTCCTGATTTCCTGAAAATTGGAATATTTACTTATAACTATATATATGTGCTAAGTACATTTTATTTTAAGTTGAGTAGGTATGACAAAGAAAAATAAAACAAAATAAATAGGTAGGTACCTACAGAATGTTTTTAATAAATATATACCCTCATAGGCCGTGAGGGCCATGGAAAATTCAAATACTCTGTACCTAACTATTAGAAGTAATAATTCAGGGATGGTAATTTGGAACATAGAAAATCATAACAAAAAATGGACACAGACATGCACCAGCTCGCTAGCCCATAGGCTTCCGGAAACTCCACCAATGATGTAAGTATTAATTTGTTCGCCTATTCTATTGGTTCGTTTAGTTGATGTTGTAAGTAATAGGTATGTCTTCGAATCCCATGGATGAAATAAAACTATTTAAAACCCATAGAATTACTGTGAGTCGTATTCTGGCCCTCGAGGTCCAGAAAGTCGCAAGTTTTAGTGGTCCACTAAATTCTCAAGTGGCCTCCGGGGGCCACCTCACCCGAATCGAAACAATTTACAGATTAAAAATCCGTTTCTTAGTCGATTTTCGAGCTCTTGGCATGTGTGGAAAGTGCATTAAATTGTCTATGCCGTGGTATGCGTCAATAAAATGACAACACAGGCAGTCTGTCACAAAAAAAAGTTTAAGTCAGTCAAAATTTTCAGTCCGTCAGGGCGTTTGGCGTCCCCCGAATTATTTCTAAAATACATAATTGTGAGTGTTTTGAGTGTTTGTTGTTGTGTAAAGGTGTGTAATATCTAAAGAATACTTAGTAATTAACACAATACAGTTATTATTTCAGTGAAATACAAAGTATAAAAGTATTTTTTTGTGAAATGAAAAAAAGTTGATAGGAGTTTGTGTAGTGTTTACAAAATGTTTTGATCCAGTTTTCCATCATAAAGTGATTATTGGTAAGTCAGAAGTATCTTTTTAGATAAGAAATGTTATAATGTCGGTATTCTAAGCAAAATATATGTAGGGTACAATGCAAAATCTTTTCATAATTTCATAATTTGATGAGTAGGTAGTTTTTGACGGTAATGAAAAATAGCGGAAATCTAGGACTAACAAAAGACCTTTTTCTTGTTGTATTTATATGAAAGATTATAACTATGGTAAGTAAATCGCATTATTGAGCATTTTTATAAGCTATATACGTCTATACTTTTACAAAGTTGGTATTAAATTCGATGTATTGAGACCTCGAATTGAGTACCTCCTTTTCTTCGCCGAGTCGTACTATTTTGTATTTTTCTACTTGAAATTGAAACAAACACATGTTTTTTGTGCTAAAATAAATAGAATAATGTTCAATCTATCTAATAACATAAAAGTTTTATACTAAATCTATTATTATGTCAAGAAATTATATACGACAAGATATTTTTTTTCAATTCACTGTACCCTTATCTTTAGAGACACATTTCTCAGTATTTTAGTATGGAATAAAATAAAACTAAGTATACGTTTTCAATAATTTACTTGAATAATAATGCTTTTGCTCGAAATAACAACATATTTAGCAATACATATTCAAAACATATGATGGTCACCTTTTATGCTAATGGCGTAGTTTCCAATAAGATCGTGGTCCGCTCTTATTAGTTTATGACGAGTTATAATAAGGTTCCAATTGGAAATTTATCTAAGATTCTGACGGTATTTTTATTTTTCGGAATGGATCTGTAGTTTTGGAGATAAACACGAAATCTCAAAGTCGGCACACGTGATCTTTCGAATGGCCGCCATTCCGCGAATAAGGAGTAAGGAGGCATTTTGACAGTCCATGGCCGCGAGTTTACAGGGTATCTAATAAGTATAAGTAATTCGGTCAGAGAGTAGCCTTAGGGGCGGTTGTATGTAAAAACCATAAGTTTTAATCCTCCTCATATTATAAATATGAAGGTGTTTGATACGCTGAACGGATTTTGATGAAAATTGGCAAACAGATAGAATATATTTTGGTTTAGGTATTATATCATATAGGGTAATTTTTATCCCGGAAAAACATAAAATACCTCGATAAACTTTATAAAAAAAACTCACAGAATTGAACACCACCACTTGAAACACACTATGAACCATACGTACGATCTGAATTGAATGGACTGTTGTAAATCCTAACCATTGGAAATACAATGTATGTTGGACTTCAGTGAAGTGACCACAAACTACCAAGAGAACTAACGAAGTGACTAAGAAATAATAATGTTAACAGAGTCTTTATTACCCTTCTACGAATACTGCGATAAGCGATTGGTGTAGACTGGGAATTCCCGTCCAAAGAGTATATAATATATAATCACCACAGACTACTACAGATGATGCTAACGCATATAGGGTACGTTCCAATATACACTGGAAGCACTGTTCAGTGCTCTTACTGGAGAGAAATTCGTTCCGTTATGGACTGACAGTATACTGCCGCAGTATCCTAGGGAAATATAATGACGTCATAAACGCCACCATTTTTATACTGTGAGCACTGGCGTTTTTGAGGTAAGGTGCTCTCAGTGCTTTGATAACGTGATCAACAGCGTCCAGAATGACTGTAGGATATATACATGGATGACAGCAGTATACTGGACTGCGTTCCGTTTTAAACATTACCCAGTATAGCTAACTATAAAGGAACGGCTTCTCAGTATATTCAATTGACGTCACACCTTACAGTGCTCGCAGTGCATATCGGAACATACCAATAATCACTTGTTCCCGTCCAGTCCACAGACAAATAAAAATCAAAGTGGAGTACAAACGTAGTGATTTAATTCACTAAAAAAAAAGAAATACCAGCTAAAAGATACGTAAACTTCATTTTCAATCGCCTTAAAAAGAACTATCTTTACTAAAATCCCTAAGCTGCACGACAATTAGGAGTCTGTTTAAAGGGTGCCTAGGGGCTAGGGCTTCTAGTTTATGCGTCACTTATCCTGCTAATCGGTTACTAACTCACCGCAATAGTGAAAATAAAAAAAGAAATAGGAGAATGAAATATGAAATACCTAGTAACTGTTTGAGTATGTTACCTTTCCACTAACTGAAGTCAACTAAACCACTAAACAAAACCACTAATATATATCCGCTACAATATTTATATTAATAATATTTAAATAGGTATAACATAATATTTATCCGATAAAAGTGGTTAGCACCCAAACCACCAGTTTATGTGGAAATTCTACTCTGTTGGCAGCACTCGTTGATTGCCATACCAAAATATGAATAAGAAAATAAATTTTGGCAGCACATGATCGTTAGACGGGAACTCACCGATAAAGCCAAACCTATGGCTCATTAAGTCCTTATCAGCAGCTGATGAAGGATTTGAAATTTCATATAATATTTAGTGGGTTTTTTCCATTCCACTCATAATAGTCGTGTTGTTAATTCCGAAGGTTTCACACGTAGATACATAGCGACATCCTGAGGCTGGCGTTTAATCAAGTAAGTTATAATGTACTTCATTAATATTCAGATGTTTGTATTGTAAAATGTATGCAGTGTTACTAATTAAATACTTTGGTATCTACATACCTATACCTAAAGCCAGTCAGTTATTATTTGTTTGAATCCACTAGCTGTTCCCCGTGGTTTTACCCGCGCGTTTCCGGTATAAAAACAAAGGAAATAGCATAGAATTATTACCTATAGATAGAAACCACAGAATAAAGATGAATCCACTAGCTGTTCCCCGTGGTTACACCCGCGCGTTCCCGGTATAAAAACAAAGGAAATAGCATAGAATTATTACTTATAGATAGAAGTTACATCTTTATACTGTGTAGAAACTGAGTACGCGCGCATATGACGCGA
The DNA here is from genome assembly GCA_951216915.1 of Tetheella fluctuosa. Classification (NCBI taxonomy): domain Eukaryota; kingdom Metazoa; phylum Arthropoda; class Insecta; order Lepidoptera; family Drepanidae; genus Tetheella; species Tetheella fluctuosa. The sequence goes on from OX578238.1 coordinate 2,872,628, forward strand.
TCACACATGCACACTTTAATTGCGTCTGTGTGTATGGCACAGTTTTTCCGAGCAAGCGTTGTTTGACAACCTACTTTATATGGGAAATCGGGATAAAAACTATCCTATCTTTTATGTTGGAACAATTGAACAAACACATTTAGTTTCGGACTAAGGTTTCGGAGTTTATAGCGAACTAACATCGTGACACGGGAATTTTGATTACTTATTGAGAAAAAAAAATCTATATACTTACTAATAATATGAAGCTGAAGAATTTATTTGTTTTGTTGAACGCGCTAATATCAGGAACTACTGGTTCGAATTGAAAAAATTTTTGTGTTGGATAGCCTATTTATCGAGGAAGGCTATAGGCTTATCGAACCAGATTCCTGAGATTAGCGCGTTCAAACAAACAAACAAACAAACTCTTCAGCTTTATAATCTTATTATAATAATAAAATTCTCGTGTCACAATGTTAGTTACCATACTCCTCCGAAACGGCTCGACCGACTTTTATGAAATTTTGTGTTCATATCGGGTAGGTCTGAGAATAGGTTCTTAACTATTTTTTAAACCGCTACGCGAGTGAAACCGCGAGGGACAGAGCTAGTATTATATAGATTGACCTGCTAAGTTATTATCATATTCGGTTGTAGTTTCTTAATTACCTCTTAACTACTTACGTACCTATGTCCCATTAGTTTTTATTTTTAATCATTAAGTAATCTTGATGCTTGGTTGAGTCAGCGATGTTATTACTTAATTAAAAAATGTGTACTTTTTCTTCTTTTTACACGCTAACAAATCTATGTAGGTATGTAGATGTACCTTTTACATGATTACAGATTACAAATTTAACAGCAGTAGGTAGCTAAATAAATCTATTTATACATACTACCTACCTACAATTATAGATTTTGGGGATATCCCCATGTCAAAACGGCCGTCATAACGAGGCGCTAGTTTAATATTCGAGTAGGGTTGTCCCCTACTGAAATAGTTGTCTGAACTAGTTGTCAACTGTATCTCGAATGGTAGTGATTCTCGATTATTTACAATTACACAGAATTTCATCATCACATTAATTTACGTTTACTGCTGAACCAAGTTCAGTGTCACTCTTCCTGCATGTAACATACATGGCTAGACAAATTCTATTTAATGCTATTGTACATTTATTTTCTAGGTAAACCAGATCATGGAGAATCGATTCCACCGTGAGGCAATAATAACAGGATGCGTGGACAGCTTCTGTCTGGCGTGTGAGGAGTACCTGAAGTGCGAGGGAGACGCTGTCGCACACGTCACCAAGCCGGTGCACAGCAAGAACCTGCTAGCTGTAAACTACATGGACAAGTATTGTGATGATCATATCAGGAAGGTAAATATAGCTATGTACTTTATTATAGTGTATAATAAGTAGGTGCCTACATATCTGAAAATGTTATTCTACTGTTGCGTTCTTCAATAATATTTATGTTAATTAAAAAGTGCCCAGTGACATTTTATTTACCTACAACTTGCTGTTCCCCACGGTTTCACATGAGTTCCCGGTATAATAATTATTAGCCTATAACCAAAAGTAAACTAAGTTACTTCTTATAACATGAGCTATTAGCTAGTGATAATCCCGTCAAAATCGGTCCAACCGTTTCGGAGATTAGCCGGAACAAATAAACAGACAATTTTTACATATTTTTTTTTGGTTATCAGTCCTATCGTATACTTTCATATACATTTATTAGTAAAAAGCTATTATTTTGATATTAAACTTCAATCTATAGCGTTGGGTAGGCTATTGGGGTGGTCTGAAACTCTGCATGTCTGGTTTGTAAGCCGTTTATTATATAAAACACAGTCACAACATGAAATCAGGTTAATGCTTAGCCGAACAAGCACAGTCACACACAATTACAATGAGCGCTAGCGCGGGGAATACCGTGGCACCACGCAGCGCGTCTCGTCTCGTACGTAGAGCACTCTTTGAATGCGCGCGCATCGGCACGTACTACTCCTGCGCGCCCTCTATACGCGGCAAGAGAAACAACTGCCGGAGCTGCCAACTACACAACACTGCAATGTATCTATGGCCTCACGCTATAAATCTTATTTATTTGTATAACTCACGGAATAGGTAAATAAGGTATAGCTAATCATAGTAGGTCACCTCTCATTTAAGATCCAAATTAAAGGGTCCCTTTTAAAATTGATTTAAAAAATAATAAGTTATTACATCAGAATTTACATTTGTTGAGTGACTTTAGGTAGGTACTGATCCATCAGCCCGTGTAGGCTACCACCTATTGTTGGTCACTCAGCTTCGAACTGTGAAATGAGTCATTCAAATTTAATCAATTTATTTACAACTAGTATAAAGTACAAACTATAATATATGTATAGAAAATTTCTTCAAATCTACCGCTGCCGGTGGGCAAGGTTCCCCTCAGGCTGGCAGCGTTCCTTTGTAGGCCAAGCTAATGCATTGGCGGAAAAAGCTTCCAGTCAATCAAATTAAAATCATTATTTCTTTCAGGTCAAAAAGGGCTACTTTTGCGGATTTTGCAATTTACTTTTGCCAACTGCGGCTAAAGTAGGTTTGCATGTCGCTGATACTCTTCACGTGGATAATAAGGTGACAAAACTTTTGAAGAGGGTTGGAAACACTGTAATTGCTCTTGGAAACATTTCCATTAGCGAACGAGCATGGCATGGCCTGATGGAGGACACCTGTGCAATTTGCAACGTCGAGTATGATAATGAAGATATACACAAAAATGCACCAACTCATATTATTCGTCTAATACAGTGTAAAGTACAATATGGTTCCAACAAAGCAATTTATCGTTTGGTAAGTGCATTCATTTCATGTTATTTTTTTTTTTGATGTTTGGGAAAGTATGTTAAACGTTGTTTGTTTATTGACTCGAGTGCTATTTATTATATGAGACAGATGGATAGTTTTTAACTCCTTAGTCTGGGAGGCGGCTATATAAGGTGTTCTCTCATCCATTTAAAGACAATTTATATTTTGTAGTTATATAATAATTTTATTAGATACGAGAAAGCTTGGTCGGCTAAACCAAATTCTGGTGGGAAATAAAATATATCGGGAACACGGGTGAAACCGCTAGTAATTAATAATAATAATTGTTTAAATAGTGTTTTAAGCACTTTTACTGTTATTTGCATACCAAAGTTACTTTCATCCATTGATTAAATTTTTAACGATTCAGGCGTACATACAGTAGGTACGGATTGGGCTGAATTTATTTATGTACAAAGTGTACAAACATAGTTTTAAATATGAAAACATTTGATGATTTGATATCACTGCCATGCGCTACTTCCATATATAAAAAGTAATCTGTAGCAGGGATGTTGTGTATGTACATTCACATGCGCGTCCGCAGTAGCGGAGCTTCCGTATCGATTGAACATCTGCATCCGATCTGTATTCGCATTTATCAATGCGGATTAGCTGTAGAGCGACAGGAAATAAATTGGGCGAGAACGCCAAATGGCCATTGACCAATAAGAGCGAAGGTTTCGGGCGATATTGCTATGTATTAAATACAAGCGCAATTTTTTTTTAATTTTAATAACTAAATTTTATATTAAATTTTTATATAAAAATATTATTTTTTATTATACTTCTGCACCCATACGAAGTTCAAAAACAATCTATGCATCCGCGGATGTGAGCTTTCAAAACTCCACATCCGCGGATGTCGGAGACGGCGCGAGGGACCCCCCCACCTCCATTTTCCGCGGAGCTCACCGCGTGACAAATCAGCGAGTCCGTCCGAACATTTACAAATCTTCAACTCTTATATTGCGATAGCAATGGAGTCTAGGTACTCCGGAGTTTCCGGAAATCGAACCCACTACCTGTGACAAGGTAGTCGGATAGGTACCTACATATGTATAGGTATACCTAACCTATACCCCACACCACACACTCCTACCACAGCATAATTACATACAGTGGTCTATCGCGTTTGAAGTCACGCGAAATGCCGCTTTGTATAGGCATTCGTGATTGCTCCATTGTGTCCCAAGCGAGTGTATGGCAGCTTGGGCTCGCTACCGCCCCTCTCTCACCCCGCAAGCCCCGCACGATTGCTCTGTCTAGACGTGTCCGTTGGCCGACTGTAAGAAAGAGTTACATAGACTGCTCCTACTAAGCAGTCAAATTTTCAGTTGTTAATAAATGTTTGTCATTGACTCGTACAGAGCCGCTATAGCGAAAAATGTAATGTAAAAAATATTTTGTTTCCAGATTGACAACGATTCCTTGCAATGTCTAACTTGCAATATGGTACTATCATTGAAAACTATGTCTGAACATTTTAATAACTCCGACCATCAGAAATTATATGCAGAATGTCTTGTGTCAGCCAACACTGAGAAACTAAATGGTCCTACTGTAAATGACCTTGAAGAAAAACGGAAGGATATTTCTGAAAAATACATTATAAGTGATATTAATTTTTATAATGATGAAGACCTACCAGAAAAGCAGAATGATCGTAAAAATCAGGATAATTTACAGGTGATACCAGATCCAGAAGTAATTAAAAACAAATATGAATCAACATATATTGAAATTACAGATGAAGAAAACAGCAAGAAAATATTAGATTCAGTAAACGAAATACAAAGAAGCGACATCAATATAGATTTTGAAACCCAATCGGCTTTTTGCAAAAAGTGTTTAACACCATTAGAATTCAACTACGGCCTTATAGAGCAACACATGCAAGAGCACGTACAAAAACCAATGAAAACGTTTGACTCTGCTTTGTCTTACCCAACTGTAGATCAAAATCACAACAAAATAAGATTGACTCTACATGAGGAACCCACAACAGGTCACAAAACAAGCAAAGATGAAGAATCGAACTCTTATAAACATAATATAAAAGCATTAAATGGTCCAGATGAGGTTAAATCTGAAAACTGTAAAGTCACAGATGGTGGAAAATATAAAGATTGTGATTCATCAGTATCTTCCTCAAATTACCAAAAAAATGGAACAAAACCAAGTAGTTCCAAAGTAACGGATGATCCCTCTATCAGTGAAGATGCAAATCATTTCGCGAAAAGGAACCAATTGACTTACAGCTCTAGTTGCCGCACGGCTTACTGTCGCGTGTGTGAGGCCAACCTCCCAGCAACCCTGACAGCAATGAAGGAGCACGTCGCAGGCTCCGCTCACACGATCAGAACTAAGAAAACCTCCAAACCTAAACCTAGATGTAGGAAATCTGATAATTTTAGTACTATGCCATCAAAATCTACGGATAATATTATTGATACAATCACATTGGTTAAAAATGATTCCATGGATGTAGAACGTGTTATAATAAATAATAAATGCTCTCTACACATAATGAGCTTCATGTTGGTGACCAAGAACGACATTGGCTTCCACTGCCATATCTGTGAAGTTAATTTTATAGAAGATGATGGCGATGATCATATGAACTCATTCAGCCATAGATATGCATTGAATAAAATACCAGTTATTACATCTTTGGACACCGAATTTGTGAGAGAGGTGAGTTATAAATGATCACAGACTAGACAACACATCATCACCGAGCTAGGTTTTCCTTCGTAGGATTCGAACCCACGACCTTCGCCAAGGCATTCGACGTCACTATCAATGAGTTATCATCGCCTTACATAGATCAGTTGGTCGCCCAGCTTAGCTCCGCAGTTGCATTTTTGATGGCTTGTTTTTATTTATTTTTCATTTAAAGAGTAAATCTATTTTGTTTTGTTGCAGGTACGACCAGGTTTATTCCATTGTGGTTACTGCCACCTGCTTGTTTGTGATTGGGACGAATTACGCAGTCATTTAAAATGCTCCGACCACAAAACAAGGAAGACTCTAGCCATGGTCCTTCTAGAAAAGCACCGGAGGCAAATGGAAGAAGAGAGAATGGAAAGAATAAGACAAACCATATTTTTAAGAATGATGATGGGCAATCCCTTTTTTAATTTTTTTTAAAGTTCTCACATAATAGAAATAGGAAAATGTCCGCGGGGTTACGCATGAGTACTTGTAAGTAGTGCTCCCCCCACTCCCAGTACTCCCACTGCTGGGGTACTATACTAACCAATCTTTTTAACAAGGGTTCACATTGATTTAGTTTGTAACTTTTGTTTGGAGTTTCGTGTAACTGAGATGGTTTCTGTGGGGGCTGCCCAAATCAAGAGGGTATAATCAATCGAATTGTGCGCTCCAAATAAGCTCTCACATTCAAATTTATATGTGGTGTATTCCCACCAACATCTACTTTACCAATTGTTAGTCCTATATAAGACATATTTCTTTGCTTCTTGACTTACTTTTTACTTTTTTATGTTGCTTTGACTTACTTTATTATTTCTTTTACTACCTACTACTGCTACTAATTACTGACTCAACTACTGTCTGTCATGCGAGTTAATGTTAGTATCAACGGATATAAAAATCAGGATCTGGATCGAACCACATTCTACAATATTAATAAATAAGAAATAAAGGACCTGCTACATAAAGATAATTAACATTATTAGTATTATACTTTTATTGAAATATTGATCCTTGTTTTAAATGTCAACGAAAATATATTCAATAATTCCTCTTCTATATTAATATATTTGATTAACTATTCTAGATTACTAAAAATATATTTGTCGAAGCTAATATATTTTTTTAATGTGACAAATACCATGTTTATTTGTTCTTACAATTTCTTATTTATGCAGTTTTATTTCGCTTTAATTTTGCGTTCCACCCACGTCGAAAACAACTCAGTTTGGGCTATTGCCAGTTTTTATTTGGTTTGAGCATTTTCGGTTTAATTTAAACAAAATTTGAAAAATCCTGTCAAAAGGCCATCAATTAGCAAATCCAGTAATTTTAGTATAATAAGTTAAAATTAACGTTAGTAAGTATTAAAACTGTATGGATTATGGATTCGAATCTTACAATGAGCTTGAGCTTTCGGTAAAAGAAAACATCGTGACAAAACCACAGCACGGTGGTAGGGTACTTGGTAGTACCCATCTGGCTGACTATCAACCTCAAGTTGAAAATCTGTCGCCAAGCACCTAGCTGTGTGTTCCGGTAGGTGCAGTTGAGAGCCAGTTCTTTCTAGGCTTTGTTTGCTAACCACCTTCGGCCACATCATCACTTACTATGTTGTAAAATGCTAAAAATGATAGTAAATGCACCTTGGTATATTACCAATGAAAGACTCCACCATGACCTTTGCATCAAAACTGTAAAGCAAGAAATAAAAGAAAAAATAATTTCGTATAGTAGGAGGTTGAAATCACACCCAAACGTCCTGGCACAACACCTGATGGACACGGAAATTCCAACAATTAATAGTCTTAAAAGAAAAAGCAACAACACCTGATGAGGCATTTTAATTAAGTAAATTTAATTATCAATGGATATGTCCTTCTCAAGCTTATCTCACACACTCAAATATTGCTGAATGTGTCCAGCAGACAGCTTGAAAAAAAAACTTACAATGTTGAGATTGTGGTCAAACAGGCTAATACATAGTAACTGTTAAGAATAAAATCCAGTCCAAGACCTTACTTAAAAGAGAATATACCACAGAAAAGACATCGCTTTGTAACCCCCATATCTTTATTATAGAGATTACTTTAGAAATACGTAACATTGTATTAGGTATCAAAGTATATACAAATGAGCTTACTACAAGAATGAGCACTATATACTGTGTAGATTGGTTTGAATCAATCAAGTTCAACGTGGTTGAGGTCAGTTAGCAATTCGATTATTTAACAGCTAATCATAGACGAATCAAAGGTCAGAATAAAATATAATTTCGCTATGAAAGGTTGTTCAACCAACAAAGTGACTGGTTAATTCAACCACTCGACTGTACGTAGATCCCTTAATTCTAAAATCCGTCGCGATCACAGACTATTGAGTACGATATAAATACTAAACTTATCATTATTTGGCTCCAATCTTTGAGCAAATAGTGAGTAGAGGAATAAATGACTCATAAGTCTTACTTACTTATAATTTTTAGTGTAAAAAGGAGTTGTGACTGTAGGTACTCCAATACAATCTGTAGATTCTAAACAATATCCAATTTGTAATTACCCCTTTATTACACATGCAGAAAGACGATATAATCACAATAAACTTGGTTCTACACATGTTTTTATATTGATTTATGTCAAAAAAATATTATAAATAAAAGTTCATGTGATTATATCAACAACCTGTATAAAGCTTATCCCCAGATTTTATAACCTTCATCATTGTGAACATATGATTTAAAGTAAATGTTTCACTATCTATTTATTAGTGATGCATTTTGTAAACTTGTGTATTCCATGATCCAACATAGAAGTTATCAAAAGAACAATGAACATACAAATTATTGATGGAAATGTGGTAATCTGTCATGAAGATAATGCAATAACCTTTATAGGTAATAATTTAATACTTTTGGTTTGCCCCTCGCTTGGTTCGGGAGCATAGATTACTATTATATTATACAAGAGTTTGATGTTAATTTATAACTAAATTCCTTGAGATTAAAACTACTTTAGGCTACATTTGACTGCCTAAATCCATCCATGTACCATAAGTGATAAACATAATGACTGAGTGAGTCAAAGAAATATCCTCTTGTCAAATGTCTCCTTTTAATCTCGAGGAGTTTATGTATAATACTTAATTCCACCTCTGTTTAACCACTTTTGGACTTAGAACATTGAAAAATCCTTCCTTAGTGGATGCCTATGTTATATGAGGAACCTGTTCGAAATAAATATTTTTTTTAAATGAATTGAATTTGATAATTAGACCCACATTACTTACTAAAAAAAAACACTTCAGTAGTTTACTGAACATACTGTATAATGTCAGTAAATATAACTTATATTGTACTCCCATTAAACTCAAATCCAATTGTTACATCCCCTATTACATCAAGTTTAAATACTATTTAGATGAACAGTACACATCTAATTGGCTTCGCTGAAGAGAAAATAATAATAGTTCCTACAGGAGAAGGGTGTTCACCTGGTAGAGGTGTACTGAGGAGCTAGAGATGATTCCCATTAAACATAATAAAAGTTACAATATATATTTACGTCATATAAGGTCATACGGTTTATGGAATGAGATACAAAATGGCGGTAGATTCCATTCACTCAAGAAACAAATAAAAGATCAATAAAGATGCTGCCATTTTCAATACCATTTGTGCATGTCCTTGCGCGGAATTTATATACAGAGTATCTCCTCATTCTTAAATGCATGAAAATTTCTACTATTATATGCCATTTACTTCATACCAAGTCGTTAGAACCATTTGATGTGTACTGCCATCTTTTGTGTCTACTTATCGTCCAAATAACTCAAACATATTATGTCTAACATAATCAAATTGCTTATACTAATGATCACAATTTGAAAAGCAAAGTCTAGAGAGTTCCATTACGTCACTGGAAAATGCCCTTTATTACCTTTGACATTAATGTTAATATGGTTTAAATTGTTTATACAATGTAAGTCTGTTTGAATGTATTTTGCATCATTGTTTGTAATGAGTTAAATGTATATACCTAGATAGATAGTGGCAGTATTATATTTTTCGATTAGAGCTCTAGTAATTGCATTGAATACTTCAACAATGGAGCCAGCCCATTTATTTTTTATTCTGATCCCGGCATGTTCAGTACATTGGACATTTAAATACCATCACAATCAACATCAAAAGTAGAGTTTAAATCTTCTATGGTTGATGTACAGTTGGGAAACCATTTAGTAGATTGCATAAACAAATCCTGTAGTAGTCATTAAAGTCTACCTAAACATCTATTGTTTAATGTGGCTCACAATTTTTTCGACTTTTTCCCAAATTACAACTCAATTACCACATCATAGGAATAGATTATGCAATAATAATTATAATATAATTACTAAATTGTAATACAAGTTAATTTTGTGGTAAAACATGAAAATTAGCTAATTATTATCATAAGGGCCACTTCTATGACTATGCCATATAGATGCAATTTGCGAAAAACGCTAAAATAATATGAGTTTGGTAAAAACTACCTTGTAGTCTCTTTACCTCTACAGTCTACCAGGCGATTCACCAGCAAGGGCTTTTTGGCCAAGCTAGCATACCACTACCCTACCACATAGATGCAAAATACACAGCCAGTGTTTCACATTAGTGTTCACATTTCACTTCACTACACTTCACTAGTTTATTTGAGCAGCGGTGTGTCCATGTTGAATTTGTAAATGTTAGCGCACACATCCACGAGGCTGTGCTCGTTGTCGTACGGCGGACATATCCGCAGCATGCGGTCGCGGTTATCCGTGTACATCTCTATCACGCCCCACTGACGGAGCAGCTTCAGGCAGTTGCGGATCGCGTCAGTTGACACCGCTTCGCCTGTTCAAAATCAAAAATTATTACAAGTATAGATGATATAATCTTTAGTTTAAAGGTTCTGTGCTCGAATTGCGTGATCCTATTTAATTGAAAAGGACTATATCAAAGTACTCTCACATAAATTATATTTATTAAAATATTAGTACATAATTTTGGGAGTAAAATAAAAAATGCACTCCGGGAGTGCCGACAGAAGTGAAAACTTTTTTTTTTGAGCGATTGAGATTGAGCTTTTGTATCATCCATCATTATCATTAAAATTATTACAATCTAAAATAGATTTTTTTTCTGAGTGAGTTTGTTTTGTTATGGCGCCAAAACTACTGAATGCGACTAGCGACATTACTGGCTGCAATTATTTTAATGGGAGAAAAAAAAGAAACTAAACGTCAAACTGCGTCTCGGTGTCGCGAGTCCAGAGGTTTTACCTCATCTAAAAATATGCGTACCGCGCTAAAAGAAGTTTACACTTCAAAAATACACATGGGTTATATAGACCAAGGTGTTTGTGTAGGCAATCAATAAACTCAACTCTAAAGGCCGTCACACGCTAGGAGAGATGAGACAGCGTTATACTAGGGAAAGAGGAACAGCACCTACCTACGGTGCTTCTCTTCTCCTAGTATAATGTCTATATCAGTTTTATACATACCGTAAGGCATTTTGTTCTGTGTGAAATCCTCAGTGAGGGTATCTAGTGTGGTTTTAACGCAATGCTTCTGGTTTCCGGAGGTGAGGCAGCGACAAGTCGTCGCGTACGCCTCTAATAGCGGACGGATCGTTAGCAGGAGGCGCCGTCTGGACACAAACATTATTCAATGTGATTACAGATTCCAGCAATACTTAATTTTATTTTAGTAACTTTATACTATACATATATATAAAATAAGTATCAATTGTTTTAATCCTGGATATGATCTATCTATGTGCAAAATTTCATCCATTTAGCCATTACAGCATGATTGAGTAAATGAAATGAAATGAAATGAAAATATTTTTTATTCAAATAGGCCTTCACAAGCACTTATGAATAGTCTGACTCTAACGCTCGGTTCGGAAGGTTGCTTTTACTGAGAAGAGCCGGCAAGAAACTCAGCAATTACTCTTTTCAAAACCAACTTAGATTTATTACATTAAATTATTTATCTAGTCTCACTGACAATATATGTGTGTTATAACAAAAAAGAAAAGAAACAAAATGATGAGTGACATAGTTAATAAATAGATAGCAAATTTAAGCAGACCAGCCCCCACAAGCAGCACCTGTTCACAAGTATGACGCATGTGGCAGCCATCGCCCTCCTCGCACATATTGTAGGGAAGTGAGCGACCCGCCACACGACGCCGCCGCAAGTAAAAATCATAAACACATAAATTCGTATTATGCTTATACCTGGAAATCCCTGAGGTAACATTCTATGGTACTGACCTTTCAGCGAGTGCTTCAGGTTTGTTTGATATCCTATAGTGCAAGTGTTGCGTGTGGTCGAGCCGCGAGTCCGCGCCCTCCTCGCCCTCCTCGTCCTCGAACCGCCGCGCGAACCGACGCGACCACTGCTCTTCTTCTATGCCTACGTCTTGCTGAAATTATAAATAATATAGTTTTATCTATGTTGTGTAATGAACATCACTCGTGTACTAGAGATATATTTGAGTTGTAAGTGGCCTGTTTGTTTTACTTAAATTTAATGTAACCTGGACTTTGTTAACTTACCTTAGGTCACTTTCAACGGTGAGATTGTGTTCAAACCCAAACCTATTGATAGTAAGAAAAAAGCTGGATCATGAACGTTTTTAAGTATGATTTGCTTCTGTCGGGTTTTGACATCTTCGAAATACGCGACGATTATTAAACATTTGGCTTATTGGCAGGATGTGTTGCACCACCATCACCACGTTGCATCAATATAGAGCAATAGTGAGCGGGTACCTGGGTGGTGGCCAGCACGTCGGCGGCCAGCAGCTGGTCGAGCGCGGCGAGCATGGTCTCCTCGATGCGGTGGCACGGCGCGCACAGGATGAACTCCTCGCTCAGCACCGAGCACAGCTGCAGCGCCGCCGACATCAGATCCGAGTGCTTTATTTCTTCAAGATCGCCGTTCGGTGATCTTATCACGCTCTCTAAGGCTGTCGCTGTGGATCAAGTTTGGAACGTTTTTATTATAAAATTTAAATTGAGCCCGTTTGTTGCGATTGGAGATTGGAAACTATTTACCTTAGAAATGATCTTAAAACCGTAGGGTATAGCTAGTTACCTACTCATTTATGTTAATATATAATTTAGAAAAGTCATTGGTGTTCAGATAATAACATTATTTTATTGTCATTTAAAATAACATTTTTTTTTTTTCAACCTCAGTGTTCTTTTATAGTAACTCCAACATTAGATACTAGCCTTGCGTCCCGCGGTTTCACCCGCGAACCCTTATTTTACTCACTTAGGGGTTGAATTTTCAGGTGCTCACCTACAGTGTCATAGAAACTCACTTGCAAAATTTCATGATCCTAACCCCAGGAGTTTGAATTGGGCGTTGATATGTTACTCAGTTATACTTAGGACTAAAAGTATGTAAAATTAATTATATAATATGATTATTTCTTCAACTAATATTACCTAAAATGGCCGGAGCGGCGTAGTGCGCGACCACGGCGTTAGCATAGTATGAAAGTTCAAGAGACGCAGCGATGGACGGTTGGGGCTTGACTAGTTGCTTGTCGCCGCTGCCTTCTTTCCGCACCAGACTACGGCCTAGCATGTCCAACTGGAATTAAATAATTATTCATACAGACATTTGATATCACTAAGTATATTATATAGAAAATGTTATATTTATGTCCAGCGTGATGAATCCAACAAACCTTTTCGAAAGATGACATCTGTTTGACACCAAGGTAGGACAAAGAGACATGTTCACATACAGCATGTTATTGAACGGGTGCTCGATGGTGCAGTGAGATATCTTTTCAAAACCTTTGTAGGGTTTGTTTGAAAAAAAACTTTTCTCAACTTGTTCAATCGACATGTATTAAAAAAAAAACGATGATTGATTTTGACAGTTATAAATAAACGCGGTCTGACCGTCGATGTTGGAATCTTGTATAACATGCTAAGTACTCGACGAACTTTGTTAGCGCCATCTATCCACGAATAGCGGAAGTGTTGATAGACAAACAAAGTTATAATACTTACAGCGTGGGCGAGCGTAGCGTGATCGTCGTTGTTGTTGTTGTTGTTGTTGGTGTTGGTGGTGGTGGTGGTGTAGCCCAGGTCGCGGCCGGCGGCGAGCAGCGCGGCGGCGCGCGCCCGCACGGCGCCCCTCAGCGCCGCCGGCGCCGCGCCGCCGCGCTGCTCCGTCAACAACACGTACGACACCACGTTGGTGCACATCAGCGCCGTCGCTTGCGCCGCATCTGACATACACACACGCGTACTATTATAAATATAATAAATATTCTGGGACATTCCTCACCCGTGGCCGTCTGACCCCAAACTAAGCAGTTTGTGCTATGGAGGCCAGATAACTGATATATTACTTTTCTTTGGTAATTATATAGACTGGGGACAAACATACATGTTCGTTCATACCCACAAATGTCTGTCCTGGGTGGGAATCGAACCCCCGACCTGTGGCGTGATAGATGGGTATCTTACCAATCACGCCGACTGACTCGTCTATTATACACTTGATAACTCTACCCGGCTGAGAGCCCTCTCCCCTACATTTTGATTGAACTTTTGAATAAATCAGTAGTTTTTTTTGTGCTTTCAAAGTTGGTCCCTAAAAGTTTACCTAGCTAATAATCATACTATACCTACCTAGTTTAAAAAGATATTTACAGTTGATTTATGGGCATAATCATTGGAAAAAATGCTCAAACACACACAAAACTGATTTATATTTATTACAATCTATCACTCTTGCAGATATTCAGCAATATGTTTGATGCTATAAACTGCTTTTTAGGGTTCCGTACCCAAAGGATAAAACGGGACCCTATTAGTAAGACTCCGCTGTCCGTCTGTCACCAGGCTGTATCTCATGAACCGTGATATTTAGACAGTTGAAATTTTCACAGATAATGTATTTCTGTTATAACAACAAATACTAAAAACAGATTAAAATAAATATTTAAGGGGGCTCCCATACAACAGACATGATTTTTTTGCCGTTTTTATAGATAACGGAACCCTTCGTGCGCGATTTCGACTCGCACTTAATCGGTTTTTTATATTGATTTGTGTTTGGCCACAATCTCACCATAGTGTGTCTTATATGGCTGAAGGTACAGTCAGCGGCAAAAGTATCTTGGCACTTTTTTTTTGGCAGGACCAGAAGTTCCAGTGGACCATCTTCCACCCTTACGCGAACAATGCTTTAGTACCGTGTCACATTACACAATTCATAATTTTCATACAAACTGTCAATAGATTATTATGAAAGGGTACTAAAATGCCAAGCTACTTTTGCCGCTGACTGACGTAACCTAGAAATTAAATTGACAGGGACTTACCATAAACTAAATGCCTGCCAATAGCTTCCACCATCATCTTGTGGTCGGTGCTGACGTCAGCGCCATAGAGACTAGAGTGGCTGTGGTTATACAGTATCTGCCTGTCCAAGTTCACGGCCAAGTTGTTGTTAGGTGGCGTGAGTGTGGCTTCAATCGGAGCTTTATAGTGATTGTACTTTTGAAATGAGGTCACTAGTTCCTGGAATAAAACGATTTATTATAGTACTAGATTTCGCCCCGCGCTTTCACCCGCGTTCCCGTGGGATCATATGTTTTCCAGGGATAAAAAGTAGCCTATGTAGTTTTTGCGTGAAAGAGTAACAAACATTGGATGGATGTTCCATACTGATGATCCATACTCACAAACTTTCGCATTTATAATATTAGTAAGGCTGTTAGTAGGCTGCGGTGGATAAGTAAGCGAATAAAATAAGTAAATTTCACCAATTATACATAAGAAAGACAGAACGAGTAATTTTTCAGTGGACTTTTTTGAAATAGTTATTTTAAATGATGCAGTAGTTGAAACAACGTAATCAAATATATTCCTCAGTAAAGTCGTCACAATGTAAATGGCCTGATTTGACATGATATCTCTTTTGGTCTCGCTATATTTGTTTCATGGATCCAAAAAGGTACACAATTTTGGTGAATTTCTTAGAACATTTCAAAATATAATTCATATTTCCACACATGTAAACTGCGTTAAAAATATGAATGAATATGTAAATGCTCGTATGCAAAATAAATATTAATATCTTACAACGTAACGTCTTTTGCCCTAAAATCAAATAAAAATCATCTACCTTGATGAATATTTATGAAGAAACTAGCTTTTCCCCCGTGGTTTCACCCGCGTTCCACGGATAAAAAAACCCTCAAGAATTTCAAACTGGTAACTCCAGAGATTAGCGCGTTCAAACGAACAAACAAACAAAAAAAACTCTTCAGCTTTATTATTACATTTTATTACATTAGTATAGATATACTATACCTTCAAAGAGATAGGCTGGTTGAAGTCTACCCTGATGCCCCCGTGGTTGGTATTGAGTGTCCTCCAGATGCCTCTCAGCGCGGACCAGAACGTCTCCATCTGTTTGGACATGCCGAGCTGCTCCCGCACGAAGTTGCCGTCCACCAGCCGGTCGTAGTTGAGCGTCACGGGCACTAGCAGCGCGTCGTCGATCGTACCGTCCAAGTACGCGTCCATTATTACTGATAGGATGCCCGCTGGTGGGGAAAACAATTGATATAAGCAAAGAATATTATTATATAGTTTGGTGTCTTCCATTTTGAAATAGCAAAGTGTCCGATTTTATTATCCACCTGCGATATGATTTCTAGTTTTTATTAAGTTTAACGTTTTGCTTTTTTGTGTTGTATTTTTTTTATTTACTTAAAATGGTAGATGTTTTTTGTTCCCGTGGGATCTTATGTTTTCCCAGTATAAAAAGTAGCCTATGTGCTATTCCAGACTATAATCTAACTCTGTGCCAAATTTCATCCAGTTGTATGGGCGCTCATAAAATTTAGAGGTCTTGCTTGATTGGCACCAAACACATACATAGGCTATTTATTATCCCGAGAAAACATAAAATCCCTCGGGAACGCGGGTGAAACCGCGGGGCAGAAGCTACTAATTAATAAATAGAAACAACGCAAACATTTCAATTAGGATGAGTCGTAAATATATAATGTCGCTCAGCATGAGTCAACCATCATAAAATCACTATTGTTTGTTTGCGCACAGCAATGAATGATTGACACTAAACATCCAATGTCATGATCTAAGATCAAGATAATATATGAAAAAAAAGACAAAAGCATTACCAAAAAAAAGGAACAAAAAATTTATTGACAGCTGTCAATATCAATTACCTTTGACTATATTCAACAAACTGAGGTACTTACTAGTTAAATCGCCTATGTGAGCTTGTAAAATTAACATGTAACTTTAGGTAATTAAATTCATAGCATTTTTTGTTTATATTATTTAGATGTTCACAAAAAAAAGGTGCAAAGTATCCTTCTTCTATCCTTATCCTTGGTTTATCCTTCTTTCACGCAACAATGAATTTTTGCAAATACATATAGTTTGTGGGCCCTAGTGACATGCAGGTGCTTGTGGACAGATTTTCAACATGAGGTTGAGAGGTAGCCAGCCAGGTAGGTACTACAAAGTACCCTAGCACCGCGCTATGGTTAACCGACGATTTCCTTCATTTTTAATTATTTGTCACCAACTAATGGATCATTTAACTAAGAGTCAGTCTCATAGTTTTCCGACAAGGTCCTGATAGCTTATCTGGAAGATAATTGGCACGGTAGTAGGGTTAGTTGAAAATATGTCATCGAGCACCAGCAGTGTTCCAGCAGCTGTATTTCGGAGCAAGTTCCTTGGCTTTGTGTGCTTACCACCTTTGGCCACATGATCACTTACCATGGTGAGATTGTGGTCAAACACAGGCATACACAAAGTAAAAAAAAATAGTTTTTACCTTTAGGTGGTTGCGGTTTCCCAGTCCTAGTGCGGCCTCCTTCAATGAAGAATTCCAAATTATTATTGGCCCCCAAACTGTTCAGAATGTATGATCTGTAATAAACCATAATGAGTTTTATTTAGATTGATATAATGACTAAAATGGTATACTATCAATGAAAGTCAAGCAATTATTTGTACCCTGATTTCGATCAGGTACTCGTATCTGTTGAAATGGTTAATAGCTTGTTGACGAAAAGCGTTGTTTTAAGTATTACATAGGCCTCCTTATTACGTGAGGTAGTTTAATGCAAGTTTAGTAAAATACCCAAGTTTTAAATATACAAAGCACCTTTTGGTGTGTTCCGTCAGTTGCACTTGAGAGCCAGATGCCTTCTAGGCTTTATAAAGGTCGGCAACACATTGGCAATCCCACTGGTATTGCTTATGTCCATAGGCAACGGTAGCCACTTACCATCAGGTGGACGGCCAACCTTCTAAAAAAATATATCCTTCACTTTCTAACGTCTAAAAACCCCGAACAAGACTACAATGATGCTCAGCGGCAGATATTCAACTTGAGGGTGGTAGCCAGCCAAGCGGATACTGCAAAGTACCCCACCATACTATAATTTCTTCACGATGTTTTCCTACGGGAGATTAATGAAAGCTCAAGGTCATTGTAGGATTCGAACCTACGACTTTCGTCGCTAACTTTAAACCATCTCACGTTATTTCAAGTTCTAGGTACTAAAGGTTTTAACAAATTGCTTGAGCTTTCGGTGAAGGAAAGCATCGTGAGGAAACCATAGCACGGTGGTAGGGTACTTTGTAGTACCCGCCTGGCTGGCTACCACCCTCAAGTTGAAAATCTGTCGTCAAGGACCTACTGGTGTGTTCCAGCAGTTGCACTTGAGAGCCAGTTCCTTCTAGGCTTTGTGTGTTTACCACCTTCGGCCACATCATCACTTACCATAGTGAGATTTTGGTCAAACGTAAGCCATACCAAAAAACGAATATGTAACATACCTCAGTGCAGTTTTATAAACGGGATCACCGTGATATTCAGAGCCGTCGACTCTTCGTCTGATGTAGAAAGCTCCGCAACCGCGTAGGAACCATCTGTAACAAGAATCGAGTTTTTTTTTAACTATACTTTTTGAGATTGTAAATCAAGATATTCAAGGTTTTTTAGTGTGCATCTCTACATGCAGTGTACGGACTCATCATAAATTAAATAGTAGTCATATTCGACGTGTTTTTAATATCAAATCCTTTACCCTCATGGCACAGAGATGATATTTATAAAATCTTTAATAAGTTTAATTTACACTAAGGTAGGTAGGTAAGGTAGATACAGGAATACTGACATGTCTGGAATTAAGGCCGTTTGACAAATGATGGAATCAGTATTTTTTTTAAAGATATAATTTTTAATTTTTGCACCAAAAAGAACTTCAAGTTAACAAATCTTATAAGTAAATGAAACAGATGAGTGATAAATTGGAGGATATTTCTTTCAGCAACTGTCGCTCGGCGTGACTCAGTCAGAAATTTTGCTTAATCATCAGGGATTTTGTCAGGGAATCTTAAGTTTTGGATCTAGTAACCCTATTCTAAGGGAAGTATTAGAGAATCGGTCTCACCCAAAGAAGGGTATCCTCATGTTGTCCCCGGCGGCGACCAAGGGCGGGCGCAGGCCGGTCAGGTAGAGCGTGAAGGTGACGAGTATGTAGTCGAAGTGCGACCGGTGCAGCGGCACGAACACGAGCGGCAGGCCGGCCGCGTTGGCGCGCCGCAGCCGCTCCACGCAGGCCGCGCGCGTGCCGCAGCCGCCGCCCGCCACGCGCCGGATCGCCTTGTGGCACAGCCACGCCACTACTCTGCAGTACGTTATTACATTGTCATCTATCAACCTATCATATGGTAATACTTAAAACAGGAGTATCATTACGTGGGATGGTTTAACTTAAACCCGGGTTTTAAGATTTTTGTTATATGACGTTAGAAAATAACCGATATATTTAAAACTGAATTTGACTAGACTCGGTAAACCGTTTCGCGTGATGTGGAGAATTTTGTGTGAAATAAAACATTTATGAAATGAGGCAAATGTGGAAATATTTTTAAATTTAATTTCCACGTGTATAACTTAACAAAAAATACCTATTAATAATATTTATGTATGGGTTTTATTTAAGCAACTAAATATTATTTACATTGAGGAAAAAACTTAAAAGTAAGAAACTTTTAACTTGTATAATATAATCTAAATTAAAAAAAAGTCGCTATCAGAAGGCAGTATACCCAGAATGCTGGCGGCTTTGCTAATGCTGATTCTCTGACCAAGGCATAAGCCAGCATTCTGGTCACAAGTTGATTCGACCAGGCGTTTCGATATTCCACGATAAAGGTGGTGAGCAAAATAAATTGTGCTATTATACCAAGCGAGTCCTAAAACTTTGAATATTCTAATTATTATATTATCATTTACTACTGACACAAACAACCAGGGTTGCCACCCGTCCCGATTCTGCCGGGACAGTCCCGATTTCGATGATATCGTCCCGCGTCTATAATTTCCTGCAGTCTTTTTGATGACCTAAATTGGACTGAAATCCGACCGTCTTTGATAGATAACCATCCGATTGTTCCGATTTTTTTTCTCAAAAGGTGGCAACACTACAAACAGCTGTCAAGAGGTTAGATATTTGAGAAGAACTCTTTCTATGACAAAACAACTGTGTACAATACAACCACATTACATCAATATAATAATTAAGACGCATTTGCATAATAATAAATACTTATTACTGTGTTGTGTTGTGTATGAACAAAACAAAACATTACAATATCTATGTTACCCCAATATCTGAATAAAGTTCAGTGACCTGGGAGAAATCTAAATATATGCTAATTCTTAAAAATAAACAGATTGAGACGTATTTGGTTTTACTTGAGTTTATTTCATTTTACATTTTAAAACACATTAGAGTCGTAATGTATAAGAAAAGTTAGTTAATTATTGTTATGGTTCGGTATTAGAAAGTGAATTCTTTTAACTTTAGCGAACACTTAGATTATAACGTGTGTACTAACAAATATAAATCTCAGTTACTAAATAAAATAGTTAAATTAAAACGGGATTACGGGATCCTATTGCTATGTCTGTCTGTCTGTCCGTCTGTCACCAGGCTGTATCTCATGAAACGTGATAGACAGTTGAAATTTTCACAGATGATGTATTTCTGTTGCCGCTATAACAACAAATACTAAAAAAAACAGAATAAAATAAATATTTAAGGGGGCTCCTATACAACAAACGTGATTTTTTTGCCGTTTATACTGGGTGATTTTGTTATCACTGGCAATACTTGCAAGGGTGGAAGTACTCATCAAAATGAACAACTTTTATAATGGGACTAACTGTGAAATCATGAAAAAATTATCAGCTGTTCCATACAAAAGTTCAATACCTACTCGACCAAAATGTATGATATCAGAGTTAGCCCTATAATAAAAGTTGTTCACATTGATGAGTACTTCCACCCCTGCAAGTATTGCCAGTGATAACAAAATCACCCTGTATAGATAACTAGATTCCGGGGATCTTATGTTTTCCCGGGATAAAAAGTAGCCTATGTTCTTCTCCGTACCATAAGCTATCTGCATACCAAATTTCATCGGGATCGGTTCATCGGTTTGAGCGTGAAAAGGTAACAAACAAACAAACTCACTTTCGCATTTATAATATTATATAGTTAGGATGGTACGGAACCCTTCGTGCGCGAGTCCGACTCGCACTTGGCCGGTTTTTATTATTATAACACAGTTTATGCGTAATAAAAAAAATAAGCTTAACTAACCTAAGTACATTAGAAGACATTGCAGAGCTGATATCCAGCAGCACTTTCTTTGCCCTGGCTTCGACCCTTTGTCTAACTGTAATATATTCTGATGCTGTCTTCCCTTCGCCACTGCCATCATGTCCGTCTTTATTTAATTTCTTAAGTTCATCTTGTGTGGTTTCTTCTATAGCCCGCTGGAAACTTTCTTCTTTTTCTACCTGGAGTTATTCAAAGAAAAATTATTTGAACTTTGAACTTTTTTATTAAATAATTGGTAATCGCGGAAACGCAGGGCGAAAGCAAGTTCTATATAAACTGCATTATTCTTTGAGTTACAGCTAATTTTTAACTGTAAAATTAACATAATGCAATCTCCATGCTCCATTTACCTTTGTTTTTGCGAACTATATTTTTATACTGATTTACAAGCGTGTGTGTTATAGATAGAAAAAAAAATCGTCAGTTTAAGTTTAAAATTATTTAAGGTTTGCTTGTAGTAAGTTAGCTGTGACACTCCAATCAAATATACAAAGTGCGGTTTTTAATTCTTGGCTAAGCAGGCACGAATCAGTAAAAAAAAATAAAGTTCATAAAGTCTATGGCACGTTATGAACGTTACAATTAACTCTACCATTGGTTCGGAATACACTGAGAGGAAGAAGAAGGACTGAAGAAGTGCCGGCAAGAAACTCAGCAAGGCAATTTATGTAATTCCAATTTTCGACACTATCGTTTTCTTAACTGATTCGCGTTTTAATCAACGGATATACATATCAACCTCCACAAATACCGTGAGAATGTTAAAACTACTATACTTTAGAAGAAGAAGAGTTTGTAAATAGGACCTCAGCTTGTGTGGTAGCAATACCCACAATCTACGTATTTCTTTAATCAGAATCGTGACTTTTAGCAGTTCTTTAAATCTTTATTTCTTATGACAGTTGCCTAATGACATAACGCTTTTTCATTAAGACGTATAAAATGAATACTTAACTCACATTAGGAACTACATCTTTGTAATCATATTTGGTGAGGTTGAGGCACTGAGCAAGGTCGCAGAGGTAACGGGACACTACGCCACCATTTGCAAAGTTTTGTTGCCCAATATCCAGGATATTGATCACGGACCCCGTGTCGATTGCCTTCGGGTCTTGCCATGATTCCTGTGGATAATAGAAAATAAGTCGTTATTTACATTCACAGGAAGCCTCAGTCAATAAAAGCCACATCGCTCAGGAAACCGACGACCGAAACGGATGAGAGAGAAGAAAGAAATAAATACTGAGACAAAAGAAATAATGATTTGATGATGAACTGGCAACTTGGTAAGTATGATTCAAAGGCTATGACAGTTTAGTTAGTAGTGACGTCATATGCAGCGACGAATTTCGAGGATACGAATTCGACACTCAGCAAAATGGGATTCAGCAAGATAGGAAGTTTTTGGACCGTAATTTAGACTCAAAATGTCATAAGAAAGTAGGAAAAGGGCGTCGAACCTTGGCACTGTATTGTAGTAGGGAATTCAGAGACCCACTTGGCGTACATCTCTAATCTAGAGAACTATATTTGTTGGCAGCAAATATAGGACATTGTACACCTAACACATGATATAAATTAAGGATTTAAATATTCTGGTAACTAAAATTATAAGCATAAAGTATTTTATGCTATAGCATGTGTGACGCGCGTCCATTCATCAACTACAAAAAAAAAACGAACTGTTATTTAAGTTATCATTATTTTTCTGTTCCAGAACGTCCCTAAAATTGGGTTTGGAAATTAGGATTCGGATTCTAGTTGGCCAAGATATGTATAAGATGTAATGACAGAAATTACATTTATAATAACAAAAAAATTAAATACTATCATTAACTGTTGAATAGTCGAGTTCCGGCTGCAGAGTCGTGTAAAAGTCATAGCATTTTGTGAATGGAAATTCATACCAAACAATGGAGCATAAACATGATATGCCTGGCATTAACTATTGAGGATTATGGTCCTAACTACAGCATCAGGTAAAGGTAGTTCAGCAGAAGAAGCGAGTGAACTAAAAGCAAATTAATGTAACAGGGACAATCAATAATGAACTATTTTAAAGCATAAGTACCATGACGAGAGTTGTGGCGCCAAAACCTACCGTAGATGCTACCTGGTGCTTTGTACAGGGCGCTAAGAATAGTGTGCATTGCTGTATAACGGTTGGGTAAGTGTAATAAAATAAATCTCTATAAGAAATGTGGAAGTCTATTTGGAATACCAGTGACTTCTTTAAAATCAAGATCTTGTTATCTCGTTATATAATTGCTATGAAGGACAAGCAGGACATTTCATATGAAATGACAATAACATTTATAATAATTCTTCTTTACGACCATCTATTTGTTAACAAGCTATTAATTGTTGAGATTGATTTAATTGTGAGGTGTAATTAGTTTATATTTATAGGTACATTAAATAAGTCATTTCTCGTAGATATTAAAATTATTTATAGGTTCTATCTTTAGGTTCTTTAGAGAGATAAATCCAAGGATCTCAAACGCTGAACGTAAGCCTCCAGCGAACAGCTTTGTGCTACATGAATCCAGCATTTATGATCTAGGGCTATTGCCCTTCGCAACTCTGCACTTTCAACCAAATCGTTTTAAAGACTATAAATATTTACTTAGTAAAAGTTTGATCATAGACTCTCCTACATCTATATCAGCGGCTTTTGTTCTTCACGTAGAGAAATTACGAGCATAGCCCGCTCGCTGAGTGACTTTGAACTTATTTATACGGCAGGCAGCAAATGATTACTCTACTCGGTATGTCAAAGGAGGCAAAGCAAAGGTTAATGAATACCGTGGCTTCCTAAACGCTGTCCAGACAAGTTGGATTCTTTGATTGAAGATGAAATTTGACCTACGTAAACATACTTGTCTACAACTAACAGTGAATAGTGTACCCAGCAATCATCCGCATTGGCACGAAAATTATGTATATTGTCTATGTATAGACAATATACATAATTTTTGTGTCGTCCATATTCATTTCAAAGCCTGTTCGGAAAAAAACACCCAAACCGAATCCTCAAACAAAATTTCGGAATATCTTAAAGATGACACATATTTTTCCTGATAACTTCGAAATTTACCAATTCTTCGCAGTTCTGATAAACCAATCAAAACATTAGTCGCCCGCGCGTGGTATGGGGCGATATATGTATGACTCGCTATATAGATATGATTTAAGATATGAGAAAAGATTTTGATTACTGCAACTTAGAAGGACAAGGTGCTGATAAGAATAATATATATATTTGGTTGTAGCAAAATCACAAGTGACAATGTAAACAAATGAAGAAAATGCCTACAGAAACAAATGCCGGATTCGAATCAGCTGAACTCAAAAGGGAGGGCACCTCAATTATAACAGATGCAATAGAGAGATACAGCTAAAATACCATGTATGAGAGAGAAGATGATGAGTATAAAAGTGCATATTAATAGTCTAACAAGCGCCGAGTGCCAAAAATACACGCGTAGATAACAACAAAACTGAAATCGCACGTGTCTGCCGCAGTCTGTGACTTGACATTTAGAATTGATGATAAATAAAACATGGGTACAGAATTGCAGTTGTTGATTGAGTCATTCGAATGTGCTATAAAAAGCATCGTCAATCTATTGATTGAATGACCTTTGGTAGGTTAACGATGGAAAGCCTAGAGAGCTATGAAATTTTCTGTCATACTTTTGTTAAAGTAGTAACAAATTCTAAAGATAAAGTAACATAATACTTTTGATTAATGGGGTAACTAGAACATGGGAGTGTTTTGGGTGTAATATTCCACTATAAAGATCCAATGTTAAACTTTCTATGTTTCCTGGAAAATTACAAACAAACAAGTGCAAGGGAAAGCTTAAAATTTATTAAATATTTCCAAAATAAGACGAGTGACGTAATCAAGTCATTAATTTTGTCATTTCGTATATGGAAATCTTAAAATGGTTTGATGATTCAAGTTTCTTGTCAGGTTTTACATTCGTGACATTGTCGGTCATATTATAAGAGCATCTAATTAAACAGTTACATGGTATGTCATGGCAGGTCGGATAAATTAAAAATTACTTATTATTCTTAATCCAATTCAAGATGGTAACAATAGGATAAATAGGTTCTGCTGATTGCCACAGAGCGTCAAACTCATGGGCGTTTTTTTCATTTTTCCGCTTTCTATTAAAGAAAGAACCAAGGCTCAATAACTAAAGAGAGTGTATGTGTTGTTTTATTAACTTTTATTGACTCTTGACTGGCTATACAAGGTTATCGGTTGACCGGCCATGCAGTTAACGCGCTTTGAATAATATACATAAAGTATAGAGATGTCATACAATATGTATCTGAATCATGAACCAATGAATCGATCGATTATGTTTACCATTGAGTCTATAGAAGCTTACGCACTATGGGCGAGGTCGTCGATCTAGCCGCTCGGGCGCCGCGCGCCGGTTGGTCGGTTCGGTGTCACGCCACCGAGCGTCCGCGCCGCGCTTTGTGTTTAAATTTGGAATACAAAGCGACCAGTTTAAGAAGGTAGCCGGTCGATGAGCCATGAATGAGCATTGAAAACAAAATGTTTAAGCGTTGTACATCGGTAAATAACTGTATTATGTGTAGTGTAATAGTTTATGTGGTGGGCAACTGACATTTCTATAACTTCAGATAGTATTGCTTCTCACCTTATTTTTTTTGGGTTGTTTTTACAGTACACACCCGAATATACATATATGCTTAGATACCAAAAATATGACTACATACACCTTACCCACCTATGTACATCTTAAGCTTCATAACTAGAAAGAAAGGCTTTCAAAAAACTATTTAAGATACCGATATTTTCCATCCTTTCAATATATGTTTGATATAATGTAGAGCTTGCTAAGACTAATACTCTCTGACCCTTGAAAAGAAACAGATAAACTAATTTAGATTATTGTAAAATATTGAGTAATTTACAGCTTCCTATATAGTAAAATTTATTTTATTTAAAGGTTGTCATGATAAACCTTGGGTTTATTATAAACACGAAAAAATATGGCAATTTCAAGTGACTAAATTAAAGTAATTTACTATTTTATGTGTTGCCACAGGACAGGAAATTATTTTTACTATCTCTTAATTTATCAATCCACATAGAATAAAGCCATACATACATACTACATAAAACATTTTAATCTGTGAGCAACGTTGTTATATCTAGCATAATTTTTTAAAAACATAATTCTTTAATTAGTAATCGTCTAGAAATCTTAAATTGGTCTAAAGTGGGTTTCCGTAGTGTGACTTTTCTAAATTTCCTCCTACCTAATCATTGCTCTACCTAGGAGCATCTAGGAGAGGATAGGTAGTAGAGGATTAAATATATTGATAAATTGTCAATGGCATGAAGATATAATATAAATTGATGAGGAAATGACAGTACAATCAACCTATATAAATTTAATCATATGAAATCAAGAAATTATTACATTACTCATGTAAAAAATTATAAATCCCACATTAATATTGAGGATAAATACAGATAAGTTTTAAATACTATATAATAATACTAAAAAAAAAACTCAATATCGAGTCACTCACAGGCCTTGTACAAGTTAAACTAAGATAATTCCGAAATGGGGAAAAAAGACAAATTAAAACCCAACAGTTGGATACGCAGATGCGTGCGTCCATCTCAAGGTGGACGCACACTGCACAGCTCACGTGGAATATTGACTAGTATCACGACCGTGACCTGTCCTTGCTGGTCTACATACATCGGCTATCATCATTCTGTGGACGCAGAGCATTAACGATATAGATAAGGTTTTATATACAATACGAAAAGCGAACAAACGTGATGTATTATTTACTTTTGAGGCACCTGTAAGAAGTATACCAAATTTTAGGTCAAGTTGAACTTGTTTGAAATGGAAAGTATGAGAAAAGATATCTGAAAGAAAGCTGTTTCAATAAGTTATAACTATAAGATTTTTTAAACACAAAGAGGTAGCCTTGATTTGCCAGAAATAGGATATTATCATATAGACGTAAATAACCTAATGTAAGAAATACATTAATGAAAAAAAAAACATCTTTGTCCTACAGTGAATCTTTCTTTATAACTCATACTTCAGAGATGACTCTGTGCTTAAAACAAGTATGTTTAAGGTGATGATAGCTCTGTGGATGGACAACGGATGCTGCAGCGAATGTCGTGGGTTCGAATCCTACATTGAACTTGAGCTTGCGGTGAAGGAAAACATCGTTAGGAATCCATAGCACGGTGGTACAGTACTTTGCAGTATCCGCCTGAGTGGTTACCGTCTTCAAATTGAAAATCTGTCGATAAGCTGCTACTG
This sequence comes from Tetheella fluctuosa, assembly GCA_951216915.1. Classification (NCBI taxonomy): domain Eukaryota; kingdom Metazoa; phylum Arthropoda; class Insecta; order Lepidoptera; family Drepanidae; genus Tetheella; species Tetheella fluctuosa. Next base: position 2,900,293 of record OX578238.1, read on the forward strand.
TGTTCCGGCAGTTGCATTTGAGAGCCAGTTGTCTTCTAGGTTTTATAAATGTCGGCAGCACATTGACAATCCCCTTGGTATTGCTAATATCCATCGGCGACGGTAGCCACTTATCATTTAGTGGATCGCCTGACTTGTCAGTTTTCTGACATAAAAAAAAATGTAAGTATCTAATTTGAATTGTACTGGAAATCTGTTTAATTTTACATGCCTTTCATAATTACTGAATGTTTGTTTATGCAAAACAGGTATAGTTTTCTGAATACTTGATAGATAGCAGCGATAACGTTATCGCGAAATAACGCATTAGTTTCAAAACGTGAAAATGACACGGACAATTTTATCAAGGCCGACAGCAAAATCTAGTTTCTCATTTACATTTTAAAAACAGGTAAAATTCATATAAATAAGGGCCTTGGACTTAAAACAGCTCCTGTAGACCTTCGAGCACAAATAACCTCCTTTTTTGAAGTCGGTTAAAAAGAGTACCTAACCAAATGATTATGAATCCACTAGAAACAAGAAATACTTTGGTAATGCAATTACAGACACGTCACTGTGTTCCATTGAGTAATTTATGTACAGTTCTTACTGCCAACTAAACTTAAAAAGAGAAATTGGCCAAACGTAACATCAACGTGGGTTAAGATCCGAGCTACAGTTATTTTACTACGTTGTAACTACATATGTTGTATGTATGTACTATGTTCTATACTGACAGAGATTACATTACCATTTTTTTTTTACTTTGACCACAATATCAGAATCTCAGCCATTATTCTTTTCAAAACACACACAAACACGCATACACACACACACACACACACTCCTTTTACTTTTGTATAAATAATGTATAAAGTTAATCGCTGTTATACCCATGTTTTATAATTTATAAAATGTAAATCCATTACTGGCTGTAAGATAAGTTGTAATTGTTAGCATAATATTTAATTTAAGAGCTGTGGATTTTGTTTAATTAATAAAATAAAATAAAATAAAACCATCTCAGATTTATTATCTACATGAAATTATTTATCTAGTGTCACTGACAATATTTATGTGTGTATGATAATAAGGGATAATAATATACGACAGTGTAATTTCGTTTTTAACTATGGATTGGCTTGGTTTTGTCCACAATCTCATCAAGGTAAATAATGGTGTGGCCGAAGCACACAAAAATTAGAAGGGAACTAAAGTGAATGTTTGTTTATGACACATACTGCAGAAATGTCTGTACTGTGCTTAAAATATCTACTTCCAAATAAAAAAAGGCGGTATATTTATGGCGATGATAGCTCAGTCAGCTTGATTATCAAGCTCATTGTATGATTCGAACCCGCGACCTTCGTCACGATACTCAGACACTGAGGAACTATCATCGCCTTGATACCTACATCTCATCATCATCTTCAACCATCTCTGTAAGCTGCTCTACTTCCAGATCCATTTTCTTGACTACCAATTTTGTTAGACCCAAAAGTCTTAAATCTGCAGATTTTTTTTCCTGACCTATTTACATTGATATATTCTTCTGCACGTGTATGTAATATTATCATGATTATACAAACTTTAATGTATTAAAATTAAGACCTTGCGTTCGTTAGTTGTTTACATGACTATCAACGCTTTCAGAACGTTTTGTGCAAGATAATTAACATCATAAATAAAAACCACAAAGTCATCAAGACTAATATGGGTACCGAATGTGGTTTTGATCTAAGATGCCTTTAGCGAAAGGTCATCGAACGAAATGGCTAGCAATTCCAAGTGGGAGGAATCGCTAACTCAGTTAACGGTTGTAGAATTATTCACTGGTTGTCTGCATTTTAGACGCGTGTTTTAAATCTACAAGCTACAAAAAAACTATGAATTAGATACTGAAATAAACAACAAAATAAGACAACTTATAATAACCTCGTGCTAAAATCAGACTAGGAAATATGAACACTTTAGAACCTACACTATCCTAATAGAGACTAAAGTTTAATGAATCTTGTAAATTAAATAAATAAATAAATGAATAGAAATCTATTCCGAAAACAACGAAACGTTTTTCTTTTTAGTAAAAGGTACTTAGAAATAGGTCCTCATGGAATTTATGAAATTCCTGTTCACATAGTTTCTCTACGCGATAGTGTATTAGCATGAGTAGCGGCATGTGGTGATCAAACAATAATTACAAGGCGGCGCACGCGCACGGCCTGCGGATACCGTAAGGCCAGGTATCACATTTATATTTTTATAATCGCATACGTTCATGTACGTAATTATTGGTTATTCTTTCGCCTGCTGTTTTGATATTTCAAATTAATCCAGTTTTTTTTTTAATAGCGTATCAACGATCTCAGTGTGAGCACGAGAGCTAGCAATATAATTGGGTGACATGTATAAGAATTTATACATCTTTCCAGTCTAGTATGGGAAATGTTGGTAAATGGAAATGATTGATGGACTCGATTAAGAACTTTATTTATAATATATTTTTAAACTAGCTGTTCCCCGCGGTTTCATCCGCATTCCCGGGATAAAAAATAGCCTATAACCTTCCTCAAGAATTGGGCTATAAAATACCAAAATAATTATTCAAATCCGACTGGTACATCCAGAGATTAACGCATTATTATATTAATAGTATAGATATCAAAACCTTAATTATCATATCAGTATCGCACATCACTTATTGAGTCACGTGAGACACACACGTGATAATTTAGGATTCGGTTATCAAATCATTTGGCAAACAGTTGCGTAAAGTGGCAGTGGCAATTTATTTGCGGATGGAAAATAACTGCTATATTTAAATGTTAATGTTGATATACCAAAGCCAAAGTCTATACGAAACAGTAACGGGTGCATATAAGACATCCTAACTAATATTATCAATGCGAATGTGAGTTTGTTTGTTATGTTTTCACGCCTAAACCGCTGAACCGATCACGATGAAATTTGGTACGCATATAGCATATGGTATGGAGAAGGATATGGGCTACTTTATTTTCTCGCGGAAGCTAGTAAGATTAAAACAATCATTTGTTAAAGTAAACATACGATACGATAGAAATGAGAATGAAAACATGGGAGCCATTGAAGTTAAACAACTAAGAAAATATGGATACTGATATTATTACAACATCATAATAGTGTTAATATTGCTATAAGAAGTAGTCAATATAATAAATTATTTCATTCTTCATACACAGCCATCTGGTCCCGATCTAAGCAGAACTTATACTATGGAAACTGATATATACTAATTAATTTTTTTTCTAGTAGATATAAATCTACTTGTTTGTAAGATAATTCCACACCAATATATTTAAAACAAATACTTTTATTCTTTATTTAATTGCTTTAAGCATTTTTTCGTTTGACTGTACTGTTTTGGGTTGAACAATAGATTTTACTATTAATTTATGGATGGTCCCAGTCGCGAAGAAAAAATCTAATTAAATGATTCCGGCAGCTGGGACCGCGGTTCAAGTTTATTGCGGTCCCAGTCGCCGGAAGCCTCTAAACTTTAACTGTGCCAAATTTCATACTCTTCCGTCCGCGTAATTTTTGTAAAAAAAGGGGTATAAAGATTTTGCTTCACGTATTAATATTATGACAAAAGATACTACAAATACTTATAATCTAGTAAGTCAGCATCATAAAGAGGTATTGTTTCAAATGTAGTATCCATTAGTCATAAAATCAATGTCAATGAACCCATTTATCTTTGTTTGTGATAGAAAATTTGTTGAGTTTCTGCAGAGTCGATATTGATGATAATATCATTAATGGATACTTCTTTTGAAACAATACAGATTTAGATATCTAAATCTGATCAGGTAGGCAACTGATAATAAATAGCATCTCACATCTATCTATATCTATGTAAGTATATAAAAATTAATGTTTGTCAGTCTGTCTGTTTGTTTGTAATGTAACGTATGCGTTCCTAGTTTGCTATGTATGCGTTTAGTTAGAGTTGTTATGCGCACGCCCATGATCAATGTCGACTACATATGGCCATAGAATCAGGAAATTTGGAGAGTATCGTTAAAGGTTAAAGCGTAGGACTAAACTAAGAAACTTCCAAAATTCAACTCCTATAAGGGTAAATAGGGAATCGCGAGTGAAACCGCGTGGCGGAAAGCTATAACAGTATCCCATATGAATTTTAAATTAAAAAGAACCACATATACTTCTAAAAAATAAGTAATTGCGGGCATAATTGCTTCAAGGATTGAATCTATCCCTGATAGATGGTTAGTAGATGTAAAAAAAAAGAAAATCATAAAATTTGATTTGTAGTAGTCTTTACCGGGACCACATTTAGAGCTTACAATATAATGTACCTAATAACAACAAAGACATACCGAGACTTCAACACAATGATATATAAATGTACCAATAAAAGAACTGAACACAAACATGTTACACAAAACATACAAAAGGTAGCGATGATCTAGATTGCAGAATATCTTCCTACTGGCAACGCAACACGTAAAACATAACACGCAATTTGCACCGCCAAGTTGTGGAACATCTCATTTTGATGATAAATATGAAGCAATCATAACACTGCAAGCAATTACGAGATTAGAAGAAAAAAATATACGTAATGTGTTTTGTGACACAATAGACTTAAAGAAAATAATAAGAATCGAAATCAGAATAAATATTACGGCAAAAGAACTCAAATATATGTAACCCCTAAAGTATGTAACATGTATCCCAATATAATGCTAAATGAAAATAAAATTAAACGTAAAGTAACTTAAAATTAAATTATAAAAGGACTATTAGATAGAGTAGCAGTAGGTAGGAGTAACATAAGAAATAATAATATAATGTATGTAATTGTTAAGATAGTTCATATATAAATATGTAAAAGAGCGCAACGCCTACGATTTGCGTCAGTAATTTGGCGATGTTAAATAACAAAAATAACTACTTACATGCTATTTTACTTGACGGGCCGGTTGGCGTGGTTGTTAAGATACCCTATCTATCACGCCGCAGGTCGTGGGCTCGATTCCCACTCAGGACAAAGATTTGTGTGCATGAAAATGTCTGTTTGTCCTATGTCTGGGTGTAATTCTCTATATATGTATGTATTTACAAAAGAAAAGTAGTATATGTAGTATATCAGTTATCTGGCTTCCATAGTACAAGCTCTGCTTAGTTTGGGGTCAGATGGCCGTGTGTGAGGAATAATGTCCCAGAATGTCCCAAAATACTAAATAAAAAAAAAGAGAAAGGCTGAAAACATCGAGCCATTACTTGCGTTAGTCGCGGGATTCTTTGAAATGAGAAACTGGTTAAGTTACTGTGTACTTCAAAGTTCAAGATTTGCATTAGCATTGTCGTCGCAGGTAAAATACTCTGTAGTAAGAAAAATGGATTTACTTACCAGATTGGATGTTCTGTCGACGTAGTAAAATTTGTCACTGGCTTGTATTTGACTAATTTAAATTGTTGTATACAAGACAATAGCATTTCCTTTTCCTGTGATAGTGTAGGCTTCTTAAATCACTTGGTCATAAGTCAGTGAACTGCTTCATAGTAAGTACAATAGGAAGGAGCAATGCCCGGTGGACTGGACTGCAGGTTGGGAGTTCATATTAGAGGAATAACATCAATAACAATCATAGTTCGAATTAATCACAAAGAAACGTAGATTAAACGTCATTAGCGACAAAATTAAGTGTCCGGCTTCTCTAAATCACACTAAATAGTACTGTCTGTACTAGTCTGTCTGTTTTTCAGCTTACTTCTTCAAAACCACGCAATAGATTTTGATACGGTTTTCACTAATAGAAAGAGCGATAAACGAGGAAGATATGTGTATATAATTTGCACCCGTGCGTAGCCGGGCGGGTCGCTAGTACGCAATAAATAATGACACGAAATCGTTAAGTAATGCATATTGTAGGTGTACTTACATCAAAAGATGTACTGTTAATGTAAATAAAGAGAACATCCGTTCTCACAATGGAGTTAATTTACAAGGCGATTTGCAGAAACAATCGAGCCTGTGCTTAAACAAAAGACGTTGTTCGCGAGAGGAGCCGCGATAAAATAAAGGTGTTCAGGAACCTGGTCAGGAATGCAAACTTGTTAATGATTATATAGAGGACACTATTACAAAGGAATTAACTCATTTTATAAATAAACTAATACATACAAAGTAGTTAATAAGACGTATATAAAATTCAATACTAAACTTTAGCCTCGGTAGATTAGAAAACGAAAATAGCAACTTATATAATTAAATTTATTATAGTTTTAAACGTTCTATCATTCTGTAACAATAAAAAAATCCTTATCCTAATCCTAACTTTTATCTTATATAATATAAAAATGAATCGCAAAATGTGTTGGTAAGCGCATAACTTCCAAACGACTCCACCAAATTGGATAAATCTTTCTTTTATGTGTTCGTTATTGTCAGGAGAAGGTTTGTATGAAAGAAAATATTTGACGGAAAAATATGTATACCGGGAACGCGGGTGAAACCGCAGGGAACAGCTAGTAATATTATAAATGCGAAAGTGAGTTTGTTTGTTTGTTACCTTTTCACGCTTAAACCGTTGAACCGATCGCGATAAAATTTGGTATGCAGATAGCCTATGGTATGGAGAAGGACATAGGCTACTTTTTATTCCGGAAAAACATAAGAACCCTGGGGAACGCGGGTAAAACCGCGGGGCGAATGCTAGTCAAGTGATATAATTTTCAAATTCATTCTTGTCGTTGTAATCGAAAGTATTCTCACATACAGAATATTTACAGGCATAAACTAATATAATATAGGTTATATATAAGCCAATGTTTGCCTGTCTGTTTGTTTGTATGCATGTAACGTATGCTTTCCTATACCCATTTAACCGATTGAAATGAAACTTTGGTGAGTTGTTGTGCGCAAGCCCGCAATGGATTTTGACAAGAAAATGAATGAAAAAAGAGGCATTGCAACGGTATTAGCTAGTTTATAATATTATAAATAATATACTAATATTATAAAGAGGAAAGATTTGTATGTAAGTATGTAAGTCTTTTCCGTTTTCTAAAATTCTGCGCAAAAGTGGACGATTAGTTTTGAACACGTTGTCAAGGTTTAGAGTCATCTGATAACCTTCAAATAATATAAACAAGACGTAATTATAATAAAGATTTAATCAAATTTTCTTCTGGACTTACATTATCCATAGTTTACATACATTTACATACTAGTATTACATTGCTTGGTTACTTGTATGGCAATCTGTTTATTTTGTAATTACTATATGTAAAATATTATACATATTTTGAAATAAATAATTATTTTTTATGGAATGACAGAACAGCAATAAATAATAAAAAGAAAAGTATAATATATCACGTTGGAAATGCGAAGTATTTCGGCGCAATGTCCTTTTAAAAACCGAACACAATTTACCGAGAAATTGAATAAAATGAATATTATCTTTAATTTGACATTCCAATGACCCAATTTTGGCTAAATAAATTATAATTAAATACAAAGGATTGTTGTCTATTTTTAAACGTTCCGATATTTTGTGCGCAAATGTATGTAAGTATATAAGATTAAATACGGAAGGCATCTAACGCAGACCAAGGAGAACAACAAAGGAGGACACGCGAGTTATGCATGCACTCATGATAACAAAAAAAGTTACACTTTTGACTTTGAACTGCGCAGTATCGTCAAATGATAGTGACTGTCGGTCGATATTATAATATAAAAGCTTTTGTTTTTTTTTCTTCGAACAATGCACGTGATTGGCACGAACTGGAGCATAAATATAATTATGTAACGTGACCGAAGTATAGTTAATTATAAATTGTGACTAAAATTGTCGAACCCAGGTACAAAGGAAACCTGGAAAGTTTCCGTATTCGATAACCTATCATGTTACTATTAATGAGTAATAATAGACTGTTTTTCAAGCAACGCAGTTCTACAATACAAAGTACAAAATAACGTTTCTGTATCATTGGACGATGTTAGCATATAAAAACACAAAGGTATCAATAATTATAATTTGTCATCAAATATTATAGACAACATGAACGCACCAAACAAGAGAGATATTTTGAAAAAGCAATGTTTAGATATTTCCATACATATTTCTTAGAAGATTTCGGCGTACTAACTATATCAGAAGATAGATAGAGGGGTACCCTAGGGAGGTACTTTTGACCTTTGTACTTCCTTGTTGATACGCCTAAACTATAATTATAAAGAATACTACCACATATATAGGAAAACTGGAGGATGACCTTCTGTACATATACATACCTTGAGATCAGAACGGGGAAAACAAGAATTACCAAAATACTGAACAAGCGAATACTTTTACAACTACAAAAATGAGTATTCGTTACACTTTCACGGCTGAACAATTTAACAGATACATGCACTATTGAGGAAATTTACACGATGAATTTTTTCTCTGAAATAGCAGATCGACGATTTATAAAAATAATTAACTTACCCTAGATACTGGAGCGCACCTCGCGCAGGCCAATCCCGCCGGCGGTCTGGTTTGGGGTTGCGGCGCCGGCACGACAGGGCCCTCTTTCACTCTATACAGCGATGTTGTTCTAGTCTGACAACAAAAAAACATTGATAACAGTTATGGAAGGATTGGTTTTCTATTTATTATACTGGTATCAGTGCGATTTAAGATCAATTTAGATTTGAGAGAGTGAAAGGAGTGGAGATTGTAGCGATATTTTCCATTTATCTGGATTATTAGACAGATTGGAATGGCTTTATACACTAATAGGACACAGCTCGATGATGTCAATGACGATAATTTTATTAAGTAATTAATTAAGCCTTTATCACAGATTCAGAAATCCATATTAATTAGGATACCAATATACTGTTTAAATTTCGAGTAATCGTGTTAATATCAAATTTGAACTTATATGAATGTTTATGAATGAATAAGAATGTTTATGAATGAGACACAGCTATAATGCCTTTCTCATTGGAACCAATTAAGTTAAATTTAAGAATAGACCATTCACATGTGGCAGCGTATCGTTGCGACAGCAGTTGCAGCTAACAATTAATTAGCTTTACGTGTGAGTTTGTGAAAATACTAGGCGCGGCTTGGTTTGGCCAGCTGGTGATAGCCGTCAGGTCGCGTGGTATACAATGCCGCATGCCACAATCATCACGACACGTGTCGCAGTGTGATAGCTCTATTACAATCGCGGATTTGTAATGAATATTACAATCTTAGGCACAATCACGCGTAATTTGATATTTTACCTAATTTAATTATACTGTAAGTACCTGTTGTTTATCATAGATGAAATTAAGAATTATGGAGCTTCGAGCTCTCAATCAAGATATTAAATTAAGGTTATATCTGTTGCTTTAGCCTGTAGTCTTTAGCTAACCAATCTGAATGATGTTTTAGATCCTACAGTTAGGTTGAATGTATATTCTATTTATACATTTTCATCAGTCTTCTTAAATAAAGGCGCCTGGAAAAAAACATTTACAGTGTTCGCACTGTACTGGCACAGTATTGTTGAAAACAATTTAATTCGTTCGTTCCCAACATACTGGTGAAATTAAAACGAACATTGTTTTACATTGCGTGCTCGAATAATGGGAGGAATTGCAACACTTGTTATGAGCGGGTAATGAAACTGATGTTTTGAATGACAATTATATAATTGTTTTATATGTTTATATAAGCTTTACCAACACAGTTTTCACATCTCTAACATGTTTTTTTCCACTGAGGACAGGCATGTGTTTGATCACAATTTCACCAAGGTAAGCGATATACTTATATTTAAAATTGATGAGAATTCTACTGCTACTGACAGGCAGTGAATTACGAAATCATTATAAAGAACAGAGATTATGTCATTGATACGAGCTACGACAAGGTGAAAGATGTAATTTTACATCAACAAAATACATAATTTACGAATCTTGTGCTGACATGCAAAATGTCTGCACGACCGTGACCGTTTTAAAGAAGTCACAATAATTGCTAATTGCATGCCCTTCAAAATAAGAAGCGACTCAATTGACAAGACTTAATGATACATCATTATAACCCAATATCATTATCAATACAACTAGGATAGGAACATCTTTCGAATAGTTGTGTAAGAAGTAGTCTTTTAAAAGAACAGAAGTAGGTAGGTAGTAGGTAAGTAAGGGGGATGATGTAGCAAGTGGAAAGGCCGCATGGCCGGGACGCCTTGAAATAAAAAAAAGTATGGCATTAGGCGGGCGCTTGGTATGTTTCGTTTTCGTTACATAGAGTGCTCCATATTTTGTTTTCTTATGCCGCGAACGTCCGATTACTTTAAAAATACGTACATATACATAACAAAACCTGAAATAGTTAATTACGCATTCTGCTGTGAAATCTAGATAATCATAAATGATGAACTAAAAAGAAATAAAAACATTTAGATAAAAAAGATCACAGACTTTTAGATAATCCTTTTTAATTCTGTTTAACTATCACCACGTATTAGTAATTTTACAAAGAGCCAATTGAGAAATAAACATTTATAATCAACATTCAAATTCCTACATTGTTTGGCATAAAATTCTAATAAAACAAACAAGCTACCAACCAAAATCTCAGTGTCCAATTTGTTGTACATGTCGGCATGGCGTCGGCGCGCGCGCACCGCTTGTCGCAGAGAGCTGCTCGTGTCCCGGCCACACCACCCGCCGACTCTCTCGCCGACCACCTCCAACATGTCGGCAACACGGCTGTAACAATGATTAAAGGTACATTAATCTATATACTATCTATACTAATATTATAAAGCTGAAGAGTTTGTTTGTGTGTTTGGTTGAACGCGCTAATCTCATTAACTACTGGTTCGAATTAAAAAAATATTTTAGTGTTGGATAGCCCATTTGTCGAGGAAGACTTTTTATCCCGGGAAAACATAAGATCCCTCGTGAAACCGCGGGGTGGAAGCTAGTTCAAGTGATTTTCAACTATCGGGAGCACTTTTTGCTGCATCCAATCCAATCCATGATTCGATGATACATTCCAATAATTTTCAGATGGAATAAATTACAAAGCATCGCGTACGCGTTTGAGTACCTGATACGTGTATTATAGAAACAGTGGCATTACTACACTATTACACTATAGTATGAGGTTACTATGGTATCGATTGTGGATTGGAATCTTCGATGATTTGTAAATGAAACGAATCAGCGGAGGAAATCTGATGAAGGAAGATCAAATACAATTTGATTTAGTGAGAGAATAAGCTTAATTAATGCTTAATTCATTTAATGAGAATCACATAAATGTCACTAGGATAATATTAGTAGGAAGTAAGTTTAGTAGGATAGAATTAACTGGATAGTTCTATATGTTTCTTACTGATAAAGGAATTGGACTTAGGACGAGCATTCACCTGATGCCGTATTAGGTATATTCTACGGTTAGATAGGTTTTATGGAGGCATTACAGTTTTTACTCCATTTCTTATAACTTAGTTCTTTTATTTATTTTTTAATGAATCCTATGAATATTATAAATGTGAAAGTTTGTGTAAGTATTTGGATGTTTGTAACTCATCAGGCATAGATTTGGATGAAACTTAGTACATAGATAGATCGTACCCTGGAATTACATATAGGGTAGGTACTTATTATCCCGGGAAAACATAAGGTTCCTCGGGCGAGAACCCGGGTGAAACCGCGGGGCAGGCTAGTAGGTTATAATTTAATTAATTTCTAATATTTTAAATATATTATTATGGTAAGTTTGTGTAATAACTTATCCATAGTATATCCATAGTTATTCATAGTAAAAATAAAGAATCGATGAATTTAGGACAAAATAATGTTTAGAATACTTATTTAAAAAAACAAGCTAAACTAACTAAGGTCCACCTACTTCGCTTACTTTCTCTTGATTTAAAACTTTTTTTATTTCACTATATTTCCTTAAGTATTATGATTTAAATACACATTTTAACAAACGATTATCTATAATAATATGAAAATCACTCACGAGTAAGTCACAGGAAATACGAATTCTTAGCATAGCAGTTTCAACCTTGCCCCGGTCACCTTACGTATGATTATGCAATGTTGACAAAACTCGGGCGTTTGAAGAACTTACTTCAACACAAGTAACTGTGTGGTTAGAAATCTATCCAATAATTAATAAAAGTTTTTTATAATCACCATATATTTTGTTGCAAAAGACAGGTATAATAACGAACACGTACCTATACATTAAGCGATTTACATAGCACGATATACATCTGAAGAATAATGTTTAAAGTTTTAGTTAATCTAGTTTCCGCCCAGCGGTTTCACCCGCGTTTCAAAGGGATCTTATGTTTTCCCGGGATGAAAAGTATCCTATATGTTAATCCAGAATATATTCTATCTGCGTGCCAAATTTCATCGAGATCCGTTCAGTAGTTTTTGCGTGAAAGAGTAACAAACATTATAATATTATAGTAGGGAGTAGGATTCCATCCCGACCTACCGCAATTATTCTTATATAAATTAAATCAGTTCTACAATGTAACTTTTTACATTTCTAATGTTTTTGCTTTATTAACAACTAGCGTACCGCCTCGCGGTTTCACCCGCGAACCCGTATTTTACCTCCTTAGGGAATCTTCAAAAATCCTTTCTTAGCGGATGCCTACATCATAATAGCTATCTGTATGCCTTAGCCCGATCCGTCCAGTGGTTTGAGCTGTGCGTTGATAGTCAGTCAGTCACCATTTCCTTTTATATATCCTACAGAAGAAGAAGATTTTATTACTAAGTTTTCCCAAGGTTCTAAACAAGATTGTTTTTTTTTAAGTGTTTATATTTTTTTCGTGGAACAAAAAATGCGACGATGAAACTTAGTGAGATAAAACTTGCTTGGTAGGATAATATCCAGAAAATTCCATAATGTTACCCAACATAATGTTTACTAACTCTAATATTATAAATGCGAAAGTAAGCTCTGTCTGTTACCTTTTCACGCCTAAACCACTGAACCTATCGCGATGACATTTGGTATACAGATAGACTATGGTACCTATAGAGAGGGACATAGGTTACTTTTTTTATCTCGGGAACGCGGCTAGTAAAGAATAATTCTTTAGATAAGTAGGTCCAATATTATGTCCTTCAATAAATCCATGAGAATCGTTTTTTTTTATTTTTTTTTATTGAACTGTTTTGTTTAAATATTCGGCGCTATGGTTGTACGTAGCACACATGTGTAGGTACGTTGCTGGCTGCAGAGTACATCTGGACAAATACTTAGGTATATACATATATAACATTCTTTAAAATGTATAGTTAAAAAATTATATAATTTTCATACGAGTTACTACGAACATCACGCACGTCAATTTCTTAATTTTAGGATCAATTATATAATTTTGTTGGATAGGTAGGTACATAAAATATATAATAGCTACCTAATAAAATCATAAAGCGAATTCATTCATCAGTTTTTGTATTAGGTTATTTTGGTCAGACTCAACAGTATAGATATTTTTTCAACGGTAGGTACAGAGATATTTTCCGAAATGATTTCCTCTTCTTCATAGTAAAAGTATTTGGTATTAAAAAGATAAAAAGACAGCAGTTTGAAAATACTAGAGTACCTATACCTTTGGTTGAATGTCAGTGAGACCATATATTTTGACTAGAATGGAAAATACAAAATACGTTCATTTTTGTATGAAGATTGAAATTAGAAATTTTAACTCATCACACGACATACATAATTGAAAATGAACACATTAAGATGATAACACCGACTGTAATCTGACATACGTTTTATAGCACGTTATAAAGGGGATTTAGTCGTTTCGGTCCGCTGGTCGTTACGACCGCGGACCGAAAAACCTAAAATTTCGAATTTTTTTAAAGGGTCGATTCGGTCCGCAAGAAACAAATGCTCTAAAGGACGTTCAGAGATAAAAGTTTTGGATTTTAGCCCGACTGCGATAGACCTAAAAAATATCAAAGAATTAAAAATATTTTTTAAAACACCTCTTTTGTATGAAATTTTATGCTTGTTCCAAACTAATGTATGTTTGTAACTCAATCACGCCGTGATAGCTGAACGGAGTTGAATGCAATTTGCCACCAATATACATATAAAACATGTCATAGTTTTTATCTCTCAAGAACGCAAATAAAAACTATTATGCACATTTTATTCGAGATTAATTAAATTATTCATTACATATCTACTAATTTCCTCTGAAACGCGGATGATAAGACGATCTTTAAAACCCGGTTAATAGATACAGCTAAATGTTAAGACGTAGAAAATACACGCTTTTATTCTCTTATCATGTGATTATTGACCGGTTTTAAGAAAAACATTATGTTAACATTAATTAATCGGTCTTACATTGTCGACGGGATTGTAGATCAGTTCGTTGTTATTAATGTAATAAGGTGTTAATAAATAGTAAATAAATATGCTGGGACATTATTCCCCACACACGGCCATCTGACCCCAAACTAAGCAGAGCTTGTACTATGGAAGCCAGATAACTGATATACTACTTTTTTTTTTGTAAATATTATACATACTTATATATATAAATACACCCAGACAAACAGACATGTTCATGAACACAAATGTCTGTCCTGAGTGGGAATCGAACCCACGACCTGCGGCGTGATAGATAGGGTATCTTGCCAACCACGCCAACCGGCCCGTAATAAATGTATATCTTGGGACATTTTTCATAAACCACGCTAATCCCAAATTAAGCAGAGATTGTACTATATACTGAACTGGTTTTACCTTTGGTTATAACTACTTATAAATATATAACATACATAGATTTTCCACCCAGACCGTATTCTGTGCCCAGACTTAGAACAAACATACATGTTAATGCACACATGTTTTTAATCAAGGTTATTTTAATTAAAAACCATTGAGGTATAACGAATCATCAAATGTGTTTTTGAAAAAAAAAGACAGGAATAGAAATATGACATTCATAGTAAATCGTATAATAATTATACGACCCTCGAAAAGAGATCAAAAACTGTTATTTTTAAAAACAAAATCATATGATATATGTACTTAAAATTTTATAATAATTATACTTTTAATTCATTTAAAATATCGATGGTTTTTTTTTTGTTAAAATCAATGTATCGATTTCGATATGATTCTTGATTAATTATGTTTTGTATACAATGAGTAACGTTATAGAACAAATTATAGACAACTATGCAATTTTTTTTTTCATATTGTAATAAATACCACTACTGTGAGAGCTCCCCTGAATTATCTTGTATATCCTATCTAACACATACAATGTTACCATATCGTATTAATTATCTCTAAAAACGTCTTTCAACAAATCCTTTTAACTATTTTTTGTCAAAAGTTTGAATGCTATGAGTAAATACTTAGAATTATCGAAATACAATATCTAGAATATTATGTCGACAAAAGCTTCAAAATAAATCCCAAGAGTAAAATATGTGTTCGTAAATATGAATTAGAAAATGTAATAAAATAATCCAGAATTCTTGATTGACACGACTTTCATTGCTCTACATAAGTTTTAAGTTATTGGCGAAGTTATTTAAACATCCAAGTAATTAAAAAATAAAAAGGTATGAAAAGAGAATTTTCTTCTGTTCGTACTTTTGTACGAGTGCATAAACTGTACGTACATAGTTTATGTAAAAGTAATAACAGTTTTTATTTTTGGAATCTACTAAAGTAATGTAAACGCACCTCGACGTAAAGAACCAGTAGAGGATGGCGGTGAAGATGGCCAGCTCGGCGGCTCCGCTGGCCACCCTCACGTGCTCCATCACCGTCCATACGCTGATCATCGTGTCCATCGTCGTGCAGTTATCACCGTCACCGACAGTCACTACATCACCATGCGTCCAGTTCCACGTTTCACTTTTTGCAAAAATTTTGCTAGATATCGTCACTTTGTTAAAATTATGATTCGTTTTTATTCACGAAAAAGTAGTAGGCACAAATTATCGAGATTTCAAGTAATCAGTAATATTTAAATGAGTCTCTGCAAAAGATTAAAGATCGTCTCTATAAAATACCGATTATAGAGACGTACTGCTGCCTCGGAAGACGAACAGATATTGAGCGTTGTTGCGGTCGACGAGCATGAACGCGGCGAACACTCGCATGACCTGTTCTACGCAACATCTGCTCCAAGTGGTAGCACCAGCGTGATAGATAACGTAGGCACTAACTCAGTGCGATATCGATATGAAAACAACAATTAATATGACCTAATTGGTAATCGATAAACTAATAACCTGTGGACGGGACAAAGGTTTACGCGTGAGCGAAATGATGATGGAAAACTTTGGTTAGGACGTATGTGAAACGTCCATTTCGAATGATAAAGAGTTGTATAACAATGCAATGAGGGTGAATTAAAAATATTTGAATATAAGTGAGTCTGGTAAAACTGGAAAGCCAGGAATTAGTTTATCTTTAAGGTCCTTTCGGGTCTTTAAATCTGAATTTAGCAAAATAAAAGAGAATGTGATTAAGATGTCATAGGTATAGCCGTGTTAAAAATGTTACCAAAAGATCAAGAGTCAAAAGATAAATGAATATTTTTATAAACATTAGCATCACCACGCGAGAAATCAGAGGTGATAATAGAGGTACAATCTTTTAATGTGGCGTGATCGCATAACTCATAACAATATGTAAACTGATCAAAATAAGAGCGAAACTTTTCGCAATCATAATAGAATTACATAAGAGGAATATACAAATAGAATATACTTGCAAAAGTGTTGCTGCAAATAACTTTGAGGAAAATTAAAATAGTTTGAGGTGACAAAATGTTTATGTAATAAATAATATTTAGAGTAAGTCATAAGAATTTCAGTGATCTTTATAAAGACATTGAAGTAAATAAAATTTAACATACAAATATTACGGAACTAATAAGAGTCATAAATTAGATTTTAATCATAGGAAGCTTTGGTTAATTGATATACAAGGTAACGTATGTAGGAAATAAAAATATGGGTTAGAAACGACTAAAGCATCCATCCAAACCGATGATGATATTTCATGTCACATGATAAACACATATTTCACACTAACTGAGAGGTGTTAAAAACGTTAGGTGCCAAACTGCTATTTTTACCTAAGAAGTTATCTTTTAACGTCATTGATTCAATAAAAAAAAAGTATTAATTGCAATCTTTTGGTTTATTCCAATGGATTTTGAGGTGATAATTGAATTACTGGGAAACTTAAAATTTCGTTAGCAGCCTACTTATTACAATGACAATCAAATGAATCACCTGATGTTATTGTAAGCAAATTAGATAGAAATATAACGCAATCGTCAACTATGGTTGTGTGCTCATTATTGAACATAATTGAAAGTTATTTAAAACATTAATTGCATAATAATTCTAGTGAATCGATCTCCGGTGAAAAATAAAATACCACAAAAACAATTGATGTACGAAATTACATACAATTTCTGTGTATCCTGACAAAAACTGTTTTCAAGGCTTTATAAAGTCAAAACGCAAGGTAAGATGACCATATCGGAGAGTAAGGCGTCAGTTGAATTGCATGCCTTGAATTGAAATCAAATTACAGGGGCAAACACCGTGCGGACATATTGACCGGGGGTTTACGACATCATTATCATGTTCAAATTGAATTTTCGCAGCAACGCTTTAGTAGACACGTTTAAATTTCTCATACCGTACTACACGTGCCATCACGTAACCAGCGCATAAATATTGTGATCAGGAAAGCGAAAATTCTTTGGAAGCATATACAAGGCAACGGGTATCTTGGGGCGACATACATACATAGTAATAGGAATTGGAACAGTTCAATGTACAAAATATATTGGATACGAAGATAATAGGACCGGAAAATGTATTAAATGTCTCTATGAATGAAGAAAATGAAAGCAATCAGATCGAAACTAATTTATTGATCGCATAGTATGATTACGAGGCTATCGTTCAGGTTAAGGATCGGATTTCAGCATGCACTGAACGGGTAAATTGCCAGCAATATCGTTGTAACACTAGTTTTCGATGCTCGATTAGTGTTATTAAATATATTTAAAATTATACATTAAATGGCATATCGAAAGTGGATTGAAAATTATCAACTAGCAATACAAAAATAAATTTCCAAAAACGCACAATACAACTACTCGATTACCTTACCAAAAACTGACCCGTACGAAATAACTGATGTTACTCGGTATGTTAAAGTTAAATAGTGTTGATGAAAATAATAATTCGACTGAACACTTCAGTGAAACTAGCAGTAGACAAAAATGCGATTTTTATATAACACCGTCGTAAAAGTGTGATCGTGAAACGGTATTAACACACGAAACGTCTACCCTCGCGCACTGGCGACGCAAAACTGAGTTGCTATTGCACGTCGTCACGCATGCGCGCGGCCCATTACAGTAGCGACAGTGATTGAGACCGCTGCGCTGCCTGCGTTCACAGAGAAATGGGGAACCAAACGTGGACCCCCCGATACTGTTATTACATGATTAGCGCTGACAATCGCATTTTTAAATTCAATTAAAATTAATTGATGACTTGATAACAACGCCTTGATCACAGTTACAATCATTACTTTTTTCTTTTACATAGTATAAATTATTTATTTTTATAAGACTTTTTCTCTTGTTTTTCAAATTAATTATAGATTTATTTTATTCGTTTCCTAGTACCATAGATAGAGTCAGTTTTGTAATAAAAGTCGACATCCTTACCTATCCTCACTTAGGAACACAATGCTTGGCGACAGTTTGTTTTTTAACATAAGCTTCACTAGTTTCAAACATATAATAAAGTCATTGAAAAAGAAGAAATAGAGATAAAAATCTTGAAATATTTTCGGAAAAAAGTAAAAGGTATGGAATTCAAAAATTGTTTCTTTGTTCTCTACTGTAAATGTATATATAACTCATAACGCAAACAACATATAATTTGATAACACTAATCATTGTATTAAATACATAATCAATAACCGAATATCAACTACTGAATTAGCTGAGATTAACTTTATCTTTAATCCATCGAAAGGGCCAACCAATGTGACTCTTGATAAAATAACTTTTTTTATATCACCAGCTGACCGATAGGACTTTATGTCCAAATTTCAATCAATCTCATAGAAAAAGCACTTGATGTTTTTCCAGAATTTTGTAATTATCCGGTCAACTTTATTTTTTTTTCTTTCCCTAAAAACCTTATTCGGACTATTTAAGTAAAAAGCCACAACGGTCCAGCCGTTCTCAAGTGATCCGCTTACCAACGAACAGCATTTCATAATTATTTATACTCGAGTAATCCCGACCACGCTTCGCTGTGGCTTTTCCATATTTTTTTTATTGATAACACTAAAGCTAACGTCAATAGCTACTAAACAAACAAAAAACGATTCACAAACAGTAGAGAAAATGGCACCAAACTATTTCGTCTTTGATTATTTATGTATAGATAGAATAATTTAAAATATAACTTGATACGGATAAGGTCTGACTGATTGCTAACGAGAGAGCATCGAAGAGCCTAAAATACTGGTTATAGACTATAGAGCCATCAAAGGAGGGTAGCTTTTTCTTATGGGTGTAGTAAGATAGCATTTTCCGAAATTCAACAGATACCGAAACTAGTTGACTAAAAATGAGTATTAAAATCATAGGAATCATCATTTACATAAACATCCTATAAAATCCACTAGCCATGATGAGAAGCATTAGAACCAGAAGCAGGAAATCAGTTGTCCGAGAGAGAAAGATTCTTTACACGGTTCATCGATTACCATCTGATATTTTAAAATCTAATTTACGCACATGTTAGAAAAAGTGACTCTTTGTTAAATTCGGGAAATACGTGACCTGTCAAAATGCCAATCAAACAGACATACGAGAATTAACAATAAGACAAATAAATACTCATACGCTTGAAGAAAATTGATTGGGCAAGCCATCATGGTGCCGTAAACTTTAGCCGACACATAGTCGATATTGAAATATCCCACCCAGGAGTCTTCAAGCACGTCCAAGTGACCTGATGGTCCCATCATCTAATCCCATCTGGTCATATCAGGAAGCATAAGCAGAGATTAAAATATGGTAACCAGATAGCCGATAGTTACAGCGATAAACATATACATATAGTATATGGACTTATTTAGATATTTACACCTCAGAATTGAAGATTAGGAAGGTGGCATTTGTGATGCTCTATGAATCCGTGATCATGGTAAATGCGTTCATCGCAACTCTAACTTGCTAACATAAAAACCAGACAAAGTTACTAATGGAGCCATAACATCGTATTCAATCATTGAAATCACCTATTATGACCATAATGTTGACAACATCAATAATGACATCGTGATAAGAGTTGGTGCATTGAAACGACACCGCGCGGTTTCCAGGATACCGAACAAGTGGTCATAAACGGCATGCAATTGTCCAGCTTGGCCAACCAATGGCCCGACAATTGCTTAACACTGGTGTAATTGATAGCCCGAACGGTCAGTCATGCAACCATCGAGTTGTGGCCATATTAGCGGTAGGGACATGACATTGTGATTCGGTAACGTTGGGACATTGTTTTCGCGATTCGAAATTGTTCCATATTATTCAGAAGAGATTATAATATGGCCGTAAAATGGATATCTTGGTTGAAAGAGAAATGATAATAACTTATCTTTTAGCATTGACATTTCATCAAAAGTTAGATATAATGTTAAAACTATAAGAAAATTGAACATAACGAGGCTCATACCACGCCATTCCTTGGTAGAAAGCGGAAACGACCACGTATCTCTATGGGAACTGAAGAGATTCACACCCCCGTAAAAGGTTATTCGTTAATAAACACAGAACACCAGCAATCTGTAGGCAAAAATCAACAAGAAACGATTAATGAATTGAATAAACAAATACAAGAGTTACAACTATGGCTGGATGAAGAAAAAAGTAGAAATAACAAAAAAGTTGACAGAACAACCAAACCTCATAAAATTAAAGCAGTGTCTAAGAAAAATAGGTACAAAACAAAATATATAGTGTTCAAAAAGTTAAGACGTATATCAAGGAAAATTTGTATATTGCAAAAAGAAAAACCAAAATTAAATATAGAAAATGATCAGATAAACAAGCAAATTTTAGAATTGGAGGAAAAAGAAAATCATTATCCAAAACAAGATGATGTAAGATCAGAAAGGATTATACATGAAGTTTCCTCGGAACAAATAGACCTTGGTGACTTTATCACACTAGCAACACAGACTAATAATGAGCAACATATAGGACTAACAAAAGCCTGCACTGAAGAAAAAACTGGGAAAAAGAAGATTATCATACTGGCAGACCAACGCGGATTTGGATTACAAAAAGTTTTACAAGATTTAGTGGGCTGTGACTATGAAGTAACTTCATTTTGGAAGGCTAACGCAGCAACAAGAGATGTTTTGAATTCAAATAAGGAAGAACTACTGACATTAACTAAGAACGATTATATTATCATATTAGGCGGTATGAATGACTGTAATCCCGAAACCTTCAAATTTATTTTAAATAGTTTCTTAAATTACTTTAGCCACACAAATATTATTGTAAGCGAGGTTCCTTTTAATAGATATCTTAATGAAAATAAATTAAACTATGAAATACGGCGCATATGTATAAAATATAAACATGTAATGTATATTGACATGAATTATTGTAGATATATCCCTAATAAGTATGTCATACGTGACGACATTTGTAAATCTATTCTGAGAGAATTGATACAACGAGATTACGAAACAAAATTAGATGTGAGAAAGAAATTAATTTGCATAAACCGTAAAAGTGGGCCTGTAACAGCTAACGTGAGCACGCAAACTGATTTCAGCATTGTAGTAAATCCACAGATAGAGGATGGTATAGCGGATAGCAGATTTTCAAAAGAGCTTTTTCGTTCCTAAACATAATATATATGTCCTACATCAAAATATTGACGGTTTAATAGGTAAATCGGACTTACTTTCATTACAAGTCCAGGAGTTAAAATCAAAGAATAAGTTTATAGATGTCATGTGCATTACAGAGCACAATATGCTTAGTGGTGATGCAGCTTATTTGAATATTCAAAATTTTACTCTAGCGGCAATTAGTTGCAGGAAAACGCGTAGAGGTGGGTCCTGCATACTGGTACATAATAGTCATAAATTTAGGGAACTTAGCGACGTTAAAAAATATAGCAGTATAAACAACGTAGAATGTTCTGCTATAGAATTATTTGAGCATAATGTTATAGTTATTTGTATTTACAGAGCACCTAAAAATCAAAATGCAGCAAAAGAAATATTTTATGATTGTCTTAAAAAAATATTCAACCTAACATGCTTAAAACGAAAAAAAGTTATTGTATGTGGAGATCTTAATATTAACATTTTAGAAAATAATAAAACCACTGAGACTTTCAAAAACATAATTAAAAACTACAATCTAAAGGTTTCGATTAACGAAGTAACTAGACCGGCCAGTGGCACTTGTCTCGATAATATCATACACAATGTTTGTGGTTCTACAAGCGAATTATTCGAACTAGCTTTATCTGATCATTTGGCACAATATTTTAAATGCCCCGTAAAAGAATTTTATCAGATTAAATATTGGTATTCATTCCGTCGAGACTACAGTAGAGAAAACATGGCAAAATTTAAGGAAAATTTAAATATATTGAGTTTTAGTGAAATATTTGACTCCGACTGCCCTAATAAAGCTTTTAATGACTTCCATGATATATTCAAATTATTATATGATCTTTGCTTTCCGTTAGTAAAACACACAGTACATAATAAACCAACTTGGATATCTAAAGGAATAAGAACATGTACTAAAAAGAAGAGAATGATGCTGTGGAAGTATAGAAATAACCCAACTACAGACAATAAAATAGCATTTAAAAACTATTCGAAGCGATTAAAACATATAATAAAATTAACTCAGAAGTCGAGAAATAATCATGAAATAAAAACAGCTGCAAATAAGTCAAGAGCAACTTGGAATATTATAACTAGAAATATTGTTAGAAAACCTCCCAGTGCTGACGTAAAACAAATCAGGCTTAACAATAAACTATTGACTAATCCAAACGATATTGTACAAGCGTTTAACGACTTTTATATAAATCTAGATAAACCTAGTAATCTGTGTAAGAAAGATGTCAGGTCCGTTAATGTGAATAAATCTAACTCTATGTTTATGTCTCCTTCTACTCCCAATGACATCTTCAATATCATCATGTCCTTGAAAAATACTCCTAGTACTGGATATGATGAGATTACCACGAAAACAATACAACATGTGGCTCATATTGTATCTCCGGTTTTGAGTCATATAATTAATTTATGTATTGATCGTGGTATATTTCCTGACAAGTTAAAATTAACTATTGTTAAGCCGATATTCAAAAAACAAGATAGAGATATAATGAGCAATTATAGGCCAGTTGCACTAGTACCAGTATTTTCGAAAATATTTGAAAAATATATCCATGCCACTCTTTACTCTTACATGGAAAAATATAATATCCTAATTGACGAACAGCTCGGCTTTCGTAAGGACAAATCAATCAACATTGCTATTTACAATTTCTTAAAAATGGTTATATCGGGCTGTGAAAGTAAATTACCAGTGTTTGCTATGTATATGGACCTTACTAAAGCATTTGACTACGTAGATCATGCCATTCTACTCAATAAACTTGAGGCATATGGGGTAAGAGGAAATGTTCTGAATTTAATTAAATCTTATCTTAGTGATCGATATCAGCAAACACAAATATTGCAAGTCTGTCCGGATAGGAAAATTGTAATAAAGTATACGTCTAAGGAGAGTCGTGTTAAATTTGGAGTACCGCAAGGAAGTGTTCTAGGGCCACTGTTATTTATTACTTACATAAATGATCTACCTCAAGCTATAGATCACCCAATGGTCTTATTTGCTGATGATAGCACAGTTATTTTTATTGGAGATAAAAATAATATACCAGGGGCGGAAATTAATTTTGCATTAAACAATATAGTGAAATGGTTGACATGTAATAATTTGTTAATAAATTTTGGTAAAACGAATATAATGACATTTAATAAGTATAAAAAGTTGACATCAAAAATTTTCTATATGAATAATGAAATTGCAGACATTCCATTTACAAAATTTTTAGGTTTATATGTTGACTCTGAACTGAAGTGGGTCAAACATGCTGAGTCAGTATGTTCTAAGCTTAGTAGCTACTCATACGCCTTATACATGCTGTCCAAAATAGTTGGTCAATCAGCAGTGCTCACGTCATACCATGCGTATGTCACGTCTATTTTACGCTACGGCATTATTTTTTGGGGAAACTGCTCGGATAAGGAAATAATTTTTAGAGCTCAAAAAAGATGTCTGCGATCTGTTTGCCATTTGAAATCGACGGAATCTTGCAAGCCGCATTTTATCAAACATAAAATATTGACGTTTCCGTGCTTGTACATATTTGAAATTGCTTTATTTGTTAGAAATAATTTCCATATGTTTAAGTTTTATACAGGCGAGCGCAATAAAAATAAAATTTGTATGCCCATTCATAGAACTGCACTATATCACAAAAGTGTATTTGGTATGGCACCAACAGTTTATAACCACTTGCCAAAATCTATACTGGAATCGGAATGCATCGGGACATTTAAAAGAAAATTGAATGATTACTTGACGTCCAAATGTTATTATAAAATTAATGAATATCTTTCTGACAAAACTACTGAGTAATAACAACTAAATAGACAATTTAATTTTTATTTTTTTTAATTAATGACCATTTCAATTGTGTGACATCTTTATAATATATTTGCTTAATTAATCTAACATTTCATGAAAATTAATTATTATGGTTTAGGAAAAATTGTTAATTACATCAAATTTTATGACTTAACTAATTAATTAATTTGTAAAATTGCACTTATTAATATTGCATGTTCGATGTGGACGAGATTGTTGGGACTCATGAAATGTATTATATTATAACACCTGTATTCTGTACAATTTATGCAATAAATTATTTCTGATTCTGATTCTGATTCTGAAACTGAAAAATGGCGTACAAATTAAAGTCACGCAACGAGGGAAAATGTTTATGAAAAAATTTACAAATTTAATTTTTAAGATACTATTATCTGAAGATGTACACGAAGAAGTTAGCGGACTGAATGCAATCAAATAGAACATACTATGTATAACCACAGCATGGTACAAAACGAGATATTAAATTTTAAAAGAAATGTCAAATTTGTTCAAAGACGCTACAAAGGCAAAAACTTATGAATGACTTAATGATGTGGTTTCTGGCCAATGAAATAGATGCGTATGCGGTTGTAAATATAGTTGTTCCAGAATTATCAATGACAATATTAAAATTTAAGTTAATAACATAGTACATATTAGACGTTCAAAGTATGTCAAAGGAATGTTGAAGATCAAAAACCGAAGTATCTATTTGTACTAACATCAATTGGGAAAAAAAAATCATAGATATCGTATATGTATAAAATACATTATATTGTACATCTAAACATATAAACTTATGTAATATTACCAGACAATAATCACAGACAAACCTGAATTTACCAGATAAACTGATTCCCACGAGTTTCAAGAAAAATTTACTCTTTTAACGAGAATCACTACTTTACCATTTGCGTATACGATTGTGTACTTTAATCCTACGAAATGGAGTCCATTATGGTAATATTATATTAACCACGATAATTACTAACGAGGGGCACTGCCACTGTATCTAATGATACTAAATTGGCATCCTGAGGATGAGGATTTTTTACTAGAAAAATCATTAAATTACATTACATTACACCTTGGTGTTGCTTGTAATATTTTAGTATTGTTGGTTAACCTTTGGATTTTCTAAAATGATCTAAAAATCAGCGAAATTCAGAACCTCGTGCTTATCTTCGACTGCTTCTTCAAAAAGTAATAAAAAAGACGTTTACAAAATGTTGCTCATAATATGACACCTAATTGAGATCAGCCGACGATTCGTCTGAAAACAGCTTATGTACTGAACGTACTGTTAAAGCACAGGGTCTAGCAGTTTTACAAGGTCTCCTATTATGGTCATTATATGATCATTCGTTTGTAAATTGGCTACAGAACACGCAACTGTTACGACCAAATCTCATGTAGAGAAGCTTTTAGAAGAGATCTTGTCGAAAGATATCCCCAATTTGAAAGAAGATCCAACTAAGAATGTAGGTAAATGGTTAACATATAACAGTTTTGTGGGAATTATTTATATACTAGCTTTTCGCCCGCGGCTTCGCTCGCGCAGACTTTATAAAATGTCTATAAGTTTTTCCCCGTTAGCCAATTACAACGAAACAAAGCCTATTTATTCGAAGCGCCAAGTTTTGCCTAATTAAACTGTGAAAACCCACGAAAATCCGTTCGATGGTTTCGGAGATTAGCGTGTTCAAACAGATGGACAGACAGACAAAAAAACAAAAATGGTTTCTTTGCAATTTGACTCTTCCTACATCAAACACACTCCATTTCAATTAAAAAATAATGTAGATACACGCGGGTTCCAGATAACTTTCGAACAGTAGGTATAAAAGTAAATTCCAAAAATCATTAAATGACGATTACTTTTTTTTTAACATCGATTTTATTTAAATGAAGCCTATATTCTGCTCCTTTATTAATTAATCTCAGTCTACCTGTGAAATCTACATGAAAATCCATTCAGTAGTTCTAGAAATGTGCGTTAACAAATAATCAGACAGACAGATATGATTACTTTTCTTCAATGTACAGAAACACCGGATTCTACTGTTTTATTACCTATATGTATAGATAGCTTTCCGCCCCGCGGTTTCACTCGCGATCCCCTACAAAACATTCTTAGTGCACCCCTACGTTATAAGAAGCCCCAATCCGTATACCTACACAAAGTGTACCTCCAAACATATTGTTTTCACATACCTGAAAAAAATATGTATTTTTTTTTTACTTCGTATAGACTTGTGTTTGACCACAATCTCACTATGTTTTCCCATACACACTTTTGCACCCCTTTTTGGGTGAAAAGAGAGAGATGATAATAATAATAACCCTAATAATCTGCTCTGAGCAATATTTATGCAAGATTCGTATTTCAACTATTTTCCACAATAAAGACACGTACAAAATATATTTCCCCCGATTAATTCTACAAAACATTTTCCTTGGTTCTAGCCAGGAGCCTAAATATCCCGACAAACTGTAACTCCTTACTCCATTCCAAAAGGGTAAGAATTTCGAAAAACACCGACATTACGTGTTTCATTGTGTTAACAAATTAATATTAATATCAAGTTTCAAATAAATCTGACCGGAGAAATATACTCAATTGATGGATTGAGTTTTCAAACATGTGTCAAAATAAAATGTAATTTTAATCAAAAGCACTATAGAGATACAAGATATCAATACTCCTTGTATTGATATCAACTTCGATGCAAATCTCCCCCAAAATAACTTTCTACCCCTTTTTAACCCTGTTAGGCGATGAGTTTAAATAAAATACGAAACGTATCCTCAATTAATTCTGTTAAAGAATGTTTATGCAAAATTTGAAGTAGATTGGACCAAGGAATCTCGTTGTCCCATACAAACTTTGCCCCCGTTTTTCACCCCCTTAGGGGTAGAATTTCGGAAAATCCCTTCTTTTCGGATGCCTACGTCATACAAAGAACACACCCTACAAGTTTCAGGTCTCTACGATCAGCGGTTTAGGCTGTGCGTTGATCCGAAGTCATTCAGGACAAAGCATTATATATATATAGATAAAAAATATGTTTTCTGACCAAATCACATAAGTTTATCAAGAATAAACTATTCTGAACCTAGAATCTTTGCAACGATACCATGGGATTCAATGAAAAAATTGGCTCATACAAAAAAATTGCATACATAAACACAAACAATAAATTCTTATTAGTATTTAAAACTTCTAAAGATAAATAATAATGCGCACATAGAACCTGTAAATCAGCTAAGGACTGGTCCAGACTGGTCATTCGAAAGCGTATAATTTGAGGACATCCGATAGATGACGTTTAATGATACCTTTATTATTAGAAACAAGAACTTAATAAGTGACATAATTATGCCCTTAAAGAGATAAAAGCAAATATCTAACGATGTTATATCAGGGGAGATATCGTGAGAATTATGAAATCAAAAATGAGGATATCGAACCATTCGTACATCTTATCAGGTACCGATTGATAAAACCAATTGACCATGGTGGTTATTTAACCTTGTGACAATTATATGTAGACTTGGATAATCTTAAAGATATTTATTGGTACAATGATTTTTCATGGTCACTAAGTTGTTTTTGATTTATGTACGGTGGCAGGGAGAAGTAAAAAGAGAAAAGGAATAAGATTCTTAGCTTTAAGTATTCTTAGTGATACAAGGAAGATTTTCTATAAAAAATAGCATAGGATAATATATAATGCGATAATAATCAAGCTCCTATAAGAGACATGAAGAGGAACAAATTTCCGGTGATTGTAGAGTAAGTAATTAACAATTTATAATAATGAATTAACTACTACACAAATAAAAGATAAATATATCAAAGGCGACCATGAACAATAATTATTATGAATGTGTAGAGTTGGCAACGTTCAATTGACAGGCCGGTTGTTACGCTAATTCGTAAGTTCGATTCCTACCCAGTACAAATATTTTAATACATGAACATGTCTTTTGTTCTGTATCTGGGTGTAATCTGTATAAAATATATAAAAGGAAAAGGTGACTGACTGATCTATCAACGCACAGCTCAAACCACTGGACATATTGGGCTAAAATTTGGCATACAAATAGCTATTATGATGTAGGCATCCGTTAAGAAAGGATTTTTGAAAATTCCATCCCTAAGGGGGTAAAATATGGGGTTGGTGAAACCGCGGGGCGGTAGGCTAGTATCTATATAAGGACTACCTACCCCCCGCGGATTCACTCGCGTAGCGGTTTAAAAGTAGACAAGAACCTATTCTCAGACCTACCCGATATGTACACAAAATTTCATAAAAATCGATCGAGCCGTTTCGGAGGAGTATGGTAACTAACATTGTGACACGAGAATTTTATATATTAGATACAGTTTACAGTATGTAGGATATCAGTTATCTGGTTTCCATATCACCAGCTCTACTTAGTTCGGGATCAGGTGAATGTGTGGGAAGAAATAGCCCAGGGTGCTCTGAAACTAAGCATGTCGGGTCATCATTGAATTTTGTGCAATTCTATTGGTAATCTATTTAACGAGACAACTCGTATCATGTCGTCTACGAGCTTCGGAAAAGTACGGAAAAGTTCAAGACTTATATTAAGTGGTGAACAACCAAACTGTTTATGTATAACGTAATAGGATATTTGCTATTTATCTTGAAGCCTATATTGTTCTACATAAGCCTTATAAATGTCGTATCATTTACCCATAGGTTGCCTGGAAGAAATCGCTTAAGTGATAAGGCCGATAGTTGCTGACACAATATTTTCCTTTTTTCTTTGTTTGTTATGTTATATCATGTGGTGTATACTATAAACTGTATTCTATTCTAAATTCAAAATTATCTTTTCAGTGTCTTTATAATCCTAATCACAGCATCATGTGTGAAATATATTTTAAGCTATTGTATAGCTTTTATCGCGGGCTTCGGGGTTTGAGACCGAATCAAGAAATTTTGATAAAAAAAAAACCGTAACGAAAAAACCTAACACCTCCCACATGTGTATGCTGTTTGTGAGAAGGTATATAGGTGTATAGGTATTAATATCAAAAAAAAAAAAAAAGGAAATAAATATACTTACCTTCATTTATTTATCTAAACGTACCTATACATACTTTTCTAATAAAAACAACAACCTTAACTAGGTACTTAAGCTAAATATTAAAATAAATGAAAATAATTAAAGATAAAAAACTGCGTTTAGATCGCCACCTGCAAAAATAAATGCTATCTACGCAATAGCTTTACCGCGACAGTCCCCGAGTGCCACACGTATTTTTTTTTAATTTGGCGCGACTGTTTTTAGGGTTCCGTTCACTTTTTTCCGAAACTGTAAGAGCTATACTGTTGAAACTTGGTAAGTAGATGTATTCTGTGAACCGCATTAAGATTTTCACACAAAAATAGAAAAAAAAAACAATAAATTTTGGGGGTTCCCCATACTTAGAACTGAAACTAATTTTTTTTTTTCATCCTACCCATAAGTGTGGGGTGTCTATGGATAGGTCTTTAAAAATGATATTGAGGTTTCTAACATAATTTTTTTCTAAACTGAATAGTTTGCGCGAGAGACACATCCAAAGTGGTAAAATGTGTGTCCCCCCACCTGTAACTTCTAAAATAAGAGAATGATAAAACTAAAAAAAATATATGATGTACATTACCATGCAAACTTCCACCGAAAATTGGTTTGAACGAGATCTAATTAGTAGTTTATTTTTTATTTTGTCATAAATCGTAAACCGCAATTTACCTTTCATTCAATCAACTCAAATATAAAAAAAAAAATGGCAAAAAGCAAGGTACAAATAATGGAAAAT
Source organism: Tetheella fluctuosa (assembly GCA_951216915.1). Lineage (NCBI taxonomy): Eukaryota > Metazoa > Arthropoda > Insecta > Lepidoptera > Drepanidae > Tetheella > Tetheella fluctuosa. The sequence continues at coordinate 2,930,966 of OX578238.1, forward strand.
TTCTAAAAAATTTTAAAAGTTGAAAATTAAAAGGTGTCCCCATACATACATACATAGTTATGCCAATTAATAAAGACCTCTGAGTTGTATGGGCGCTCATACAATTTAGAGGTCTAGCTTAATTGGCACCAACCTCAAATAAAGTAAATAAATAAAAATGTGCATTTCCCTTGATGGACGAACAATGGACGAAGTTTGTACGGAACCCTCGTTGCGCGAGTCCGACTCGCACTTGGCCGGTTTTTTTATTATTTTAGACAACAGTAAGTATACAAAAAAATCTTGTACTTGCTATCTCATGACGTATTTATAAAGATTACCTGTTCTTATGTGATTTAAGATTGTTATTTACAACAAGTATATTTAAGATTATAATAATTACTTACAATTGTTGTGTAAGTACATTTTTTCCATGTGCGGTCATACCGGATGCTGGTTAGAACCTACAAGTTGTTTTAGCTAGCTAAAACCACAACTAACCCTATTTGTTAGATATTGATCTCACTAAACGACACCCTTTTAGGCTTTGAGAGCTTACCACAGAGACCATCTTCACTAGTTACCATAGTGAAATTGTAGTCTAAGAGAAGCACACATAAAATAGTTCTCGGTGCCTTTCAGAGCAAGTCTATGCTCGGTCTGTTGGTATTACTGTCCGTTGTAGGAACTGTACTTCCTTCAGTCTTCGTCAAACACAATGGAATTATTAAAATATGTGTCGCACGCGGTTATACCCGCGTTCCTGATAAAAAAAAGTAGCCTATGTATCTGCGTACCAATAATTTTGTCGCGATCGGTTCAGTGGTTTAGGCGTGAAAAGGTAACATACAGAGTTACTTTCGCATTTATAACATTAGTATGTATTTAATATATTATAATATGCAAGTCTAGATAATATATATTTTGATTTACATATTCTTACTTTTAACAAAGCCATTTTATCACCATCGGGTCGCATAGTTGGTACGTCAAAATGATGTTGTACCCAACGCACTCAACCAAAGTGTCAGCCATAGGTGGCAACACTATCAACCGGTGATACGATCACGGATGTAAATATCACAATAATCGTTATCTGACTTAATCGATAATCGTTTCTTAATACTTATAATAAATTGATTTACATATTATCATATTAAATAGTTATAGGTAAGTATTGTCATTTTATGGAATGAATATTTGAATCTCGTCTCCTTTGTTGAAAAAACCGGCCAAGTGCGAGTTGGAGTCGCGCACCGAGGGGTTCCGTACAAGCTTCGTCCATCGTTCATCCACCACGGGAAATGCACAATTTTATTTATTTACCTTATTTGAGGATGGTGCCAATTAAGCTAGACCTCTATATTGTATGAGCGCCCATACAACTCAGAGGTCTTTATTAATTGGCGTATCTATGTATGAAAAACTTTAATTTTCAACTTTTTTTATTTTTTAGATTTTACCTTTATTTGTGCTGTAAGACCTTGCTTTTTGCCATTTTTTATTTATTTTTGAGTTGATTGAATGAAAGGTAAATTGCGGTTTACGATTTATGACGTATTAAAAAAAACTACTTACTAGATCTCGTTCAAACCAATTTTCGGTGGAAGTTTGCATGGAAATGTACATCATATATTTTTTTTAGTTTTATCATTCTTTTATTTTAGAAGTTACACATTTTACCACTTTGGAAGTCTCTCGCGCAAACTATTCAGTTTAGAAAAAAAATGATATTAGAAACCTCAATATCATTTTTGAAGACCTATCCATAGATACACCACGCGTATGGGTATGATGAAAAAAAAATGTTGAGTTTCAGTTCTAAGTATGGGGAACCCCCAAAATTTATTGTTTTTTTTCTATTTTTGTGTGAAAATCTTGATGCGGTTCACAGTTTACATCTATTTACCAAGTTTCAACAGTATAGCTCTTATAGTTTCGGAAAAAAGTGGCTGTGACATACGGACGGACAGACAAACAGACAGACAGACATGATGAATCTATAAGGGTTTCGTTTTTTGCCATCTGGCTACGGAAAAAGGCCATGCCCGTAGATTACATCAGAGTTACATTTTCATAAGTGTGAATACCTAAATCATAACTAATATTATAAATGCGAATGTGAGTTTGTTTTTTTGATACATTTTCACGACTAAACCGCAAATTTTGGTACGCAGATAGCCTATGGTATTGAGGTTATTTTTCTCGGGAACGCGGGTGAATCCGCGGGTGACAGCTACTTAGAATATACTTTATTAAAAATAATGCATCAAATGCAAGATATAGATACGACTGAAACAATAAAGTTAAAAATATTAAATTGATACTTATTACATTGATATTTACAATCCGATGATTCTTCAAAGTCAAAGCCATTTATTCAGTTTAGGGCCCCGGATAAGGAGGGGGCACTGTATGAAAGTCAAAGCTACTGATATTATAACAGCGACCTTATCAGTAGTACAACATAATACAGAGATCAGAGATTATCTAATAGAGTACAATCACGAGCATAAATATACACTTAATAAGATTCGAAAGCGATCTTCTCGTAAAATAACATTGGTTTGAAAATACTATGTACTATCCTTCTAGGCTTTGTGTGCTTACCACCTTCGGCCACATCATCACCTACCATAGTGAGATTGTGGTCAAACACAAGCCTATACAAAGTAAAAAAAAAAAAAAAAATTCAATCAATACTTTAAGAGAAAATCCCATACGTAGATTTATGATCGTGACTGTACACGTACAGAGAGCTGACTGTACATATTTGTGATCTATAAATTCTTGGTTATCGCAAGGAAATAAATGGTTATAGGGCTTGACCCAACATATGGCATGATATAATAAACCTAAGCTCTGCACTATAGAGACAATTGTGGTAATTAATAATTTGGGAACATCTCATTTTTAAAGAACAACTAACATTGGCAAGAGCTGAACACGAGAAAGAATTACATCATGTAAAAAATAGAATCGGCTTAGTTTGTAGAAAACAGAATCGCTTTACTTTGTAGAAAACTGAAACGCCTTACTGAATGACATTTGGCTAGTGCAAAGATAGCTCCATTACTCCTATACGAAACACTGAGCTGTCTTGGTAACAATAAAATTGTTAAAATATATACAAACAACTTAAAGGGATTCGGAAAATTATCGTTCTAACAACTGATTGATTACATATTATTATAATCGGTAAACAAAATGAACATGATAAACCATAAGGTTATTTATATTAAGACGTCAATCGTGTTTTCAATGTTGCTGACCAATGGGAGCTGTTGTTAATAGAAAACAAGACATTCTATTATGAATTCCGATTGGGTAGAACACGCTATTCTAAGCGGTGAGAGACAAAATAAGTCAATGCTGAAGGATCTTGTACAATCAAAAAATGGTGTCAACAAATGGAAATTTTATGGAATAGGCTAACCTGGTACTTCTCTCCTATATAATATTACAATCTCACCGTGGTGAGGTGGACATAGAAAGAACTGGCCCTCATGCGCAGCTGCCGGAACACATCGGTAGGTGCATGGCGATAGATTTTCAACTTAAGGTATAAAACAAAAATGATGAAAACAGCAATACTGCTCAGTTTTTGCCAACATTACATACAACTATAGCAAGTGCACGTGTCTATGTGTTTGTTTATATAGAGTGCATGAGAACCAAATGCCCTTGCAAATTGCAAATAAATACGTGTCACTACGATAAGTATGGCAAGATCATGAAACCGCTGAAATTACGTAACAAGGTTTACCTATATGTTTGTTTGTTTGTTACCTTTTCACGCCTAAACCGCTGAATCGATCGCTATGAAATTTGGTACGCAGATAGCCTATGGTATGGAGAAGGACATGGGCTACTTTTTTCTCGGAAACGCGGGTGAAACCTTGGGGGGCAGCTAGTAATCGTATATAATAGAAACAGACGGACAGGGAGAGAGACATTCGCGTGGAGGGGGCATAACCATACACTCGCTTGGGACACTATGCAGGAATGGCGAATGCCTATACAAAGCGGCATTTCGCGTGACTTCAAACGCGATAGACCACTGTATGTAATTACGCTGTGCTGTAAGTATGTGTTATGCCGGCAAAAGAAGGCCTTGCAGTGATTTGATATAGTATAGATAGAAGATAAACTTTATTTCAATTGGTAGGGTCCATTACCAGAGTATACGTATGCTACACACATACCTAGATATGATTCGGTATTGACTATTGACTGACACCGTGTAGTTTATTCAACCTTACATTATATGTATTTATAATACGAAAAGAATTGTATTCCCTCATTTTACACATGACGACGATTGCATAATGCTATAATATATTTCTCTTTCAAAATCTCCTATGATATGACCTTTTTGTATGTCACATCCAGGTATTTATAGCGTCTATGTTTTTAGGTCATCGGAAATTCTAAAGAGGAAGTATTAATAATGCTCTGTCAGATATTATTTTATTTGGCCTAAAAGAGTGATAGATGAGGAAGCCCAGACACCGTTATCTATACTAACTAATATAATAAAGCAGAAGTTTTTTTGATTGTTTGTTTGTTTAAAGGCGCTAATCTCTGAAACTACTAGTCGGATTTGAAAACATATTTTTGCATTTGATAGTCCAATTGAGGAAGGTTATAGGCTACTTTTTATCCCGGGAATGCGGGTGAAACTGCGGGGAACAGCTAGCAAGGGATAAATGGAAGAAGTGTAAAGATATTGCGCCCACTTCAAACGAGATTGTGAACAGTTCAACGATGAAGACTTTTACAACTCATTAGTAAACATGAAAGATAAATCCGTTACAGAATTTAAGTAACAATAATATATTGTAGCCAATGGACATGTAAATACAACTGCTCATGGGTGCATTGCGCGTACGACATTAGTCATAATTTCGCAACCACATCGAGGTGCGCGGGCGCCGCAATCTTCGGCACCGCAGTATTGTGACATAGGGTTCACGTGTCTTATTGTCAACCACTAATATGCAGAGATTTAAATCGTAGATGCGCCCTTGCCATACATAAGGCGCACGAAAATGTGTCATCGTTATGAAGAGTGAGCTCTCTTTCCGTCGTAGTCGCTTGAAGGAAGCAGTACGTAGTTTTCTATATAAAAAGATTTTGGATTTCTTAGAATTTCTTTAGAATAGGCGTGTTTGTACATTATCACAATGAGGCCGAAATTCATCTTATTAAAAAAAAATCCCGTGTCATGATGTTGGTCCGCAATGAACTCCAAACTACTAGCGGGGAACAGCTATAAGCATATAAAAACTAAAAGAGGAGAAGCTTGCATCAGCTGCCGAAATATACCGGTAGGTGTTAGGCGACAGTTTTATAACATTAGGTTGGAAGAGAGCAGGAGGTGGCACATAGTAACGAATCACCATTTGGTGATTTCCTCACTTTTCGTTAGGATTTGAATCCATGACTACACTACCAATAAGATATCCAACTTTAAAGATGTTGTTATGTTAAAAGATTTATTGAATGGGATTGATATTATCATATTAATTTTACCCACAATTATATATGTAGATGTATTATTCTTAACTACTGTTAAAAAAACAAAAAATACAAGTGGATAAAATGGTATAGGAGGACAAAGATAAAAGTTAAAAACATGACGCCATGTAGAAAATTTTACATTATTAATTAAATGCTTCTCTTGTTAATTTTATAGAATACACATGTAAATTAAGTAATTGTCATGAGTGTCGTAGTACAAAAGGGAATAAGTACCCTTTTAATAAATGAACTAGTAAGTAATTAGTCTTCATGAAAATAAGGTTAATTATTTTTTAGATAATTTCACTTTAAGAGAAATACATTTTTTTTTATACTACTTAGGTGGCAAACATGCTTACGGCCCACCTAATGGTATGCGTTTACCGTAGCCTATAGACGCTCATAACACCACAGGAAAGAAAATATAATATTATATTTTCCCTGCCAGGGGCATCACTCACGCGTTGCCAACCTTGAGACATGAAGATGTTAAGTCTCCTGTGCCGGTAATTTAATAATATTTATTTGCAATTTTTTATGTTGTTTTATTAAGCATAATGTAAGTGATTAAATTGTTTATTATACTGTTAGTACCTCCAAAAGTTAAAATAATTAATTAAGGTACTTTGTGAACCACAAAATACTTAATATTATGCTTTATTTTATGCTACAGTAACTTGTATACCTTTGCTTATGTATACATGTATGAACTGTATGCATATACATATTTTTATTATTGTTGCTGTCTCTTTCACTTTATGATTTGTACATTAAACTGGAAAGCAATCAGAAAAAGTGTCTGCTGCTTCTCAGCACATAATCGGGTAGCAAGAAATATGTATCATATTGATGATGGTCACCTAAATAATGTAGATAGATTACAAAATAGATAAGCATTTGCTGATGCAAATCCGTCAGTATATGCACAATAATAAATAATTGCATAAGTAATGGTACGAGGAGCTTGACCTATGATAACAAGCATATTGTTGTTTATTTAATATCAAACTAATATATGTACTTACTTAATGTTACTGACATACATATAGGTACATATTTATTTATTGAGTTTATAAAAGTTTTAGATAGGTTTCTGATAACATATAGTACAGGACGAATTAGGTATAAGTTAATTTGTTTTATGGGTGTATTTCAGTTCCGTCTTATTCTCATCCGAGATGCTATTCTAAGGAAAGTAAGTACATAATAAAGTAGGGCTGGTAAGAAACATTATGTCAGAAGGCTGACAAGCAGGCAGGCAGTCCACCTGATGGTAAGTGGCTAGCATTGTCTATGGATATTATAGGTATTGCCAATGTGTTGCCAACCTATATAACGCCTAGAAGGTAACTGGCTCTCAAATGCAACTGCCGGAGCACACCAGTAGTTGCTTGGCGACAGATTTTCAACTTGAGGGTGGTAGCCAGCCAGGTGGGTACCACAAAGTACCACCATTCAAAGGTTTCCTCACAATGTTTTCCTTCACCGAAAGGTCAAAGCTCATTGTAGGTACCACTGTGCTATCATAGCCTTGAACCTCTACGTTACATGGGTACCTACAAGTAACCTCAAAATATGCACACCAAAACAAACCAAAATACATAGATACTATATAACAATCAAAGAGTACTGTATTACTTGTTTATATATCATATTATCCATAACATTGTACATTAGGAACACATATTGCCTTGGATGTTTATATATATAGAAATGCTATTAGATGCTTCAACCGCTTCAACGAGAATTTTATTATACGAGCTTTCTCATATTGATAAAGCTTTTTCACGTACCTTTGCGTTTCTGAGGATGATCCTGATCGGCTTGATGGTTTTAATTAATTAATCACGAATAAGCACTTGTAATCAACTTGTACTTGTAAAAAAAGGAAACATTACTAAATCGAAAAGTAATGTTTTCAAATTTAGCGAAAGTGGCGAAAGTCAAACGAATGTCAAACCACAAGCAGAGCAGGGTTACCAACCGTAAAACTTTTTTCCTCGTACATAAGCAGCTAAAAATCTCGTACTTTCAAACCTCGTACATTCATCAAGCTTTTAAACAAATTTAATTTTAATTTTAAACATTAACATTAGATAAACGATACCTTATAATATCCTTAAAATTTAGAGGTGTTGTTGCAGTACCGTTTCGATTTTTCTGATGAGAAGTGTATATTATGTGCATTCTTTATAATATTGGAACGAAGTTCCTTTCCTTGCGCTAAGAATTAAATGGCAGAAAAGGGAACAGTAACGAAAAAGCGTTATATAAATGTGTGTGTGAATTACAATTTGTCTTAAAAGACAGCCGCGATGTCACCAATTATGCCCCCTTCATGCGACTTTCTCGGAGGTTCAAGAAATTAAAAAATAAAACCAAGAAATAAAATAAAAAACTATACTAATATAATAAAGCAGAAGAGTTTTTGGTTTGTGTGTTTGTTTAAAAGCGCTTATCTCTGGAAATACCAATCGGATTTTAAAAACTATTTTTGCATTTGATAGCCCAACTCTTGAGGAAGGTTTTAGGCTATTTTTTATCCCGGGAAAGCGCGTGAAACTACGTGGAACAGCTAGTTTATTATATACTATCTTCCGCCCCGTTGATTCACCTCGAACTTTTCAATTCGAACCAGTAGTTCCTGAGATTAGCGGGTTCAACCAAACAAACTCGTTTTATAATATTTGTATAGAATGAACTTCGTTCCTGGCGGCGGGGGGCCCCCAATCATACATAACATTTTTTCATTTCTACTTATTTAATACGCCTTTATTTTTGGATTTATAACATTTTAAATATCGTGCTTTTTTCAATAGGTATTTTTTCTCCCTTTATGAAGAATTTGTAAAATTTTAGAAAACGTACCGCATGGCAGCAGACATTAGAGCCTGGGAAGGAAATACGAGATACTGAATACACGTTTTATAATCATTTTTATATTGTATTACGTCTTCGTTTCAAAAAGTTTACAAAATTATATGGAAAAAAACATACCTACCTGTTATAAAAAAACACGATAGTTAAAGGAATTTGATTTTAATAACTCATTCAAAACCAAACTTCAGAGGTGTTTCGATGTTTATGATGAGAAGTGTATTTATTGTATTGCTTGAAAAGTAATAGTTGTTTTGTTCTCACTACTATTTTAGCTATGAATATGGAGTGCCCGGCAGATAGCTAAGTGTAAAAATAAAATAAAATAAAATGAACAAAACTCAGGGCTCCAGCATTTATGAAAACGAGTGTACCATTTCCGTGGAGATAGGAAGTATAATGTATGCATATGTCACTATTAAAATGAAGGAAATCTTTATTTAGAAGAGGTTCGCGAACATATTGTACCCAAAGTGTTAAACCCCTTTATGCTATAAAATGTTGCCTGCAGTAAAAAATAATATCATAAAATACCAGATTATTACGAGGAACCTCGTACAGCTGGCAGCCCTGAACCACAGTCAAAGAAATACAAATAGATTGTGCTGCCAACATAATTATTTTTAATATTTTTTTACTTAGAATACTTATAATGAAGCTTCTTTTATGCATCTTTTTACTTCTTTTTATTTCTTTCATCAAAATATAAATGTATTTTTTATCAAAAATTTTAGATGGGAGATTGAAATTATAACATTATTTTGATTTAAGTTATAAAGCTAATGTAAAAATTACGGAATTTTATAATAATAGTGTACTGAAAGAAAGAAAATACTGTTATTAATACAAATAAGAATACAGTTGATGATTTAATAACCAGTTGCTTTTTTTAAGTATACTACTTAGCCCTTTTTTAATCCTATTTAATAATTTAATATTTTGAAATTCACCATTCCGCTTTACGTATTATAGTAATGATCGATGAGATCATCGTTCGTTCGCTCTACACAATTCACAGCTGTCAAAAGCAGCGTTGCCAACGTAGCGGATTTCCCGTCATATCTAGCGGATTCGGTTATGAAGTAACGGAAGAAATATTATGTTGACGACTAGCGGATTTTTTTGCGGAATTTAGTAGAAAAGATTATTATTTAAATAAAAACAGAGTTATTTTTATATTTTCAATTATTTAATTTTTCAAAAATCAAAACGAAATTGTTATTTCTCATATGGCAACTCTTTCTTCGTAAATACTACCTGGAATGTACCACGTCAAAGACAAGGTAGCAGCGAGCAAAATAATGTTGCGATCTCTGCCGTCAACTTCTACTGCGTCCGAATTTCCCAAATGACTGAAACCCCAAATAGTGACGATGATTTAGATAGCATAGATATCGGTTCTTTTTAAAGATTGTTGAACTTAATTTTATTAAACTTGAACTATATTTTAATTTTGCTATTTAATTACCTTAATTTTACACTGGTCTTTCAACGGATTTTACTGACGAGAAAAATGCAAGATTTAACGGATTTCTAACGAAATATCGTAATAAAGTCGGCGGAATTTCAAAATTATTGTTGGCAGCACTGGTAAAAAGTCATGTCAACAAGAGTCAAAACAATTTTGTCCACAGAAATATTTCAAAGCAAAGTTATTAATTTAAAACTAAAATGGGCCTATTTAGTAAATCACCAGAGCGTAATCCAAAAGAATTGGTGCTTATCTATCTTGATAAATGTTATTGAGACTTATATTTACTATGTTTTTATAAAATAAACATATTTCTTTTAGGTAAACGAGTGGTCTCATAAATTAAGGAAAGAGGGATATAATTTGGATAGACAAATAAGAGGTATTTAAAACAACATTTTATCTGTATGTATCCTATATAAAAAGGTTTATATTTATTTACAACAAATATTTACAATCAATGTATAAAATACAAACTATGATATATAGAAAACATCCTCAAAGCCTTCGCTGCTGTATCCTATATTATGTGGTTCCCTCAAGTCCCGATTTTAAAGATCTCAGTGTATCTACACCAACAGTGTGAAACTAACTAAAGAAACACTGGCCACCGCGAGAGGCCAGTTGACCTTGTCCTTGGGTATACCCATGATTTACTAACGCAAGCAAATTAATAAAATATACTTTTAACACGTTCGGTGCCAATGAGACAACGTATGTGATCTAAAACTTCTTACTCCTATGCCAGTTGACGCTCATGTGTGTCAATGGAATTCGTACTCCTATGCCAGTGACACTATCCGTGACTACGACAATTTCGGCCGGCATAGTGTAAGGTGACTGGTTGCTCTGTCATGGTGTCCTAGTGAAATATGGCCCTTAGTGAATCGTTGCCGGTGCCGAATGTGTTAAGTTGCTATCATTTTAATTAATGTAAACTTTTTATGAACCGACAGGTATGTGCTGTGCCTAAAAATGTCACGATCTTATTATTATTTTTCAGGCATACAGAGAGAAGAAGAGAAAATAAAGCGTTCACTCAAAGAAGCCGCAGGAAAGAATGATAAACATATATGTACAATTTTAGCAAAAGAGATTATACGCTCAAGACGGGCTATAAGTAAGATCTACACTAGCAAAGCTCATTTGAATTCTGTGCAGTTACAAATGAAGAATCAATTAGGTACTGAATATATTTTTTATATTGGGTATACTAATGTGCATTAAACCCAACTTATAACTTGAGTACTTTATATACAGGGTGACTTTTTAGTCACTGGCAATACATGCAGGGGTGGAAGTACTCATTAATATGAACAACTTTTATTATGGGACCAACTCTGATAATTTTTTTGTGTGATTTCACACTTACTTTAATAGTAAAAGTTGTTCATATTGATGAGTACTTCCACCCCTGCAAGTATAGCCAGTGACTAAAAAGTCACCCAGTATAAAGGATATTTACATATAGGAGTTAGGAATAATATTAATATATCAATAACGTGCATCTGCCCTGAGTTTGACCCGCATTCCCAAAAAATCTTATATTTTCCTATGATAAAAAGTATTCTATATGTTAATCCAAAATATATTCTAAATGCCAAATTTCATCCAAATCCCTTCAGCCGGTGTCAGCCGAGTTGTGTGGTAACAAACATACAAACTTTGACATTTATATATTAGTAGAATATACAATAGGAGGAAAGCTGGCAGGGGGAAATGCACAATACACCTCAAAGGGAATGTCAATGCAGGCCGTACTGCCCCCACCCAGAATATGAATAAGAATAGACCCAAGTGTATTAGGCCTTCAAAGGAACTAGCTTGTGTAAGATTCCCTTATAAGGCCTCTTGAGCAATAATACTAATCAGAATAAATTTCCCATCACAGTAAAGTATAATGCAATTCATCAAATCCAAATGTGTTAATAAATTGAATTGGGATGTTGACTGACATACCACATTAGCTACTTTTTATGAAATGTCAAAACAATAGGATTATATGGAGTTTATTACCTGCTTGTGATGTCATAATTATATAGCATCAAAAGCTTAACTTTTTAAGGTTAGATTGGTCATTAAAAATCATAAAAAGGAAAAAAATTATAACAATTATGATTTCCCCTTTTTTTTTTAGATGTTTTATACATTGGATAGTGTTTGATAATTTATTTTGAATACAGGAAATTTCCCTATTGTATAAATTTAGTGCTTATTTTACAAAAAAGGAATTGTATAAAATATGCTGTAAACTATAGGTCTTTCACCCCAGGTCTTATGTCTGTGTAATGCCACCAGTCAGTAGTGATTGACAAATTTTTACATAAGTATTTTATGTATATTATAATTATGTTAAAGATTACATTATGATATCAAAACCACTTAGTTGATATCAAACATTACTGTGTAACAACAACCTACCAAGTATAATTTTCCATAAGATAATTTACATAGATATGAAGTATTTTGAGTGTTTCACTACTAATAAATGTTTTAATTTTTATACTAAGAGCTAAAGTAGAGGCTTCCCTTCGAATTTTACCGTGAAAATGTCTCCCAAAATATTGTTTTAGTAAATATTCATTTATTTATTTTTTTCAGCTACATTACGGGTTGCTGGATCTCTCGCGAAATCAACAGAGGTATTTATTATCTGCTTGTCAAAATTCAACTAAATTAAATAAACTATATTTAATTATATTTATAATGTAATAAGTAGTAATAACTAGTGCGCCATCTTTGGAAGTCCGCCATATTGGATTTAGAATGACGTCACTTAGCTAACCATGCATTGTCATCCAGCTCAATCAGAAACCAAGAAGTGTGTGATATATGAAGACGTTTTTAAATTTAAATAACGTTATCGTCAACGGAAATTTAAAAGCGTCTTCATATATTTCCATACAATAAACTTCCCTCTGTTATCATCGTATCGTGGACGTCCACGATAATATCGTCGCGTTTAAAATTATAAAACCGCACAATAAAAGCGTGTTAAAAATAAGAAAGCATACTTTATGAATGAATGAATGAAAATATTTTCTATTCAAATAGGCCTTCACAAGCACTTAAGAATAGTCTGATAATATAATATTATACTCTTTGAGTCTGACCTTAACGCTCGGTTCGGAAGGTTGCTTTTACTGAAATAAACCGGCAAGAAACTCAAAATTATGAGTAACTTAGTAAATAAATGGATTGCAAACTTATATTAGCAGACCAGCCCCCACCAGCAGCACCTGTTCACAAGTATTACGCATGTGGTCTAATTAATTTGCAAAGTGTCACAATGATCACAAATAATCTTTTTGTAAAAAATCAATATGGAACTAAGATTAATTGAAGTTGAATATTACTACAATTTTCAACTCAATGTATTGGATGTTTTTGTTGATTTACATTTTATTGACACATTATTGACATTCTATTGTTACTTTGTTATTTTAACCTTTAACATTCTCATATTATGTTTATGTTTGTGAAGTGTGACACAAACTTCAATGTACATTAGCAAAAAATCGAAATTGCAAAAAAAATATTTATGAATAAATACAAAATCTTCATAAAAAAAAACATTTCCATAATAAAAATAATGTCATCGTAAAATAATACATTAACCTTGTCTTGCTGTCGCACATCTCTGTAAATAGAGATATAAAGGAGTATATTTTTTTTTAAATAAACGCTATTGAATTCCCTTCCTACAAAAAAGTTAATTTTGAAATCTTTGGATTACGCATAGTATATAAAACAATGCATTTAGGTATAACAATAGCTTCTACCCTGCAATTCCAAAAAGATCTAATACATTCTCGTAATGAAAGGTGTCATATATTAATACAGCTCATAATCTATCTATCTTCCATGTTTCATTCTAATCCGTGCAGCCATTAGGATGTCACACACATTCATTCAAACTTAAACTTATTTAAGTATTTAAACTAACTTCTATCTAATCTTAGCTCTCATGTTTGCCTGAGATAAAAGTACCATGTTTATTCAGTGTTTATATGTATACATTGAATCTGTGCCAAATTTTATCCAAAATTGCTCAGCCATTCCATGAGGGACTTTCCTAACGGCCATCTAATCTCAAACTAATAAGAGTTTGTACTATGGAAACCATATAACTGATTTACAATAATATGCTACATTCTGTTTTTAAATAGGAAATAATAAATATAATTACGCCCAGGCTCAGGGAATCGAACCCACGACATATAGCGTGATAGACGAGGTATCGTACTAACCAGGCCAACACAAAGGTTTGAATGAATCCTTATTTAAATGATGTATTTTTTTTTCAAGGTTATGCAAGCAATGCAAGCACTAGTGAGACTGCCAGAGGTAGCCGCCACGATGCAAGAGATGAGCAAGGAGATGATGCGAGCCGGCATCATCGAGGAGATGCTGGATGAGACCATGTCTAGCGTCGAGGACGAGGAGGAGATGGAGGAGGCGGCGCAGACCGAGGTTGATAAGGTACGCTCTACAACCAACCATAAGCTCTAAGCTTTAAGGTGCCTTTTCACTACTGCGCCTCCGGAGAAAGTAATCATTATTGCCAGAACTCCCGATTAAGGAAGTTCTTTCGGTTTTACCTTCACACGTTCCTGATAAAAAGGTCTTGACAGACAGACAAACGGTCAATGATAGGATCCTATAAGGGTTCCTATTTTCCGTTTGATGTATGGAACCCTAAAAATGAACTTGCAGCACCGATTTAGTTTCTGTCAAATATACCTATATTTCATAGTGTGATGGTCATTCGGGGGATTTAATTATATCTCGGGATATAATATATATTACATCCTATAGTGAAAAGGAGCCTTTAAACTATAAAATGTAGAATAACAATTGTTCGGAGTTACACAACCGAACAGCTCGTCTTTGTCTTTTTTTTTATAATGCAATTTTTACACGCTTTAAGTTTGTATGCCTAATTTAAGTCAGGACGCGGTTCGCCTCCATAGAAATATGTATATGTTTTTTCATTGTCGGAGCTTTTATAGCGACAACTTCCTCACAGGGCCTGAATTCAATAACTGGCTTTGATTAATTTCCAGCCATGCCCTATTCGATTTTCTAAGACTAGGAACTTCAAAATTGTAGGGATTTAAAATGGGGAGCCTCAATCAAAGTACATTTGCGTCTCGAGTGTCATACATACATTATTAGATGAATCAAAATATAATAATATTTCCACCCATCAGGTGCTATGGGAGCTGACCCAGGGCAAGCTGGGCGAGGCGCCGGCGCCGCCCACCGCCGCGGCCGTCGCGTCGCCGCCAGCGTCCACCAGCAAGCAGGAGGAGGCCCAGCCCGACGAGACCGAGCTGGACGAGATGCAGACCCGCCTCGAGGCGTTGAGGTCCTAGGACTACTGGGTAATAAACACTCATACATTACGTCGACGAAACCAATATGTACATAGGTCACAAAGCAAGTTTGCATCCGAAGTTGTCTGCAGTTGAGCATTAGCATTTTTCTTATTTTCTCCAGTTACTAGAAGTTAATAAATTGCATAACAATAACAAAAATTGTGAAGAAACCATAGCATGGTAGGCTTTGTGAGCTTACCACCTTCGGCCTATCATGACATACTATGGTGAGATTGTGATCAAACACAAGCCTATAGTAAAAAAAAAAGCATTTCAAATACCTATTTTAACAAATAACTAACTTCAGAGAGACAAACTTACGTTGAGGCAGTTTTACCGCGCCTTGCCTGCCTATTATAGTGTATCATGTACATAATTGGGATTTATTTTGCGAGTAACATATTTTATTTTAAGAAGTTGAAAATATAATAATACCGCCATATTTGTATTTTTTTTCTGTAATCTATGAGAGATCTAAAAAGTGTTTTTTTTTTTTAATTGTTTTTCATTTGTTTTTACTTTGTATATGCCCGCAATTGAACACAATGTCATGTGTTTGGCGATAGATTTTCAACTTGAATGTGGTAACTACGCAGACGGGTACTAATAAGTACCCTATTACCATGAAATCTATACTAATATTATAAAGCTGAAGAGTTTGTTTGTTTGAACGCGCTAATCTCAGGAACTACTGGTTTGATTTGAAAAATTCTGTCAGTGTTGGATAGCCCATTTATCGAGGAAGACTATAGGCTACTTTTTATCCCGGGAAAACACAAGATCCCTCGGGAACGCGATTGAAACCGCGGGGCGGAAGCTAGTAGCGAATAATATCAATCTATGTTTACCACAAAGGTCATAAAACTTTAACAGTATGCATTTCAATTTTGTATGAAGAAATAATAATTATCTGTATATTTTTTATAATTTCAGGTAACGAATGCAAGATGTCTGTAAACGCGATTATATGTTGGCATCAGTCGAGTGCAATGCCTTACAAATATTATGAATATTTTTTGTATATAATATCATAATTAAATTTTAACTGTTATAAATAATTAAGTTTGCTTTAAATGGGAGGATATTATTTTGCTGGATTTTGCAGAGATTTAAAACGTTAGATGCGCCATGTGCTTGCAAAACTCTCCACGTTATAAGACTGCGCGTAACCGTTCACTGTTTCCCCTACAAGCGACTACGACAGAAACACTCATCCCAACGTTAACACATTTTCGTGCGCCATATGTATGGCGAGGTCGCATCTAACGATTTAAATCTCTGGGATTTTGGTAATGTAATTTTTTGAGGTTGTTGTGTGAGATTGTCATGTACTTCATTAACATTAACTGCTAAAAATTATTTTATTCAAAGTCAAAGTCAATTTTTCTACAAATATTACACTTGAGTATCACTTAACTCCTTGATTTTGTGTGCTTACCACCTTCGACCACATCACTTAACTATGGTATCATTGCTTGTTATGAATGGTATAGAAATATATGCAGATATAAATTTTAAAATGCTTTTTAAGTTGTAGGTATATTGAATAGTTCTGTGCTTCTAGAATTTTATCGGAAATTGGAGATATTGTAAACTTTTTCTTATACTGAAAAGTGCTGAAATTCATAAGTTTTGAAGAGAAATATGTATTGAAGTTTTTTAAATATTTTTATCAGCACTTTAAGATCAATTTAATAAATATTATACTATCTTTGTTACATATTTTCTTTTTAAGTTCAGGATGTGATAATTTCAGAACAATATAAAAGCTGTTAATTTATATATAAAACAAAGATGTAACAGCAATTAATGTTTTATGATTGCAATAAATTATGCATTAACAAGATTTTTTTTTCTTTTAACCTAATATTTGTGTGCCATACTTCACTTTCTGATTTGACGTACCGTGTATAGAATGGATGCCGCTATAACATTACTTTAGTTATAAACTAACTATCGCTCCGTGGTTTCACCCTCGTTTGTGGGATAAAAAGTAAACTATCTTATGCAAAATATTACTTCGATCCGTTGCTGCGCGAAAGGACAAACCAACAAACACACGGATTATAATAAATAAATATCCTGGGACTCAATTACATGTATTAATAAATATCCACGGCCATCTGACGCGTAGTGACGCGCCTTGACAGGGTCACCATCACGGATCTGAGTGTCGCTATTTTATAACAGATTGGATTGGTCCCGAGGTTCAAAGGATTTAAGATAAAAGAAGGAACTCTAATCTGATTGTAGTAGTTAGGTATTATGAAGTCAGCAAACAAATGTTAAATAAAATATATTTGTTTCATTAATAATTTTACTATAAATATAATTGTAATAATACTATATAACTTTGCCTATAAATGACGTAAGTACTAAACGTATCACAGTTGGTTACAACATCTTGGAGGACAAATCCAGCTCTAACTGGAGGTCTTGTATCGATTCTTTCTTCAATAAAGGCTTCCTGTCGTTCTCTTTTGACTTTTTCGCGTTCTTCTTTTTCGTTAACCTGAGATAGAAAAAATAAAACATAAAAAATCAAGGCGATAAACTATTAGAAAAGTAAGATTTTTTGGGCTGGAGCAAGCTTTCCCAGAGAAAACCTATTCACTGTAGCCTTGAAAGTGCCACGCCTTTCGAAGTCAGGAAACAGACGCCAGAAGTACTTTCCACTACTTTGGTGTCCACATTATAAATGGCTAGTTTCCGCCACGCGGTTTCACCCGCGATTCCCTATTTTATCTCCTTAGGGGATGAATTAAATTTCGTGTTTATAGGACCAGCGGTTTAGGCCCTGCGTTGATTATCATGTCTTTCAGTCCGTCAATCAGGCCTTCTTTTATATACATATAATGGTATGGTACGGTACGGTAAATAAATATTCTGCGACATTCCTTACACACGGCTATCTAACCCCATACTAAGCAGAACTTGTGCTATGGAAACCAGATAACTGATATACTACATAATAATATAATATGTATGGTGTGGTATGGTATTACTTAATGTACCTATTGATGACGCCGTCGGGATGGTCCATCATGCGGATGATGTCGGCCTGGTCGGAGGAGTCGAGCGGCGCCACGGAGATGTCTCGGACAGCGCGGAACTTGCCGCAGTTGTTCAGGTGCTCGTTCTCCAGCCGGAAGAAGTTCCAGATGAAACGTCTGTCACAACAACACAACGTGGGTACTTCCAGGTGATATACATTTTAGATAGTTCATCATCATGTCTATAGGTTTTGACATCAATCAATATATAGCAAGTCGGTGCCCAGGTATATTCATGACGAAATCTACATAATATATAAAAATGAATTGCCGTTCGTTAGTCTCGCTAAAACTCGAGAACGGCTGGACCCTGAATTGGCTTATTTTGGTTTTGAAATATTTGAAGTCCAGGGAAAGTTTAAATGTTGAGAAAATATGGAAAAATTTCGAAGAAATTAGTAAAAACGACAATTTTATTTTCCCATACAAACTTTTCCTTCCTGTCAAACATTTGACGTTCGTCCCGTTGTTGACAACCATCAAATAGGGTAAAGGTAGCATTGTTAGCACCCTCAATGATTGGCACTATCCATTTTTATCCAAGATTTTACGACAAATTCAAGCTATTTCGAATGGAAGCATTAGTTTTTAGTAGAATGTTATTATCTACGCCTGTCAGCAAAACATTTTATGTCACAATTACAGTAGACAGTCCCTAACTTCATGATACTTGTAGAAGCGGGAAAAATTCAACCAGTTTGTTGAAAAAGTTTTGGTTGATGGTTGGAAAATCAGTGATCATTTTATGATACTCAAGTGAGTATTGATTCATGGTGGTGTTTTTAAGATAAGTAAAAGGTTACTACATTTGTTGCGCTGAATAAACGTTAATTTGACGGATTGTGCTATGTCAATCATTGCACTTTAGTTTGTATTATGATGTAGTGAATAAAAAACCAATAATAAAACCCATCGAAATTAATCACGCAGACACAACTGACAAAAAACTACTTGAACTACTTACAGTGAGGTAGTCCAGCGACTAAGTGTATGTATGTAAATTATATAGGTAGGTTTGTAGGTGTTGGTTTTTAAGTAGGTATAGTTTAATTAAAAAAAAAAACTTAATAATAATGTAAGTAATAAATAGAGTATTTTTAATGTAACAGTATATATAACAGCATATAATATATTATTATAGCCCTTCATAAATCATGATGCCAATAATTATCAATTTTTAATAGTGCCAATGATTGTAAATTATAAAAATTGCACTCCGGGAGTGCCGACAGAAGTGAAAACATTTTTTTTTATCTCAATCAATATGTTACTTTGCGCGGTAGCTAAAATAAGTTTTCAGTTCAATAAAAAAAAGAAACTAAACGTCAAACTGCGTCTCATCATAACGGTGTCGTGAGTCCAGACGTTTTACCTCATCTAAAAATATGCGTACCGCGCTAAAAGAAGTTTACACTTCAATAAGTACAATATAAACTATGTTATGTACCTGAACACTTCCATCGGCGCTAATATCGACACCATGGTCTCCGATGTTACCAGATCATTTTCCGTCAACACGAACGAAACCGTCCAAACGAAACGCAGCACAAAATCTTCCACTATGGCGAAATAGTAGAACTGGAAACGGAAAGGAATACAGTTTTAGACAAAACCTATGTTGGTATATTATTATAAACTAGATTTTGCCCCGCGGTTTCACCCGCGTTCCCGTGGGATCTTATGTTTTCCCGGGATAAAAAGTAGCCTATGTGCTATACCAGACTATAATCTATCTCTCTGCTAAATTTCATCCAAATCCGTTCAGTAGTTTTTGCGTGAAAGAGTAACAAACATCCACCCATTCATCCATACTCACAAACTTTCGCATTTATAATATTATAGTAGGAAGTAGGATATGAATCCTAGGTAAACTACCACCTTTACGGTTTTACCTGTGAAAACTGTCCCCTGCGGTTTCACCCGCGTTCCCGAGACAACAAGTTGCCTATGTCCCTCTCCATACTATAGGCTATCGCATACCAAATTTCATCGCGTTTGCGTCAGCGGTTTACGCATTCATAATATTACTTACTTACTTGTGGTAAACAAGTAACTAGTTTTTTTTAACTTAGTATAGGCCTATTTGATCACAAACTTACCATGGCAAGTGATGATGCGGCCGAAGCTGTTAAGCTTACAAAGCCTTTGTCTTTAGTCTTTAAAAATAATTATATGAGTGAAAATATGATCCAAGCACAGCACCCACCCGTCAGCCAATTTTCCAATCCGTTTGCCAGTATAATATCTTTAAACTTAGAAAATAGACAGAAATACTGAGCGTACTTCGATCTGGGTCAAGGATCCGACTCACCCCAGGACTATACACGATCTCCTCCCTTAGGAACTTGTTCTCTGCTGATGGTCCGCAGCTGAAGAGGCCCCAGTCCATCTTGACGTCCCAAGTGTACGTGTACATCGAGGACACCAGTTGGCACGCGAACCATGCGTACAGGAACGGGTTGTCGTACGGGTCCGTGTATTTATCTGACGAAAAGCAATGATATATTAGTGGTAGACGTCGAACCCTACAATCTTGAGCTTTCGGTGAAGGAAAACATCGTGAGGAAACCATAGCACGTTGGTAAGGTACTTTGTAGTATCCAGCTGCCTACCACCCTTAAGTTGAAAATCTATCAGTCAGATTCTTCTAGGCTTTGTGTGATTACCACCTTCGGCCACATCATCACTTACCATTGTGAGATTGTGGTCAAATACGGTGATCTATACGACATAACAAAAATATATATACAGTGTAATCTCACTAATCCGGCACTATTAAAAACCGGAGGGTGCCGGATTATTGGAATGTTCGGATTACTGGGTTATACTGAAAAAGTCATAGGTAATAAATAAAATAAAGCATTTCATAGAGAGAATAAATGTATGTAATGTATTATTTTGTCCGCTATCTAACTTTTTTAAAACTTGAAAGAAACAATACGTTAGCACGTGATAAGTTTTGAGGTTAGACTGCTAGTCGATGACGCAGCGACCAAAGCGCACACGTATAGAAGGGTAAGGGAGGCGTGGGCGGAGGGTGCCGGATTATTGGACGTGCCGATCTATCGAAGTGCCGGATTAGTGAGATTATACTGTAATTTTCTTCACACCTATTATAGCCGAAGAGGTAGGCAGAGGGTGTATTTATGAAACAGCCCCTTAGCGAGCGAATTTGTAGTTAACCTAGATTATAGTAGTTTTTTATTTTTATTTGTTGACGAGTTTTGACACTTGAGAATAAGTTACCTTCCAGACATAGAGTACCAAAAAAATAATTAAAGACTTACCACTATACAAAGTCCTGAGCGTAGAAAATAGCACGACAAAGAAGGTGGTGGAATACTTCCCGGCGTTGACGAGATGCGGGAAGGCTTCCTTACTGTCGCGGTACCGCCGGAGGCACTGGAAGAAACGCGTCCACGCCGGGACTATGTTCACCAGCGAGCGGGTTATAATGTACCAACGGCTCACTTCAAACGTGGCTGTGGGAAAAATAGGGAGGCTATTAAAAAAACCTTAACAGTAGTAACACTATTGTTCTCTTTTTCTCTCTCCAGAAAAAATGGACTGTTACGTTTTTTTGCGTCAGAAACGTTTCATTTACACGTAACACTCAAATTCGACCAAGAAATGTTACGCGCCCAAAGACACTTCAAAAATATTATTTAGACCGACGAGGTTTTTATTATTGTTATAATATAAATGTCAGAAACCTGACTTGATAGTAAGTGTATATTTTTTGTTAAAAAAATCGGATTTCATTTTCCCATACAAAACGGCAAATTCATAGGAAAAGGCAGCTAGTTGAACATAAACATTTAAGGGCTGATTATTCAATAGCCATATAAACTGTGTCTAGCTGTTAACTTGAATTTAGAACAGTTTTTGTATGGAATTATCCAAGGATTATCCAGCCATTGAAATATCGGCCCTAAGGCGATGATAGCTCAATGGTAGTGACGTCGCGGCGAAGGTCGTGGGTTCGAATCCTACAATAAGCTGGAGCTTTCGGTGAAGGAAAACATCGTGAGGAAACCATAGCACTGTAGTGAGTCCCCTATGATATTTCAGAGTAGTTAATAAATGTATTCGAACGCAACCTCACATGGCGACCCTGCCATTGGAGCCGGCCGACCGCGCGACATTCCGTTGTCCATATACGATTCACTCTTTATAAACATTAAAAATATGCTTCACTTCATCATGTGTGAACTCTTACCTGCGCCGTACGAAATTCATTTAAATTGCAATGTAATTGAATAAAATAAAATGTGTCAATCAACACAAAATAAAGAAGACGTATTCATCGCCCAGAATTCAGCAGGAGGGAGTAATTCGGATACTTTGAGTGATATTGGAGGTCATCTTGGCGTGAATAATATAGTAATGTCCATATTCGCGTTTATGCTGGGAGCCTTGCTGCTATATTTTATTTACACGATTTATAAGAAGTGCAATATGTCGTGGATACGTCAGGAGATAAGGAGGCTTTTCGATCCATCCGTATCTCTGGACGTCGTAGAACCAGCCAGGTAAAGGCGGCGAATTAAATTGGGTAACTGCTACTCAAAAGGGAAGGGTACTTCGTACCACGCTGGCTACCACCCTCAAGTTGAAAATCTGTCGCCAAATACCTACCGGTGTGTTCCGGCAGCTGCACTTGAGAGCCAGTTCCTTCTAGGCTTTGTGTACTTAGCACCTTCGGCCACATTAGCATAGTGAGATTGTGGTCAAACACAAGCCTATTCAAAGTAAAAAAAATAACTGTGTCGTGGAATACTCGGCACCAAAAGACGCGCGCGACGGTTTCTCGTGACGGATAATTCTTACTTTTTTTTTCGCCTAGCCCCCATCAGCCTTACCGTCCGAAAAAAACTTCGTTAAAAACATAATAGGACTCCTTACTATTGATAGGTTTATTAACTAGGAGCCAATCACTGCCGGTCAAGTAGAAGGCAACCAGGAAGTGGAAGTCGAGGAAGGCAGCCGCGAACGAGTTCCACTGGTCCGCCAGCCAGAAGTCCGCGAACAGTACTGGCATGAACGGCGCGGCTAGGATACGGCCCTGGAAGTTATAAATATCCTGGAATATTCTTCACTCACGGCCATCTGATCCTAAATGAAGCAGAACATCTCATTTTATTTGTATTTATTTCAATCTGAATGTAACGTCTTCTAGTACAGTCACGAACATAAATATATTTACTCTAAGTAAAATTCTAAATCGTATTTTTTGTGAAATAACCATAGCAAAGTTTTTATTTTTTTTCCACTCACCAAAGTTTAATCGCAATTGGATACAACAAAACAAACAGACAGACAAACATGATTTTTACTAATGTAAATATTATTATTGGTTATAGCCATTAGTTAGTATCAAAGAAATAAACAATACTCACACATATCCTCAAGAACCAAAACCTGGCTTCATGTCTGAACACCTTCAGTGGATTCACCAGAAACACCACCATTATTATAACTAGCGCCAATGGATTCACAAATGGCGGTATACTCAAACTGGCGCTGTATATAAAACTGAGTATACTCAGCGCCCAGACGACGCCAAAAATCGCTGCTAACTCCATCAAATGTTGTTCTGACAAATGATTTCTCGGATCTAATTCGAATATTAATACGTGATTGACGCCCGATGACCGCCACCCGTATACATTGATACCTATTAAAAATATAAATTCCACTAGTAAGAAAGGCCCTCGGTATAGTCTGAATGCTGTTTTGATGTGTTCCGTACCTCCTTCGTGGAATAATGCTGAAAAGGAAATTATTTTATTAAAAATACCTGTCGTCCGTATTCCTAGGATAATTAGGATCCTTATTCTACAGAGTACAAGCTACCTCTCTACCAATTTACATAGAAATCGGTTACTACTGCTAAAGCGCTTAGTGTACATTGTGATAATGTCAAAGATTCATAGACAAATTCTAACATGTGGCAAAAAGAGAAGAATAGTGAGACAGTAGATATACTCTCATGTCAAAACGGCCATTATAACGTGACCTTATTTTATAATAAAAAATTACTAAACTTTGCTCTGAGTAAACGCATAGGCCTTATACCAAAACCTAAAATTCATTAAGATTTGTAAATTGAGTAAAATTTGAGGAAATTTCGAAGATGGGGCTGATTTTTGGTTACATTGACTAAAAAGTCGATCCTTGACAACTGCATAGAATTCCCCTCATCATCAACCTACATCAGTCCACTGTTAAACATAGGTCTCTCCCAAAATACGCCATGAGCCCGATCTTCGGCTCCCATACTCCAGTTGCTGCCAGCTACCCTGCGTATATCGTCGCTCCACCTAGTCTCAGAGCATCTTACACTACATTTGCCGATTCACGGTCTCCATTCTAGAACTCGTCTACCCCAACGGTTATCGGTTCTGCGGCAAAGATGACCAGCCCACTGCCACTTCAATTTGCTAACCGTTCGCTTTACCTAATTTGATGCTTACAATATCATATTAGCAAAGATCTTGAGCGAGTTACCTTGTGGTAAACCTTAAACTACCGCAACTTTACGACATTATTTATCAACATACTATAATTTTATTTAGATAGGATAGGACATTATTAGCACTATGATAATTTGCCGTGGGCGCCCGTGGGTCAGCAAGTGTAGATAAGTAAGATTTACTACTTATTGTTTGCTGAAGATAACATCATGTTTAGTTTGTTATAACATTGCCTATGGTTATTTATTTTGTTATGATAAGGTAGGTATTTTTGATTTTTATAAAAAAATATAGTATCATACGAGTACATAGACATTGGCTGTGCTCTTTTCACCTGCGTTTCGGGATGAATAGTATAGGTGTTATTTTAGCAAAACCGCCGAGTACCAAACTACCACTCAGTAAACAAACTTACTTTCTCCATGTTTATGTTTGTGTGGAAGTTTATTATTCAATTAGGCTATTGGCTGAATCGATTTGGATGAAAGTTTAGCTAAATAATTATAAATAACATAGTATCGACTTTTTCTCCCGGGAAAACATTCGATGTTTCGGGAACGAGGACAAAACCACCATTTTAGTACAGTTCTAGCTTATATCTTGTTTGAGCAAGTTATATCATATATCTCCAATTTGTGTATACAAACTTACCAGACAAAATAACAGTAATAAACAAAACAGTAAATGATCCCGAAAACAATCCAACTTTGAATGTAGTCCATGGACTTTGCTGTTCCCCCAGAGGTGGCACTCTAAGCTTCTTCATAGCTTTCTGCCTATCACCACCCTCGAGGTCGTTGGTCACCGTCGCCTCTGTATCGCTGATCAATCTGTCTATGTCCTTGTTTGTATAGAATTGTGACGTTTCCACGTGTTCCGCTCGCCATTGTGCTCCATTGCTTACGTTTAGTAACTGAAGGAAATATTTAACTGTTTGCAAGATGATGATAAGTCAGAGGAAGTGACGTCGAATTCCGTTTTAGGAAAACATCATCAGGAAACTATACCTCGGTCGTATGGTACTTTGTAGTACCCGCCTGGCTGGCTACTACCCTCAAGTTGAAAATAACAAACACCTACCGTTGTGTTTCGGCAGCTCTTGAGAGCCAGTTCCTTCTAGGCTTTGTTTCCTTAACATTGTGGTCAAACATAATCCTATAGAAAGACTCTTTTTTAATCCTTCGAGCCGGACATTATAACCACCAGCTTCAATAAATGATGCCGCGATGTTAAAGTCAAAGTCAAAGCCATTTATTCAGTTTGGGCCCTAGGAGGGCACTTATGAAGGTCGAATTTACTGAAGCCACCACAGTTATGATATTGAAACATAAAATATGTCATTTGAAGTACAAGAAACGTATCACGCCCTCAACAAAGTTATTATTAAACGCAAATCATTCACGCAACTGCATATAATCTAATCTAACAATAACAATGCATCAATAAATCTTACCTTATCATGTTTCTTCAATATTTTCCTAAAACCAGTATAGTTTAAGTTCTGATAATTCTGTAGTAATATTAAGCTTAGATAGAATTCGCTGAACGCCAGTTTTAGTTCTTGCACTTTCCTACGAGGCATCGCCTTTTTGTTGTCGCCGCCACCTTTTGGTTTTATAGTTTCAAAGTGGGATTTTAACTCACTCTGTAGTGTTGCGAATTTACGTGTCGCTTCAGCTAATTTTTCTGAAAATAAAGAAGCATAAATATTTTTTTTAAATAAGTACATTTAAGTTCATAGGTTGTTTAAATATCTGCATATCGATGGTATTGATGGAGTGTCACATGCTGAAGGCTCGGGAAATTTTGCTTATTTAGATAATTTAATATTAAATGGTACAGTCACAAGTATAATATTACTTAGTAAAATTCTAAAGCGTATTTTTTGTGAAATAGCCATAGCAACTTTGAGATAACACCTATTTCATAATAGTGTTGGTTCGATAATACTATGTTCGTAACATCATAACATTTCAACGAGTACTTTCAGAGAAAATCAAGTATCAAAAAAATAATTGAGTATATATTTATGCTCATGACTGTGCTGATGCTAGTTGATTCAAGCCTGCCCTGCCCCTCTAATAAGGAGAGGGATTAACACAGTCCACAGTCCTCACCATATGTAGTTTGGTGGACTTCATATGCCTTTTGAATCTGACTCCTCTGCAAGCAGGTTTCCTTATCTTGAGCAGTTGGTGAAAGAGTGAAGATTGGTTTGTGCATTGTTCACTTAGGGCGAAATAAATAGAGCACCAATGTGCTAATAGAAAAAAAAACATTACTTTTTTGTACATTTATTTTTGTTCGTACATGAGTTGATAACACAAAAAAAAAATCTGCATAAAGTCAATTGTAACACCTGATCTGAATAAATGAGTTTAGTTTTTTTAGGTTTGATATGCAAGTTTAAGAGTTAGAGGTATGTAGCTGTGGGTGCATTTTCATCTGAGTCTCCACACATAAGTAAATCTGTGTACCTGAATAAAATGTATTGATCTTCTTTAGCTCTTGATCACAGTAATGGAAGAATGTTTCATCAAAATTGGCAAAATGTCTGGATAGTACTTCTGGTTCTACATTCTCGGCTGACGGTGCTTCTTCTACTGCTGTATACAGCATTGCTTTCATTTCCTGCATTTATGAACAATAATTATTTCTAAAGTGTTGTATTAAAATGTGTGCTTTCAACTGAAATATGTGGAATATAAAACTATTTATTAAAATTCTCAAGATTTAAAGAGCCACATTTGACAATGGATGTATGTATATCACTTTGTCTCGCTATGTTTTTCACATTTTGGTACATGGATCTCCATACCATAGTCTATCTGCGTACCAAATTTAATCGCAATCAGTTCAACGGTTTAGGCGTTAAAAATATTGCTCAATTACCATATTATTTTATGAAAATTTGCATTTTCACTGTCCCACTTATTCATAGACAAATATCTGACATTTACATAAAATAATTCTCACAAATGAGAACAATTATCTTATGGCTTAGTTAATTACTAACCTAGTTTTGTATTTTGTACTTCGATTGTTTCTAATTTTACATAACATTACATTTATTATAATGCTCTGGATTCTCTTCATACATTTGCATCCCAGTAAAACAGAATATAGAAAAGAACCTATTGTTTATTGAAATACAAATACTTATGTTACAGGGACAAATAAGGATAAAATACCTATCAACTGTTATTGAAACAGACTTATCAAACATGGAACCATCTGGAAACATCTGAATTTCTGATAAAGTACTTGTTTTTTTCAGTGAATTTTTTAGTATAAACCCCTTGGCTCGCAAATTGAATGTGCATTTCAAAACTATATAATAATAAAACAGAATTCCAGGAATCATGAGTCATTTAAATTTTCCTGTTTATAAAATGCATTTTGAAATGAAGTCAGATAAAAATGAAATAGCTTGTTATTTCAAAAACGATAGCACTATCTCCATTTAGATTCACACGTTAATTAAGCATAAATTTACTTTGTAAGTACTCTAATACATACAATAATATTCCCTTTAGGGACATGCCCAATATTAGCCACATTTTTTTTAACATACTAGAGTACAGAAATGTCTTTACGCATAAAATTTTAGCAAACTTTATTAGTCACGAGACATGAGGATAAAGGACGATGTATTCCGAGATGAATGAAAAGACATACCTCATAGTTTATATATTGTTTTCGCCATTCAGGCGTTATGTGGGCGCTCAAGTGCTCCGCGAACTTCATTTCTGAGCCTTCACAGCCACGAGTGTTTCACAAGAACAACTCAAATCAACTGTATAAAATGTATTATGTATAATCTATTTCTATAGAACAACAAGTTTGTTTAACGATAACTCGATTTAAGATGACCTCATGACACTGTAAATATACATAAATGAACACTGGAATGATTATAGTTAAAGTTTTCGCGTTTAGAACCAGCTCTAAAGTTTTTTTTTGTATTTATTTCTTATCTTCCCATTCTTCAAAATAGAAATAAAAATTTGACAACACGAACGAATTGTAGTGATGGGTCAATAATAATTTTCATAATCTATCTTGTAGTCAATTAATCGATTATGTATATCGATAAAATTGACCATAAAATATAGTAAAACAAGAATAAAATCAATTTAATTTTGTCTACATAAAAAGCTAGCTACAGACATGGATAACATTATGCACTACATAATGCCAATGTCTCAGCCAATCAGGTGTGATGCATCGCCGCGTTCACTCGTTTCACATTTTGCGAGTTAGATCCCCACCCGAAACTTGCATTAAGAAGTTTTACCTCATAAACGAGAAAGGTTGTTCACATGGTTTACACGTTCTATGATTAACATCTTCATCATGTTTGTACTTCTTAAAAGTGAATTAATTGTTACTGCTAATTAATTATAAGTAACGTAAGTTAATACGTAAAAATCGTTTTCAGCGCACATGATGTCAGAGCTGCAATTAACAAAAAAAAAAATGTGGTAGGCTATTCAATCACATGCATCAAATTCTCTACCAATCGTTATACGTTATCGATGTCATTATATAATAACAGTCCCATTCCTAATGTATTTACACATATATTTCCGTTCAGAAATTGTTAGATTGCGTTCAAAAAGATTACATGGGGGTTTTAGAGAAATGAAATCAAAGTTAGAAAAAATTATCTTATTTATTGTTATCATCTTTTTCTTGAGCATTCCCAATAGGAAATAGAGCTTGATTGATATTTTCAGGAATTACCCTAGCCACTTTCCTTAGTTCCTTTACAAGGGTTTTAGGGCATTGCATCTCTGACCAGCTGGTGGGTACCATGCTTACACCCTGAGGAGATCCTTCTGCCGTTGCTATGACAACACCAAGCTCGTTCTCAGATGTCGATAAGTGGTACCAGTGAATTTCTGTCATTGGAAGCTTTAAAATAATGTAAGGAACATTAATAATATCTGCTTGTTTGTATGCTTTTAGGTACCTCTCACTCAACAGAAGTGTGAGCTTTGTTTGTAGTGAATCTATCAATCACCTTAATCTACAGTACATAGATTGATGGTGGTTTGCTTGGAATGATGCGATGAGAGCTTAGTAGTAGTGACATCAAATACTATGATGAAGGTTGTGGGTTTGAATACTGAGTTTGAATTTTTGGTCACGGAAATAACTTGTGGAAACCATAGCATGTTGGTACGGTACTTTGTAGTACCCACCTGGCTGGCTACCACCCTCAAGTTGTAAATCTGTTGCCAAGCACCTACTGGTGTATTCCGAGAGCTGCACTTGAGGGTCAAACAATAAAATTCTTCTAGGCTTTGAATGCTTACCACCTTTGGCCACATAATCACTTACCATGGTGAAATTGTGGCAAAACATAGATCTATTCAAAGTAAAAAACTGTCTCTTAATCATCAGATATTATGTGTGGCACTTCATTCTGTACATTTAAAATTACATAATCCTGGAAAGTGTTTTTCCAACCATTTCAGCAGTACTCTACCAAAGTCCTAAGATAAATCAATAAACATTTTTTTTAGTAAAAAAAGGATACAACTCTAGCCAATATTATATCCCCAGGCCTGTAGCATTTATAAGGGTCAATCCTATCTTTATCTGTGGCCTTTATGTCCTCCTTCTTCAGAATTCCTCTGTAAGGCCTGACTAATACTGAAGGACCAACACATAATATTACACATTGAACTACACGAGGGTTTACCACTGTTACTTTGGCTGTGACAATGTCTCCCGTTTTTGGCAGTACACTCGGTGTTCTTGGGCTTACCACTGATAGTACTGTTGCCTGAAAAAAATGAGCTTGATATTAATTTAAAAGCTAAATGATACCATCTCTCTAGGGTACTATTTTGAAAATTCTGTCAATAAACTAAGTATGTAGCTTGTCATTTTTATATATTATATTATTTGCTTGTTATAGATTGCATGTAACTATAATATCTCTTGAACAATGTGAGTCAAGATAGTAAGGATATAATGTCTTCTTTGAGTGCGATTTCAGTTACATACTAAACTTTTGTTTATGTGATCATGTTTAGTTATTTAAAGTCAGCAATGGAGTGACGGGAATTAAAATCCTGTCCTATTATATATAAATGCGAAATATTGTAGATAAAACATTGGAACCCTCGGGAAGTTAGTTTTTAATAAAGCAGAGGAATAATGATAACCTTAGTATTTTCGTCTTCTTCACTCTTCAATACACCAGCTAAAGTGGCATAAATATACCCTTTTAATTCGTATGTACCAGGTCCAGCAGTAAATTCTTTATTTGCAAAACTTAAACGCATACCCGGAATACATATTTTCCCTATTTCTTTCAACTTTTCTTGATCCATGTTAATCTTTTGAGGTTATGTAAAGTTAGAACGTTTTCTAGTTTATTTGATGATTGTATCTTTTATTAGTTTAGTACAAATTAAAATTCCTGAGAGTGATGATTTTAATCGGTATATACACTTATTTTTTTCCACTTTATTTACTATTTATTAGCGGTTACAATAGTATTGTAAAAAATGCTGTCAAAACAAAATGTGATCCGTTTTGTTTTGTTGACAAACATTAACAACTCAATCCACAGACTAAGGCAAAGAGTAAAATAATAGACCTATACAGGAGGACTAAGGGTATGTTCCGTTATACACTGCGAGCACTGTTCAGTACTCTTACTAGGGAGAAATTCGTTCCGTTATAGATGACAGTATACTGCCACAGTATCCTAGGGAAATATATGACGTCATAAATCGTCTCCATTTTTCACTTTCACTGGCGATTTCGAGGTAAGGTGCCCTCAGTGCTATGATCACGTGATCAACGGCGTTCAGAATGACAGTTTACATATACGTGGATGACACACAGTATACTGGACTGCGTTCCGTTTTAAACAGTACCCAGTATAGCTAACAATAAAGGAACGGCTTCTCAGTATACTAAATGACGTCACACCTTACAGTGCTCGCAGTGTATATCGGAACATACCCTAAGTCTGACTGAGGGAGAGTGAGAGATAAAGTTTGCGCCACAAAGAAGTCACATAGGTCCATCTCTATTACAGAAAAATAAGATCGATTTTCATTCATTCCATGGGACTTCGTTGGTGGCGCGAACTCTATCATCATAATTCACTCACGGACGAATAATAATATGAATATGACACATTTTAGATTATATTTTACAAAATAATTTTATGCAGGAAAAAATTACACATGTATCCGAACGTAAATAACGAATATTATATTGATAAAACTATACCTTCCATAGTAAAAACGTACAAAATTATGATCAATGTCCCAGAATATTTATTTTATTTATTATTTATGTCTATGGAATTAGCTAGAGATGCTACACTGCCGTGATTAAAATAAAAAGTGCTTTTAAAATAGCTAGGAATAAAAAAAATATAGCTGTAGAGCTGCTAAAACTAAAAAATATAGCAGTTGTCTTTCAAATCTGCGGAAAATTAAATGTGTTGTAGATTTTGTTTGTAACTTTGGAATACATATAAAGTGTACATCGTATCGCATATAATGTAATATTAAGTTTTATTATGATTGTTCGATGTTGTAAAGCTATGATGTGGGTTCAGAAGACTGTTTCTCAAGTGTGTCGAAGCTACCGATTTGTGAAAAATCGATTTTAGAAGGAAGAAATAATTGATTTTTAAGTAATTGATTTTTTCACTCAATGTTACATCCTTGCACCTCAAAAATAATCTTGTCAATAGATGCATTGTAAAATATCTCTAGAAGTTAAAAAAAATAAAAAGATGCTTAACTATTTTACGTACATACATAGTACAAATGGCGCCGTCTTTTGATCGACTTGGTTATTTTAGAGAACTTACTTCGTATTTTTTATTCGTCACACAGGTGGTGCTGTTTATAAAAATTGATTAATATTATAAAAAAAAATATTTTTAAAATCAATTATACGAAAAAAATAATCGATTAATATGAAAATCGATTATTTTTTCACATCCCTGATTTTACTTGGGCAACACTATTATACGTACGTACGTGTCACGTCAGCCGGTGGTCTGACATTTGATTGTGTGGAATTGGATTTATTATATGGAATTTCTAACAAAAATCTAGACTAAAGGAGTGAAAATGTTGACTAAATTCGAGACGAAATCGGCAAGGGTGAAAGGCATATCCTTTCACGCGAAACGGCCATGGGTTTTAGCAAGTTTACACAATGGCGTTATTCAGCTATGGGATTATCGAATGTGTACATTATTGGAGAAATTTGATGAACATGACGGTCCTGTGCGAGGTATTTGCTTCCACATCCAACAGCCGCTGTTTGTGTCCGGTGGTGATGACTATAAGATCAAGGTAAGTTAAAATAAATACCTACCTATTCCTAATGTGACCAATATCAACTAATGGAATTTCGTCATGTTTTTGACACGTACGTATGTGATATCCTCTTCAAATCACATCCCTTTCGATCATGGGTGAGATACACCTCTGAGAATTATATAAACACAATTTGTGAGTGAAATTATTTGAATGAAACTAAAAAAAGGCACCAAAAATATTATTATCTCCATTACTGGGGCACATCATATGTGTGCAAATGAAAATACCATAGATGTTTTAAGCTTTTTGCTATGCAACCAGTATCTCAGTTAGCATCTATTAATTTGTTTTATTAGTATATATCAATAATTAGTATATACCTATCAATAAGATCATTGTTTTTGGGATGAAAATGAATTCAAAGACCTCATTAAGAATTTGTAGGCAATTGATGTGGTACTGCTTCATGTGCCTGCTGACTGTATCATACATAGTTTTGTGAACACTTAACAGATACACTGGCCCAAATGTATTTGATAATAATTGAAAGGTATTTATTACTATAGATATATCAGCATGTTTGAAAATATCACTGAAAAATGAATTTTGGTTTAATATTGTTTGATAATAGTCTTATTGTAAACTAAAAGGGTTCTTTTTCCTTTGTAATTCTGTAAACATCACCTAAGTCTTCATATTATGTTGAATAGTTTTCATTCTGCTTTGCATACTGTGCTTTTCAATAGTATAATCTATACAGTGATAATAAAAGCTATATTAAAATAATATATAATTTGTGTATGTTGTTTCCAGGTCTGGAACTACAAGCAGAGAAGATGTTTGTTCACTTTGCTGGGGCACTTGGACTACATCAGAACAACATTCTTCCACCATGAGTACCCGTGGATATTGAGTGCTTCTGATGACCAGGTTTGTTTTATACCTTACATTCATTAGGGAGGCTTGTTTACACTGTGGTAAATGGTAATGTGGTCAATGATGGTAAGTAAACATAGCCTGTAAGGAAACTGGCACCAACCAATGGTATGCAACAATCAGAACATTGGTTGGTGCTCGGGTACCCATTTCCAACTAAAAGCTAGCTAGCCAAGGTTTACAATAAATAACTTCATATAATGAAGCATTCAGATATTCTATATGCTTCATAAATAAGCAAACAATTGTTTATCAAACTATTCATTGTGCCTGCGAATGTATATATGTTTCTTTTATTATTTTGATCTGGTCCAAGAACCTAAGACACTATAGAATGCAGAATAGCTGTGCATGGAAGTGTAATGCAGGTGCACTGCACATTTCTATCTTCCTAATATAATCTTGGAGATTATGGAACAATATTTTATTGTCAAACTACAACACCTTATGCAAAGCCAAACAGTCAATTTATATTATGCCTTATGTCACACACTTGTTTTAAATTTCACGATACACCTATGTAATGTTATGTATGAATATGTGAAAGATTAATGTTTATATTGTATACTTAAATACAAAAGATATTATTTATTGTTAAGTTATGATTATGAAATTTAAAATGGTGTGTTATCAGTCTTTCTCTTATTATTATTATTGCGTGGAAGAGTCATTATTTTTTCATTGACTTGATACCAATTATATTGAAATAAATATAAAATTCTAACTTATGATTTTTTCAAAGTCACTAGTTTATAGGTCCTAGGAAGTCAGCCTTCGACTCAGAAGAACTGGCAAGAAACTCGTCATGGTTATTTTTTTTTGTTAGACGTTTGCCTAATCACTCGGAAAAACAATAAAAAACATCCTAACAACAGCATCACTCATAGTTTGAATTCTAGATATAAGCACAAATTTGACATTCCATTCATTTGTTCTTTTACAGACTATCCGAATATGGAACTGGCAGTCCCGTCAATGCATCAGTGTTCTCACTGGCCACAACCACTACGTAATGTGTGCACAGTTCCATCCCACCGAAGACTTGCTAGTCTCAGCGTCATTGGACCAGTCTGTCAGAGTTTGGGACTTCTCCGGACTGAGGAAGAAGAGTGTAGCTCCCGGACCGGCTGGGCTGGCTGAGCATTTGAGAAACCCACAGGCGACAGACTTGTTCGGACAGGTAGGTTATGTAAGTTTGTATGTGTTGATTTGATTATCACAGGCTATAAATATTCTTGATGGGACGCGGTGTTTTTTTCTATATTTCACTTCACATTTATAATTTTGCTAGTTTCACCCGATTTTCTGAAATAAAAAGTAGCCTATGTCGCTCTTCATGCTATAGGCTGCCTACATGCCTGATTTCTTAACGATTGGTTCTGCCATTCAAAAAGCGTCAAGGTGTAACAAAAAACAAACAAACTTATTTTCGCATTTATTGTATTAGTTATGATTGTCATTGAGTTTTGTTTAGTATTTTTCACAATACAAAACAAAATATATTATGTAATTTACTGTACTATATACATATCTTATGCCCGAAATGGCTTTAGTTGCCGGCAGGTTTGTACCTTGCACCTTCATGTTGTACTATGACCTTAATCTGTCTTATCGAAGGCTCACACTCAAACATTCCGATTAGAATATTCAGTTATAATCATAATACTATACACTGAAATTTAAATTCTGTAACATGTTAAAGTCAGTGTAGACATACAGTTGTGGTATATGATATCTTTACCCCTGACTATTTTACCTGCGATCCCTTTATTACCTCCTTAGGGGTTGAATTTTCAAAATCTCTTAGCGAATGCCTATGTTAAATGAGGAACCTGTTTGCAAAATTACAAGATTCTTGCTAGACCATGCGTTTGAGCGGTGTGTTGACATGTGTCAGTCATTTAGTTTCTCTGTATAT
The DNA here is from genome assembly GCA_951216915.1 of Tetheella fluctuosa. Taxonomy (NCBI): domain Eukaryota; kingdom Metazoa; phylum Arthropoda; class Insecta; order Lepidoptera; family Drepanidae; genus Tetheella; species Tetheella fluctuosa. Next base: position 2,966,892 of record OX578238.1, read on the forward strand.
ACATACATAAGTTGCAAAACAATATTTTGTTTTTTTATATAACAATATTTTTTCAAATGTGATAAGTATCACAGTAAAAGACAGAGGCATTGACCTTTATCCCTTAGATCACCATAGTATTGCAGATATAAAAAGAAAATACTTAGCAGGCTTGCAACTGTCTGTTTCTATGACTTGGAGAAACAAAATTACAACACTGCTAAAAAGCATCCATAATTAACATCTTTCTCTAACAATTTATATACTATCAGTACAATTTGCTTACAATTTCCCGATTCATTCAATTCCACCAGGCGGATGCTGTAGTAAAACACGTGTTGGAGGGCCACGACCGAGGCGTAAACTGGGCCTCTTTCCACCCTACTCTGCCGCTCATCGTGTCGGCCGCTGACGACCGGCAAGTCAAGCTGTGGAGAATGAATGATGCCAAGGTAATGTTAAATCGTGGATTTTAAGACGTAGGGTTTATTTTCTTTTAACAAATACTTCAATGGTTTCTATTTAAAACTAAATCACTTCACTGCTCAGTGATTACAGTCTTGGTTTTTTTTTTAATTATGCTTGGGCTTGTATTTGACCAAAATCTCACGATGTTATGTAATGATGTGGCCGAATATCCTGGGCTAAGGGAATTGACTGTGAAGTTAGGTGTTTGGCAACAGATTTTATAACTACCTCAACTTTTTTTTTGTATACTGCAGGCATGGGAGGTGGACACGTGCCGCGGCCACTACAACAACGTGTCGTGCGTGCAGTTCCACGCGCGCCACGAGCTGATCGTCTCCAACAGCGAGGACAAGTCCATCCGAGTGTGGGACATGACCAAGCGGACATGTCTGCACACCTTCCGGAGAGAGCACGAGAGGTATTCAGATCTATGTTTTTTTACGTACATAAGCTAGATTTCTAATTTGACTACAAACTCACCATAATTAATGATGATATTGCTGCAGGTAGCACACAAAATCCGAAAGGGTACTGTCTCCCTGCAGCTGTCGGAACACATATTAAAAAAGAACTTGACGACTTGTAGACGGGACAAGTTCATACATAAAATAGATAAGAGTTTAGACATAAGGAGCCTTGAGTAAAAACTGTTGCACTCAGCTATAGAAAAACAAAACTCAAAGTCAAAGTCAAAGCCATTTATTCAGTTTAGGCCCTAGGAGGGCCACTTATGAACGTTGAAACTACTGAAGTTACCACCGATTCGGAAGTCGCCTTCAACTGAGAAGAACCGGCAAGAAACTCAGCAAGGTTACATTTTTAATATATTTAGTTTTTTTTTTGGACAATCTGACAATGTTGGATATTTTTCCATTAAATGTTTAACAATTTTTAAAGAAATATAATACACATACACACAAAAAGTGAAAAAAAATAATAACCTGAACAAGTTCAAATTTTAACAAAAAATAGTATCTCTAATACTCAGTACTGGCTAGACTGAAACCTAAGATTGTCAGTTCAAAGGAAACTAGCAAAATAATAAAATCTAACACTTTTTTGTAATATTTTTTTTGTATGTGATGTCTATTTTGGCCTAATGAAAAGTTTTTCTTTATTTTATTCGTAATATCTTCATAATAATAATATATCTCCACAGATACTGGGTGCTATCATCGCACCCAAGCCTGAACCTGTTCGCTGCGGGCCACGACGCGGGCATGATATTGTTCAAGCTACAACGCGAGAGACCAGCGTATGCCGTGCATAATAATATGCTGTTCTACATTAAAGACAGGTAAAATAAAAATTATTTAACTAGTTGTGCCTCATGGTTTCATCGGTTTCCGGGTCAAAAAGTACCTTATAACCTTCTCCATAGTCGATGTTACTCTAGTGCTAATATCTACAGCGGAAGTTATTCAAAAACCGTTTTTTTTTGTAAAACACTCGGTATAGATCTCTTTATCATTATTTATTTGGATTTGGCCATTTGAAAAATTCACCCTTTTTATGTTGAGTGCTCAGAAAAATTCGATAGCGCGATGTAGAATCTTGTGGCGCCATCTATCCACGTGTTTTGGTAGTTTCTCGACTTCTCAACACATACCATTTCTGTAGATGTCAAATAGAGTATTTGCCTGTATTCAAAATAAATTATCTAGTGTTGGTACCAATGTAAAACATAAAAAAAGGGGAAACCACGATTATTATGATTTTTAATGACCAATCTAACCATAAAGAGTATGCTATATAATTATGACGTCACATGTTTGTATTTCATACAAAACTCCATATAAACCTATCGTTTTGACATTTCATAAAAAGTTGCTGATTTGAATTTCAGTCAAATACTCTATTGTCCTAATAAAGCTTTGTTTGGTCACAGACAACTGCGCAAATTGGACATGCAAACAAACCGCGACGCGCCTGTCATGCAGATCAAGGGAGGTGGACGACATCAGCCCTATAGGTTTGTTCATATTTTTATTATCATCCATGACATATCCTATTCAGTTTTTTTTTATAGGTGATAGTGTCACCCTCAGCGATGCAGCGGTTTTAAAGCCGCGTTTTTTACGTAGGCCGGTGTGATCACGTTCATGAGCCGCCCGTTATGTATGTATTGATAAACTTAACTACGTCGAGCGACAGTCTGGGTTGATCTTTTATAGAAAGGAAAGAGATTGATTATACTATCTATTTTTTTATCAATATTTTTTCTTGACTGCAATTTATTCAGTTTAGGCCGAGGAGAGACTCATGAAGGTTAAATTGACCACCGGTTAGGAATTTCAGCCTTCAACTGAGAACCGGCAAGAAACTAATTTTTAATAAAAAATTAATTAAACTAATTTGGCTTTTATATTTTTGCAAAAGTACTTATTACAATCGCAAAACATATTAACTAAATACTCAATAAATAAATACCAAAGTGAACACCATGAAACATTTTCCAGTATGTCCCTAAACCACGCTGAATGGTGCGTGCTGGTGAACTGGCGCGTGGGCGACAACAGTTCGTACGAGCTGTACCAGGCGCCGCGGGACGGCTCCGAGGCGGCGGCGGGCGAGCCGGCGCGCGGGCAGGCCGCCAGCGCCGTCTGGGTCGCCAGGAACAGGTTCGCCGCGCTCGACAAGAACAACCAGGTGGGTGACCTTGCTACTGGCTCGGTAATTTACCATCTGGGTGCATGACCTCGCAACCGGCTTGGTGACCTACAACCGGGTAGGCCTCATTTACAATCTGTTTCAATTATAATATTATAAAATATTACGTTGTCGACAATGACCCCATTTACAATAAAGTAGGGTTCGAAATATAAATATGTGTTGATAATTAATTATCTTTGATAAATATAATCGAAAATATTTAATTTGCCTCTCTTCAATTTGTCGTATCGTAATAGGCGTGTGTCGGAACGCGAGCCACTTCAAGTCTTTCGTATTTCACATCGAATCGTCCATTTGGCCAAAATAAAGATGTTGAAGTTCGTAGAAGGTGAAAAGTTTATTATAATATTATGTTTGATAATTATCAGATAATTAATTATCGTGATAATTACGAAGGTCTGATAATTACCTTAATAATTATCACGATAATTATCACGAGGCATATTTATCTTGATAATTTCAAACCCTGCAATGAAGCACTGCATGCATATCCAGGTAACTACCTATATATTAAAATGGATTGTAAGAAAGTTTCGGCGACATCTTCACTCACCATGATTATATTGTGATTTAAAATAATGACGATTTTCATCAACAGTTGGTGATCAAAAACTTAAAGAACGAGGTATCAAAAAAGATATCAACACCGACATGTGAAGAGATAATGTACGCAGGGACCGGCATGCTCCTGCTAAGAGAATCAGAATGCGTTCAACTACTTGACGTTCAACAGAAGCGTACCATTGCTTCGGTGAGTACTGTGCTTTGTGTGTATATTCTTTGCCACCTTCGTAAAGACACTGTTTACAATAAGATACAATAAGACAGTGACTCCCAGCTTAAATTAAGATGCCCACATCATGGGTCCAACGGTGTACAACCTGTCCACCTGACTCGGTTTCAATAGCTTCTTTCAAATTTCATGTGAAATGTTGGCTCCCAGAGAATTTATTTTATGATTAGAAGAATTTTTTAAATATTCGTCTTTGTGTTGTTCATCATACTCATTTAGTGTTATTTTTTTTGGATATTTTCATTCAATAATTTTTTACTAATATTATAAAGAGGTAAAGTTTGTCGATTTGGATGTAGGAGGTAATCTCCGAAACTACTGATCCGATTTACATAAATAAATCTTTTTGCGTTAGAAAGCCATTTATTGAGGAAGGTTATAGGCTATTTTATATCCTGGGAACGCGGATGAAACCTTGGGAAACAACTAGTTACTAATAAATATGTTTATCTGTATACTTGATAATTTTATACATAGTTATTATTTTATTATTATTTATTTTTTATTGATTTTCCTTTAGGTAAAAGTTTCCAAGTGCCGTTATGCGATATGGAATGCCGACATGTCCCTAGTGGCGCTTCTGGGCAAGCACACGGTCACCCTGTGCACCAAGAAGCTCGAACAGCTGTGCAATATCACTGAAGGTGCTAGAGTCAAGTCTGGTGCATTCGATGACTCCACACCGCAGCCAGTGTTCATATATACAACTGCTAATCATATCAAATATTGTTGTAAGGATGGGTGAGTCTTTTTTATTTGTTACTTGTGTTTTGGAAAATCTTATTGTGTTAAATTTTCTGTGTTAATTTGTGCTCCAAATTTTGTGTGCTTCGAATTTAAAGTAATTGATGCGGTTTTGGTATAAGGCACTTATCGCATTTATGGTATTAATTGTACATTATTAGGGTTCTAAATTGGCCCCAAAAGCAAAACAAATCCCTTTTAAATTTTACTGGGAATATAAGAAAAACTGGTTGTAGAGACATATGGATTATCATTTTTAACCAACTTCAAAAAAGGACGAGTTTCTCAATTCGTCGGAATCTTTATTTTTTTATGTATGTTCCCCGATTACTCGAAGACCGATTTGGATTTTTTTTTGTTTGAAATGGTGGTCCGTGAAAGGCAAGCACGTGTTTCAGAATCTCAAATTCTTTCGCTGAATTCAAAACGTGCTCTAACATCGTTATTTTATACTTTTTAGTGAAAACCTACTTTGAAGTCGGTTTTGCTTTTTGTTAAAAGTTATAATGGATTATCTGCTTATCTAGATTAGGGTTCGCATATATTTCGAGTGCTCAGAGAACTTTGATAGCGTGATTTAGGTTTGAATGTAATCATGCACAAATGATTAGTTTGTTGGGCCATCTGTTTAGTTAGTACAATATTGTGCAGTGACTACGGCATCATCCGCACGCTGGACGTGCCGGTGTACGCGGTGAAGGTGCTGGCCGGCGAGGCGACCGCGCGCGTCGTCTGTCTCGACCGGGAGTCGCGCCCCAAGGTGCTCAACATCGACCCCACTGAGTACCGGTACGTATATTGACACATATCTATAGGTTACATCTCACTAGCAGGGTCAAAAAAGTCTATAATAATTTGCTTGGATGTATTGGCAGGTTCAAATTAGCCCTGGTGACCCGGCAGTACGATCAAGTGCTCCACATGGTGCGTACTGCCAAACTAGTGGGGCAGAGCATCATCGCTTATTTGCAGGAGAAAGGTGAGATAATTTAGATTTTCTAAGGTTCCCTACAAACTTCGTCCATCGTTCATCCATCACTGGAAATGCACAATTTTATTTATTTACCTTATTTGAGGTTGGTGCCAATTAAGCTAGACCTCTAAATTGTATCAGCGCCCATACAACTCAGAGGTCTTTATTAATTGGTGTAACTATGTATGTATGGGACACCCTTTAATTTTCATTTTTTAGAATTTTTCCTTTATTTGCGCTGTAAGACCTTGCTTTTTGCCAATTTTTTTTTTACATTTTAGTTGATTGAATGAAAGGTAAATAGCGGTTTACGATTTATGACGTATTAAAAAAAACTACTAACTAGATCTCGTTCAAACCAATTTTCGGTGGAAGTTTGCATGGTAATGTACATCATATATTTTTTTTAGTTTTATCATTCTCTTATTTTAGAAGTTACAGGGGGGGGGGGACACATTTTACCACTTTGGAAATGTCTCTCGCGCAAACTATTCAGTTTATAAATAAATTATATTAAAAACCTCCATATCATTTTTGAAGACCTATCCATAGGTACCCCAAACGTATGGGTTTGATGAAAAAAATTTTTGAGTTACAGTTCTAAGTATGCGGTTCACAGAATACATCTACTTACCAAGCTTCAACAGTATAGCTCTTATAGTTTCGGAAAAAAGTGGCTGTGACATACGGACAGACAGACAGACAGACAGACAGACATGACGAATCTATAAGGGTTCCGTTTTTTGCCATTTGGCTACGGAACCCTAAAAAGTAGTGTGAAGTTTAGTGAGTTGCACGTGTCGGTGTGTGTGTACCCATACCCATACCCAGGCTACCCCGAGGTGGCGCTGCACTTCGTGAAGGACGCGCGCACGCGGCTGGCGCTGGCGCTGCAGTGCGGCAACGTCGAGGTCGCGCTCGACGCCGCCAAGAGCCTGGACGAGCCCGCCGCCTGGGACCAGCTCGCGCAGGCCGCGCTCTCCACCGGGAACCATCAGGTCTGACATTATATAAATCGCGACATCTCCATCGACCTTTCTATATCTCACCGTTCTATAGTTTCCTCTGAATCACCCTAAAACAGGGTTTGAATTTATCGAGATAAACATGCCTCTTGATAATTATCGTGATAATATCAGAAACGAAACGATTCGATGTGAAACACGGCAGACGTGAAGTGGCGCGTTCCGATACATGTCGTCAATTACGAATTTACGTAAATTAAAGACGATAAATTTAAGAGAAATTAAATATTTTCGATTCTATCTGTCAAAGATAATTAATTATCAACACATTTATCTTGATAATGATCACGATAATTTTAAATCATAGATAATTTATCGACACATATTTATCTTGATAATTATAAATCAAAGATAATTAACAATGATGATTATCGGTTCGAACCCTGTATCATCATATCATCTATACTAGCGTTATATCAAGCGCTCGGAATCTTTTTGCATTTGATAGCCCAATCCAGAGGAAAGTAAAAATATTTATATTGCACAGGCTGTTTGGATCAGAGGCTAGATACCCTGACTGCCACGACAGTGGTTGTAAGTTCGACACCACGGTTCGTACGTTCCCACGGACAAACATTTGAGATGCGAAGAAATAGTTTACTAATAATCCCCCCCCCCCCCAACAGATAGTAGAGATGTGCTACCAGCGAACCAAGAACTTCGACAAGCTTTCCTTTCTATACCTGATCACCGGCAACCTGGAGAAATTGCGTAAGATGATGAAAATAGCCGAAATACGCAAGGATGTCTCCTCGCAGTTCCAAGGTGCTTTGCTACTGGGTGATGTTAAGGAGAGAATAAGGCTACTGAAGAATGCTGGACAGGTGAGATGTTGTTTTATGTTGGTGATTTATATTGTAACATATCAAAATTGCTGCAATTCCAAAATTTCCAAATGCACTACTTGTTATGGTCAAAACGCATATGTAAAGTATTAGAAAAAAACTAAAGGGCGTCACACACAGCGAAGATACTATAATATTTTATCTTAAGATCAATGAGACAGCATTATACTATGAAAAGCGAAGCAACTACCTACCTTCACTTTCACTGGTATAGCACTGTCTCATATATCTTAAGACAAAATATTATCTTATCTTCGCCGTGTGTGACGCCCTTAAGTGTCGTATGCGCAGGTATAATAGAGAGAGATGGATGACTTAGCCTTAGAGAGAAAAATAACAATCTTGTCTGACTTCAGTCGCGTGTATTGCATGAGCTCTTTTTTTAAATAAGGCTTTTGTTAGTAGTACCTAAGTGATGATGTGGCCGAAGGTGGTAAGCACACAAATCCTAGAAGGAACTTTCAAGTGTAGCTAGCAAATTATAAGGCGACAATTTTTCAATTTTACGATAGACGCCTACCAGACGGGTACTATGAAGTACCCCAATGTACCATACCACCGTGACTAACATGACTATACAATCCCTCAGCTATCCCTGGCCTACCTGACGGCCATAAACCACAAGCAGTTGCAAGAGGCGGAGAGTCTGAAGGTAGCTCTAGAAGCGGCCAACCTGCCCATACCTGAAGCGAACCCTGATGCCGAGTTCCTTCGACCACCGCTACCGGTATACAGAGCTCAACCTAACTGGCCGCTACTTGCTGTTTCTAAGTAAGTTCTGTCTGTTTTTTTACCCTTTACGGCTATTGAACTGATTTTATGATGAGGGTAGCTTGGATCCCGGATATGGATAAATAAATAAAAAATAAAAATAAATATTTTGGGACATTATTCCTCACACACGGCCATCTGACCCCAAACCAAGCAGAGCTTATGAAATGAAATAATTTATTCATTCAAATAGGCCTTAACGGGGACTTGTGAAAGCAACCTTCCGTACCGTGCGTTAGAGTCAGACTATTTATGAGTCCTTGTGAAGCCCTATTTGAATAAAAAAAATACGTGTGGCACTCGGGGACTGCCGCGGTAAAGCTATTGCATAGCATTTTATATCAACTTATGCAATTATAATAATTTTTTTATTTTTTTTCTTTGATATTAATTCAAGTTTTTTCTTTGATATTAATAGATACCTATACACCTATATACTTTCTCACAAACAGCTTACGTATTCGTCCGATTTTGGAGCAGCTCGTCTTAGGTTTTATTTTCGTTACGGAATTTCTTGATTCGGTCGCCGCGCTCAAAGCCCGCGATAAAAGCTATACAATAGCTTAAAATATTTTCATTTCATTTACTTACGTCTCGATTGTCACAGATGGTGTGCGAGTGACAGAAACATGTATAGACTGGTCATTCCGCCTGCATTTTCGGCATTTTACTATCACTCATGTTAAAACATACAATTATGTATTTAAATATTTTTTCATTTAATAATGCATTATTATAATTGCAGGAGCTTCTTCGAAGTGGCAGGTGCGGCGCGGTCTGCAGGCGAGACTAGTGCAGTCGCGGCACACGTCGGTGATGAGCCGCTCGAGGTGACCGGGGCCTGGGGTGATGATGATGATGTGCTCGATGAGCCCAAGGTAAACTATAGTCTAGATAACCGTTTTGGTATTATGAAAAATAACAGTTAAAGAAATTACGTTATGGCCGTTTATGACTATAGCGATCCTTATCGGGCAACTTTTGCTCAGAGGTTATATACTTTCCATGTGTTTTGTGTCTTGAAAAGTAAACCAAATAAATTACGCTGTAGTGTACCTTCAATTATTGAAAAACCTGACATATGAAATGCCCTAAAGTACAAAAGGTCGTTTTCAATATCCTATTTAACTCCAAATGAAGACCTGTGGGAGGTTCTATCGCTTACTATAGATAGCTATTTATATGAAAAAGTAAAAGTATGCAATCCCAATTGACGGCTATTTGTCTGTTATGTCAGTTAGTCTAAGAGTAAATCATAAAACAGGAGGAGGGTGAAGAAGAGCCAATGGAGGACGCGTGCAATGATGGTGGCTGGGACGTCGGTGATGAGGACCTGGAACTGCCAGAGGAGTTGGCTCCGGTCTCCGGTATGTTTCATCAACATATGTTGATACAATTAAGGTTTAATTTTATTTTTATTATCATGTATTGTACATACAAAACGTTGTTGTATAATGGTAATATAATGGTGTGTGTTTGGAATTTAGTTTATTGATATGTAGTCAAATATTTGTACAACTATCCATGAAAATAAATATCCTGGGACATTCCTCATACACGGCCATCTGATCCGAAACTTAACAAACCAACCGGCATGTCAATATCTTTAATTTATCAAAAACTTACAATTGTGCCATCATATGGGTATCGTGGACAAAATCAGAAAAAGAAGTTGTTGCAACAAGCGATTGTTACACTCGTTACTTTTATCCTAACTAATATTATAAATGCGAATGTGAGTTTGTTTGTTTGTTACCTTTTCACGCCTAAACCGCTAAACCGATCGCGATGACCAGATAGAACATGGGCTACTTTTTTTTATCGGGATCGCGGATGAAACCGAGGGGGACAGCTAGTATTATCATTGCCTATGTTCAGCAGTGGATGTCTTGCGGCTGAGATGATGATGATGATTGTATACACAGGGTGTTTTTTTATCACTAGCAATACTTGCAGGGGTGGAAGTATTCATCTTTTATCATGGGACTAACTGTGAAATCATGAAAAAAATATCAGCTGTTCCATAAAAAAGTTCAATACCTACTCGACCAAAATATATGAAGCAACAGTTTTATTTTACGCGATATCAGAGTTAGCCGTATAGTAAAAGTTGTTCACATCGATGAGTACTTCCACCCCTGCAAGTATTGCCAGTGATAAAAAAAACACCTGTATGTATGTCTGTATGTCTCCAGCGGACATAGACGGCGGCGAGGAGGCGAGCGCGTACTTCGTGGCGCCGTCGCGCGGCGCGGCCGCCCTCTCCGGCAAGCTCAAGACTGCGCACGACCACGTCGCCACTGGACAGTTTGAGATCGCGTTCAGGTACCTTGACCTAACCGATCCAACTACCGCTACCCCACCGGGTTTACCCGCGTTACACAAACAATTTAAGACAAAAAAGTTTTAATTTACGGTATATTATGTAGTCAAGATTAGAGCGTTATTTAGTAATCCTCCTATAATTATTATGCTCAAATTGGGATCCCTAATTTACTAGAATATAAGGCAAATGGGTAACCAGAGAAAAAAAAGAGTGCAACTCAGTACACGTGACAAAAGTGAAACTATAGTTCTCTCTTTTTTTCTCTTTGGCCAAGTACTTCGGCTTTCTCGCTTATGCCCGCGCATGCGCCCACACCTTACCTTTTTTAATACTTTCCTCGTCACTTAGCAACATACATAGCGTAGCTCTGATCAAATCGTTATTTTATGTCAGAAACGTTACTCACATCGCGCCCAAAGAAGCTTAACATCAAAACCGGTGTTTTTTTTATTATTTTAAAATATTTTTTGTTGTATTTTCCAGATTGCTAAACGAGCAAGTGGGCATCGTGAACTTCGAGCCGTACCTAGAGACATTCCTGTCGATGTACTCGTCGAGTAGGGTGACGTTCGTGGCGCTGCCGAGCGTGACGCCGCTCACCGCGCACCTGCACCGGAACTGGAAGGAGGCCACCGGGAAGGACCTGCTGCCTGTCGTTAGTCAGTATACACACTCATTTATTATACCTATATAACAGTGCCGGGACTGACTGACCACGCCCAGCATAAACGGGGGGTTTTTGAGATTTGAAATTTGGAGGAAATATTTGAGTACCCTAAGCACTATGGAGGAGATTATCCGACATTCAATCCCTAAAGAGGTAAAATAGAGATTCGCTGGTTATATATCTCGTAGGATGATTTGATAATTCGGATTTTCGCGAAAATCATAGGAATATTGCGAAAACATAGATAATAAGAAAATGATAATATCCGAAAAATATACATATATATTGTCTGGCTGAATTCCCACATTTGGTTACCTGTGTCGTGGGAGACACGCACTTCCAATGTATGTTTGACAATGTGTAAGTGAGCGATATTTATAGTTGTAGATAATTTTCAGTTGCATCATAGTTAAAGATTGTAAGGCTTTCTAATACAATTTTTATAAAATCTCTGCAATATTTCACAAGATCCTAAAATCATGTTGTTATGCCGACATAACATATAATCTGGATGTCTTATTCTAACGACTGAATTAACAAATGGAATTAAGTAACAAATGATTCTTCTACCTGTAAGCTGGTTTATAATATTATAGGATTCTAATATTGTTCTATCGTTCTTATTCTTCCCCAGCTGCAAAACTAAATGAGTTAGTATCTCAACTGCAACAATGCTACCAGCTGACGACTACTGGCAAGTTCACTGAAGCAACAGAACGCTTACAACGCATCGCACAGAATGTTCCACTACTGCACGTTGACACCAAGCCAGAGCTGACGGAGGCCCAGCAGCTGCTCAATATATGCAGGGAGTACCTGCTTGGATTGCAAATGGAAACTGCTAGGAAAGGTATGGCTATATCTTTATTCTTTTATTTCTGGTAACTTCAGTAGCTTTGACCTGCATAAATGCCCTCTTAGGGCCTTCTGAATAGACGTTAACTTCTATTCAGCCACAGTTTAAACTGGCTGGATTTTATAGCTGCTGTTTCAACTTATGTTGGGTTATGCTGGACGAATTTTACCAAGGGACTAATTGGAATCGCGAAGTAATTGCATAAAGTTAATTTCATTTAAATAAATTTAATTTTAACAAGTATGAAACAGATTTTTTCGTAACTTCTGGGTTGGTTCCATAGTAAAAGCGGTTCAGCATTACGAACTCGATAGATTTTTAATATAAGACATCTAGAAATATCTATCTTGTATAAAAGCTCTAAAGCAGTATGACAATTTACATGCAGTCACTGCCGCAGAAAAAGTATATTTTTTTGCATAGACCTATTTACCAAACTATCTAAATTAAAACAGACAAGTGGTCATTTCTTTAGATTTTGAATTTACATTAAGAATGTGTAAAATAGCTATTTTGAGTTATTCTTATAAGGTTCAATAAGAGGATTTAGATTTAGAATTCTTTCATATTGTATTAATTTTATAAATCAACTCTATGCGCGAAACTGAGAGAAGAAAATTTCAATTTCTAATAATAAATCTCTTTCTAGCTATGCCGAAAAATACCCTAGAAGAACAGAAACGCACCTGTGAAATGGCAGCATACTTCACCCACTGCAAACTGCAGCCGGTCCATCAGATTCTAACCCTCAGAACTGCCCTAATCATGTTCTTCAAGCTGAAGAACTTCAGAACAGCAGCATCCTTTGCCAGGAGACTCCTAGAACTCGGCCCAAGGCCTGAAGTAGCGCAGCAAGCCAGAAAAATTTTACAAGCCTGCGAAAAAACCCCTACAGACGAACACCAACTGTTCTATGATGAACACAATCCATTTAACATTTGCGGAATAAGCTATAAACCTATTTATAGAGGTAAACCTGAAGAGAAATGTTCCTTATGCGGTGCCAGCTACTTACCTGAGCACAAAGGCAAATTATGCCCCGTCTGTGGGGTCGCAGAAATAGGCAAAGATGTATTAGGCTTGAGAATCTGTCCGTTGCAATTCCAGAGATAAGTGTATCAATGTATGTTTTTGAATATAAAATTATTGTGTAAGGATTTATATAGAATTAAAGTATTGTATCACGTTTTGAGTATTTATTTCATTTTATTTTGTTATACTGCTACTGGTTTCACTTCGCTTCTGGAAATAAAGAAAGAAAGTGTGAATTTTCTATGTCAAAAAAATAGTACAAAGAAGATAAAACTGACAATATTTCACCGCTAGAGGCGCTACCAGCACTCTGGATAATATATGGCCTTACGAATGTCATAGTAAGATGTCCCCTCGTTCAAAGTTGGTAGCCCTGTTATTCCCTTCGACGCCGACAGAAATTACATTGTCAGTCAATAGTGCCAACATAATGGGATGGGGACAAGTTATAATAAATAGTCTGTATGCATTTTTATATTCTCAAAAGATATGTAGCGCCGTGAATAGATGGCGCCACAAGATTCTACACCACTGATCGCTTGAACTGTGATCGAGATTGTTCGTTTGTTTTACTTTTCTGATTACGGCGTGTGCAGGTGGCGCCATCTACGGCTTACGTTTTATTTCTAATTAGCAAATGCTACTAAGCTAACGAGCTTTTAATATGGAAGCCAGATAACTGATATACTACTTTTCTTTTGTAAATTACATATATAGATAATTACAACCAGACTCAGGACAAACAAACGTGTTCATGCACACAAATGTCTGTCGTGTGTGGGAATCGAACCCACGACCTGTGGCATGACAGATAGGATTTCTTACCAACCACGCCAACCGACCCGTCAAACCGTTTTCTCGTATTCGACTCAAATGAAACACCTTTATATGGAACCAGTGGTAACTTCATTAGCTTTGACTTTCATATGGCATATAACTACAATAAATGCTTATTAGATTGTGTACCAAAATGTGAGAAATTGGGGTAGGATGAATTAGATTTGAAACCAATAGTCTATAAATTCAAATTCAAAAATCATTTATTCAGTTTAGGCCCTAATAAGGCACTTATGAACGTTACAAATGATTCTACCACCGGTTCGGAATACACTTGGACTGAGAAGACTCCGGCAAGAAACTCAGCAAGGGACATTTTTTATAGATCTTTGTTCTTTTTTATTTATGTAAAAATTTAATTACTAATAACAAAGTTTATAAAATTTTAATGAAATAGTTTGTGTAGCGAACATTTCATTTAAGTGCATTCTTGTCTTCTATAAAATCAGAAACTTTATAGTACTCTTTCTTACATAACTTTTGTTTAACTAATTTTTTAATTCTATACACAGATAGTTCTTGAATTTCTTTGGGTACTTTGTTATAGAAACGTATACATTGCCCCTTGAATGAGTCCCTCACTTTGCTGAGCCGAGTTACAGATACTCTGTAGTAGTAATTTACTACCATACTTCCACCCCTACAAATAAGTGCAACGACTTCAAAAACATACTGTATGCTATACACATCGTAAGTATCATCCAACCAACTAAACTAGACTACCCACGACTGACCTGTTGTTGAGCATGTCCTGTATCTGGTCGAAGGTCTTGCCCTTGGTCTCGGGCAGCAGCGTCACAGAGAACACGAACCCCACGCCGCAGCACACCGCCAGGATCCAGAACGCTGTGTATATGCCGTACCATGCTGCTATGTCGCGGAAAAACCTGTACAAATTGATTAATATTTAAAATATTCTAATTGTAATCTTTGGATACTTTAAAGTATGCGATTGAGCACACCTTCAATTATGAAATTTGAGAGTAAAAAATTGATGTAGTCTCAATCGCGTATATTAAGAGTCGGTGCAGCGTGGAAGAAAGGCTAATTCACGTAGTAGGCGGTATTTCGTACGATGACCTGGTAATACTTGTCTCTGTCGCTCACGTACAAATATATTGGCGTCACGCTCTCATGACTGCTACGTGAACGCACTTTAGTAGGATACATGTATGGTCCTTCGAGCCGAATGCGATTTGGAAACCAAAAACCTTATCTCAGTGGACTAACTAGGCTATACAACCAAAGCTAAAAGTGAGGTTGTAAATAATAATATTAAAATTTATTGAATATTTTATGTATGTGTAGGAAAGAGGGTAGAAGACATAATTAATAAAAATGCAGGTATAACGATATAGATGTCATTAAATCCACAAGAACAGGTCTAATTTGATCAATTAAGGACGGTAACTCAAACTAGTCCCTTTTTTACAATTTAATCAGCGATAGTATAATCTAAGATAAGATAAGTCATCAACTATAAATTGCACTGAGGCTAATTTGTAATTGAGAATAATAATTAATTCGTTTGCACAAATTAATTATCCAAGTGTCAAGGATAAGCCAGTAGCAGAGTACAACGAGTGCACCGTGCCACGCCAGAGCCAAGACTGCCTTATCGACGTTTTTTTTTTTTTTTTGACTGGAACAGAAAGGTGGTGGGTCCAGGGGACCTTCTTCCACCGTTACGCGGACTTTTGCGGTGAGCGCTGAGGGCTCTCAACCGCTACTTAAAACTACTATAAATTTAGGGCAACGGCAGCCTGAGGGTGCCCCCTGTGGGGCTCGACCGTCGATGGTCTATGGGAGGGCTTTAGCATGCAAATATTTATTATTTGGGGATCGGTCGGATTGCTAATATGCAGCTCGGGCCACTTAAATGGGACGAGACTGGGAAGGACGACGCGACGGTCCTCTCCGGCGAGGGCGAAATCTGGGTTGACGATTGCGCATCTGTATTTGTTTCCGGGCTTCTTCAGCCTCGATCTGAGCTAGGGTGCCTTATCGACGATCGCTCCGACCCTTTTATACAGGTAGGAAAACAAGTCGAGTAGTGGGTAGAGTGGGGAGATGGATGACGCGTTCGGTGGCGTGGTCGGTGCACGTGCTGCTTGTGAAATTCTTGATACGCTCGTACGACGACTCCGGCGCCGTCATATGCGTACAAGCGTAAGATCAACAAACATTGACATCTCAAAATAATATTAGTGGATCAAGTAAATATTAAGGAAACTTTAGTACCTTGTCCACACGAATCCAGCGAGCCAGCACATGAAGGAGCAGATCCCGCTCGCGAGACATTTGGTCTTCACCGGGAACATCTCCGCCACTAGGATCCATGGCACTGGACCCACACCTTGGGATAAAAGTAATCACAACATTAACTTCAACTTTAGATACCTGGGATTACGTCTGATATTTTGGAAAATGAGAACAGCAAACATAGACAAAAACTTTCGCATATATAAATAGGTTATTTTCCCTACCGTCAATTTTTCTGTCTATCTGCCTGTTGAAGTTTTTACACGACTGCGCGACGCACAGGAGGGTAATGTGTTTATCATCAACTAATTATAAGTGATTTATTTGTTTTTCACGATTTAATAATAAATCTAGGCTTGGTTTAACGGTTATTTCGTTATAACCTCTAAAAATATTTACACGTGGTTGGGGCAAAAAGGTCTATGGTCTGGACTATGTCAACATTCATAATGAATAGTGCTGTCTTGTTTAATTGTATTCTTCAATAGAGACTGATTAGTGATTAAACTATTATAAGTTCAACAAAGTTAGAAATTATTAGTGTTGACAGTAACAGTCGACTGTTGTAATACATTTAGAAAAAAAAAAAAATTGTTTGGTAAAAAATATTTTCTTTTAGAATAGAGACTTTTTACATAATATGTATCTTGGAATTATAATAACGTTTTTGGTTTGTTTAAAAATTAAAATATTTTAACTTTTTGTTTTTGGAATAAAAATAAACGACTGAATTTTATTGAACTAAATATTGTTTTAGTTCCATAAAATCGATTTTAAATAAAAATTAAATACTGGACCTTTTTGCCTCCTGCCTGTCCCTTTTTACCCCTACTATGGGGCAAAAAGGGACAGACGACAAGGTCTAAAAAAGTTGTAGAAACACATATTTCTATTATAATAATTCAACTGAAAAGTGAGTCAAACATACTCAGATAACTGTTTGTTTGATTAGTGTTATTTATTTTGATATAGTAGAGTCAGTTTTCACAGTATTACTCGAAAAAGTCAAATTGGCACCTTTAAGCCCCGCCCTACCCTACTAGTACTAGAGTGATTCATGCTCAAAGTACCTATAATAAAATATTAATGTAAACTTACAAATGATAATATGTGATAATAATGAAGATGGAGTTTTTACTTACCTAATGTGAACAATATCATGTAAACGATGAGGCACAGCAAAGGAACGCACGCGAAGGATGTGACGTCATACTTGTAGTGGGTGTCCATCAGTGCGTACACGCCGATTAATGTCTGTGAATTGTGCAAGTGAGGTCATTTCATTATTGTCGCTAAGGCAATGGAAATTCAATGGCTGGTGAAGAAGAAGACTTCTAATGCTGTTTTGTTTGTATTGCGTTAATAGATTTTGTACCTACTTGACTAAAATGAAATAAAATTTCGATAGTTTTTGTGTGAGATTGAAGTCTTTTATTCTGTACTATGGGATACTCTGTACAATAATTGAGAAAATAGTAACTATTGTTTACGATGCAGCCGTATATTCTTAGTAGCTCTCAATTGGTGCAATAATACGAAATGATCTGATAGATTGATTACCAGATTTCATTACAGGATGAAATAGAAAATTTTTGAAACATCTAAAAACACTTTTTTTTTCTTGAGTGTCCATCGACTGATGATACAATGTAGATAAGCAGGTTAGGTACTGTAATGTGGGAATATCGCGTCGGGAGCGAGCGCGGGCGCATGGCTACAGTGCGCCTACTGGCAGGGTCGCCATGTAATGTGGGAAGGTATTGACAGGGCGAGTGCTCCGTAATGAATGTATCTTTATTACGTATATGTCTTAATATATATACTTACACATACTATGGCTACATACACACTACAGTACTCTGATCAAAATTTATTTAATTCTCGTTTCATTAATTTAGAAGCGACATTTAATTTCATTGCTGTAATAGGAAGATGTCACGACGTATACAGTAAGTATAAGTATTTTATTACAACTCACCAGAAATATAGTGATTCCAAGTGAGGTGGTCCACATGAGCAGTTTGCGTCCGAGCCGGTCCACCACCAGCGGGGTCACGCAACTCGTCACCACCTGGAGAGAGCAACGGTATATAGGTATGTCTAGCTCATTCTCTCGGTCATTGAAAAGTCGTATGGGAGAACGAGAGGCGATAACTCTTACGTATTAAATTATTGGTATTGTTCATTTTCATAATTATCACCGTTTAAAAAATGAAAACAACTTGATTTGTTACCTGTACTACTCCAATAATGATGGTACCCTGAGCGGGTGAGATGCTGGTGCCAACCTTCGCGAGTAACTCTTCCATATAAAACAGCATCACGTCAATGCCGGATAATTGCAGCAGCATTGCCAGGAAGACACAGATACCTAAATGGAAGTTCAAAAGGGATTCTTAAAAAAAGTTTAATTACTCTTATGTAACTCCTATTTTAAATCTACCTAAGATGAAGAAATACATTTTAAAAACTTTTATAAATACAGACAATATAACTAAACTTTTAGTACCCTCAATTACCAACAAATTCGGAATCATGCAAAGGGTACCTATCTTTGATATGTATAAATGGCTCATGCATATAACTTCAGTAAATTCGACCTTCATAAGTGCCCTCCTAGGGCCTAAACTAAATAAATGGCTTTGACTTTGACTATAAATACATAATTGAAAAGGACCTAAAATAGAGCTTTGTGTTACACCTATACTGGGTGATTTTTTAGTCACTGGCCATACTTGCAGGGGTACTCATCAATGTGAACAACTTTTATTATGGGGCTAACATCGCGTAAAATAAAACGGTTGCTTCATACATTTTGGTCGAGTAGGTATTGAACTTTTGTACAGCTGAATTTTTTTGATGATTTCACAGTTCGTCCCACAATAAAAGATGTTCATTTTGATGAGTAGTTCCACCCCTGCAAGTATTGCCAGTAACTAAAAAATCACCCAGTACTTATAGGTGTAAGATAAACGATAAATAAAAATAAAAAAAATAATTTCTTACCCAGCGCTTTAACGTTTCCTCTACTAGCCCACAGGTCTTGTATCCTCGGCTGCTCTCTGAACTCCCTCACGACCAAAGCTTGTAGACCTTCCAGTTCCAAATGAGCTGCCTCAATGGAAGTGCCGCGAAGTTTCTTTAACACAGCTAACGCTTCTTTGTCGCGACCTGGCAAAATTTCAAAATAATTATAAAAATAATAAAAATACGTGTGGCACTCGGGGACTGCCGCGGTAAAGCTATTGCATAGCATTTTTTATCAACTTATGCAATTATAGTTTTTTTTTTTTTCTTTGATATTAATAGATACCTATACACCTATATACTTTCTCATAAACACATAAGCGTTCGCTTAACGTGTATGTATGTGTGTGTGGTTTTTTCGTTACGAAATTTCTTGATTCGGTCGCCGCGCTCAAAGCCCGACGCCCGCGATAAAAGTTATACAATAGCTTAAAAACTCGGGGCGAGTTCCCTAATAATTACATCCAGGGAAATTACTAACACACGGTCATCTGATCCCAAACTAAGCAGAACTTGTACTATGGAAACCAGATAACTGACGAACTAAATATAACTATATATACATATACTACTTCATTTTTCTAAATACATACTTATATAGATAATGAAACCCAGACGCAGGACAAACAGACATGTTCTTGCACACAAATGTCTGTGGGTTGGAATCGAACCCACAACCTGTGGGTCGATAGATAAGGTATCTCATCAACCTCGCGAACTGGCTCGTCATCTATCGGCAAAGTTAGTTATAAAGTTTTATGGAATTTAATATTAGGTAAGTTAAGTATGCAAAATCGATCAAACTAAATACTTACCAAATTTTACCACCGCATTAATTATTACGTGGATGTGTTATCAGACGTTGATACAATGAAAAAGTGCTTACCTTTAAAGACCAAGTAGAATGGTGTTTCAGGTATATACCACGTGCACGGTACGTAGAGCAGCGATAAGATCCCACCAGCGCCAGTCAGACCCCAGTACGTGGTGAGAGAACCGATCGCATATGCAAGTAGGAACCCGATGTTGATGAATGTTAGAAATAGAGCGCTGAGACCACCACGGATTTCATCCTGGATAATAATATTGGATTGATTCTTTAATTGATACTGATAATATTTTCTTAAAATGCATCAGTTTGTGTATTAAGTAGTAATGTATACAGCCAAAGTTGGTAAGCACACAACGTCTAAGTGAAGTGCTTGGTGAGAGAATTTAAACTTGAAAGTGGTAGTCGCAGCTAGGCGTGTACCCTACAATTTCCAGATCGAGATATTGAAGACTTGGGTTGATAACCATCTGACTGACGATACTGTCAGATGTACCTAGGTCTATCCATGTGATTTTACCACTTTCGTGTAGATATTCACCACATCTTCAGTTCTGGCAATCGTTGTCTACATGTAGGAGCGTAAATCCCACGTTTAATATGATTATGATATTGCGTGTGGGTTGATGGCATCTCACTGACGATGATGAAGGGAGGCGGCTACCGAGAGTGATGAAAAAGTATCCTATATGTTAATCCAAAATATATTCCATCTGACTGCCAAATTACATCCAAGTAGTTTTTACGTGAAAGTCTCGCAAACATCCATACATCCAAACATTCCCGTGTATTAATATTAGTAGGATATTAGGTTAAAGAGGTTTACCTCAGCTATCTCTCCAATATAAAGCGGTACGGTAGCGAACATCATGCTTCCTGCGCAGCCCCACAGTAACCTTGCTGCGTATATGGTCTCCAAGTTGGTCGCCACGCCGGCCAATAGCCAGCCCAGCAGTAGAGGGATGTTGGTTAGCATTATGATCCATTTGCGACCAATGTGCTTTGATAAACCGATTGTTATGAACGGACCTGAGTGAGAAACGGTTTTAGTCTGTTGTTCTACTATCGTTAAGGTATAATGGAATGGAAGTGATTGCAGAGATCAATTTTGTTGGAATAAGATTGAATAAAGTTTGAATTTATTTCTTTTTAACTTGCGCTCCGCGGCTTCACCCGCATTCCCGCCATAAAACATTATGTGTGCCAAACTGAATGGAGGCAAACATATACTCAAAAAAAAAACTTTTTTAAGCATTAAATAATACCTACTTATTTAAGTATATTTTTGTAGGGTTTCGAAGTCAATTGAAGAACTCTTAAAATGTCGGTTTATGTTTATAAACCTATGCTGTGTGGATGTACAACGAGTAAAATGAAACCATTAAATGTATTTTTTAATTAATAATTTTACCACTGATTATGCTGTTAATGGTTTTAATGAATGCTTAGTAATGATGAAGTACAATTTCAGGTTTTTTTTGTTTTCATTAAAATTATGACCGAATATTTTTATTTTATCATTTTCGGAATACTTATGACCTATACTATCATCCCTCAAAAGGACCGTACTTCATTTATTAGGACCTTATATATTATAACTTAGTACCAACATTACCTTGGTATCTTTTGTATTCCTTTAGTATATATACTATTTTACATATTATGTAGTTATATTTTAATTTTAAGTATGTTCCTGTTGCCATACCCTACCAGGGTCCTTGTAATGATAATGGTAAGTTAGGTTAAGTATAGCTGTACGAACTATTATTATTTACATTGTGCAATAAATAAATAAAATCTGTTACAATATAATAACCAGTTTTATTACATAGTAATGACGTCCTTGTTCATTGTTAATATTCACAATTTAATTAAACAAAGGTTATAATACTGTCAAGTACAGATTTAATAGATAATTCTTTTGCCAGTTACTCTCCGATTGAAGGTTGACACAATTTCTTTTGTTTGGTTTGTGAGTCACACAAATATGAATTGTACAATGGTTAAATTTAAGTTGAACTTAACTTGTTGCTGAACTCCGAATCAACAGATAAATATAGATTTTATCTATTCTTACAATATTATACATGAAAAAGTTTGTGTTGATGTTTGTTACTAAATTACGCCGTAATGGCTGAGCAGAATTTGACATTATATAGTATAGATCATAGCATGGAAAATAACATGAGGTAGGTACCTACTTTTTAATGGGGAAAAATTAGATCCCGAGGCAACACGAGTACACAGGGCGGGAGCTAGTAAGTAGGTTAAGCTGCCCTTTCTAGGACTTAATTACTTACTGGATGAACAGCAGGAAGGCACAGATTCTGTGGCATACTTTAAGCTTAGAGGCTTACGTCATTAAGTGGACGAACATAGGGTGATGATGATGATGAGGCTCAATGGAATATAGTCTTAAAGTAAAAAAATTAGTAGGGTCTCAATCTACGGAACTCTAAACATTATGTCACTATTAATAAATCTCTGTATATGTAAGTATAGCTTGCTGTGTTGTATAATAGCATGCCATACCATTCAATTGTATAATTGAAGGTTAAATAACTCATTGGAGATTCATTACGAGGAAGGTACCAATGTAATTGATGAAGAACTATAGAATCATTTCATAGAATCGTGTTTATACATTTATAGTTATTCTTTGACCCCCTTATTTGTGGATTACAGGGTGAAAACAGGCAGTAGAAGTTGAAGGAGTGAAGTACTCCTCATCGATGAATTATTTATTTAGAGTTTTTTTATTTTATTTTTGTTAGTTGTTATTTAGATTTTAAATATTTTCTATCTCAAAATATCGATTGATATTCGATTAATAATAAATGCTAATGTGAGTTTGTTTGTTTGTTACCTTTACACGCCAAAACTGCTGAACCGATCGCGATGAAATTAGGTACACGGATAACCTATAGTATGGAGAAGGGCATGGACTACTTTTTTTTCTCGCAAACGCGGGTGTAACCGCGATGGATAGTTAGTAGTAAATAAAAAAAAAGTTTTACGAGACACTGTTGAATATTGGAGGAACTTAAAATATTTTTATTCTAACTTGGATAAGTTAGTGTCTGTGCACTGTGACGTTAAATACTGTCAAAAGAAAAAATATATTTTTATATCACACAAAAAAACAACAACAAATAAAAAATTATACGATTTACAGCTCGGCTTATGCTGCAGATTATGGAATGCAGTTTGTTACAGAATAACGACTTTGTGCTATTGACAGTCTCTTTCATCCAGCGGTTCATCGCCACAAAAAAAAGGTCTTACCTATAAGTCCTCCAAGGACAAGTAGTGATCCGATCCAGGACTCCTCCTGAAGTGTGGTTGAACGGCCTAAAGGTGAGTTCATGGGTGAGTTGGGGTTGTGCAATTGGGGTAGGATGGGAGACGTCCAACCTTGGGTCATCCCAGCGCATAGGCTTCCGTAGCTGACTGTGGGTGGGAACAAAAGGTTTTTAGTACAATAATCACTTAATGTTAGTGGTATAATAACCAACGAAGGTTTTTGCAAATTAAGGCCATGATAGCTCAGTGGTCATGGGTTCGATGTAGGATTCGAGTTTGAGCTTTCAGTGAAGGAAAATATCGTGAGGAAACCATAGCACGCACGGTGGTAGGATACTTCGTAGTACGCGCCTAGGTGGAAATTTGATGGCAAACATCTACCTGTGGGTTCCAGCAGCAACACTTGAGAGTCAGATCCTTTTAGGCTTTGTGTGCATACCACCTTCGGCCACATCAACACTTACCATAGTGAGATTGTGGTCAAGCGCTTAATCCCAATTTTACTAACTTCATGCAGATTACTTATTCATAGGATAAAATATATTAATGTATGACACAATCTATAACTTGTTTATAATATTTTATCTGTAGCCACACATTCCCTAACTACCTAGTAAAGTGCAGTATATAACTTAAGGTACATACACACTGCAGTTACTTTTTGTGCGGGAACATTTTGCAACATGATATAACTTTTTATAACTTTTCCGGCCACTTGTTGCTATTTGTTGAATATTGTTCATCGCATCTATACCGCCAGTAACATTAAGAAAATGAAACATCATTTTTCGCTATTATTTTAACCGCGAAAGTTTGTATGCACGGATGTATGTTACTCTTTCACGACAGAACCGATCTAGATGAAATTTGGCACAGAGATATATTATAGTCTGGAATAGCATATTGGCTTTTATCCCAGGAAAACATAAGATCCCTCGAACCGCGGGTAAAGCCGCGAGGCGAAAGCTATGTTATTATATTTCGTAACAGAAAGGAACTTTCAGCAACAAGTAGATAATGTCAACAAAAGTTATTTGATGTCGCTGTGTTGAGGTAACGTTCAGCAACATTCTGTTATAAATTTTACCATATCAATTGTAATATTATAATTATAATGTTATATATAAAATTCTCGTGTCACAATGTTAGTTACCATACTTCTCCGAAACGACTCGACCGATTTTTATGTAATTTTGTGTGCATATCGGGTAGGTCTGAGAATCGGTTACTATCAATTTTTTAAACCGCCACGCGGTGGACAGCTAGTAAAATATATGCAAGCAATTAAAGATTTAAAAAACTGCGTTTAGATCGCCCGCAGGCATGGTTCCCAAAAAGCTGGCAACGTTACCTCGTTGTATTGCGAGACTAATACGTTGCCCGAGGTAAGCGCCAGCTCTTTGGTCACCTGTTAGATCATTAACGGGTCTGGATATCTCCTTAACCAAACTGTGTGCTTCCGAACCACAGGAAATAAATATCTAATTACTTTTTTAGTCGTGGTTCAGTAACATTGCTCCACAAAAAGTAACTGAGGTGTGGAAGCACCTTTACAAGTCGATTGCGGTATTTACTTCAATATAGTTAACTGTTAATTGAACATACAACGCAGTTGATTTACATTAATATTTGAAATTCTTGTTATTAAATACCTATCTGCGTAGGCGCTGTTTCCTGTATTTTAAGTACCAACGTACCTACGTACTTCGTTATCTATAGGCAAAATTTAAATGTACCTATTGTTTTACGTCAATTAAAATTGGAAAAATACATCCTCCTAAACTCCTTTTCTAGAGTGGGAATCGAACTCAAGACATGTCGTTTTGTACTTAAAGTCATGTCGACTTATTACATAATAGATAAATCTTTAAGTGAATCAATGTACTATAAGTACACCTACCTAAACTTTAAAAATAAATAAAATTAATTTCAGCAGTGAAAATTTCAATATTAGAAGAATGTTTTTTTTTTAAGAAATATTTTGCTTAATTTTTTTAAAAGTAGAACTTACCCAAACATGCCGATAGATATTGGTGCCATTTCAATTTCATATGAGATTTGCACTTTTCGAACATCACGAATGTTTAAAAAATTCCGTATTTAGTTTTTTTTTTTTTTAATAAACACTGGGTAAGGTCTTGACGTCTGCGCTGGCAACCATTGCTATTCACTGTGAACTATTATAATTTAATCTTAAAGTTGCAACTGGTTTTCCCTTCACAATCGTTTTGTTCTTTGTCATAGGACGAAAAGAAAAAAATAAACCAAGAGCATGACTACGCAGTGTCTTTGTAATGATTGCAGTATTGCAGCGTCAGCAACAAAACAATTTTATATGCCTACCTCACCAAAACACGTTGAAAAACTGAGTCAATTTTTTTTTTTGTTAATGAAAACAAATTACAATACATATTATTATTTTGAAGTGTTTCTCTGAATTAATAACTCAGAACAGTGGTGAATATTATTGGTAGTTTTGTTTTTATAATTATGAGATTCCAGCACAGCACTACTAACAGCACCACCTTTTGGGCCTTGTTAAAGTCATAGAGGG
The DNA here is from genome assembly GCA_951216915.1 of Tetheella fluctuosa. Classification (NCBI taxonomy): domain Eukaryota; kingdom Metazoa; phylum Arthropoda; class Insecta; order Lepidoptera; family Drepanidae; genus Tetheella; species Tetheella fluctuosa. The sequence continues at coordinate 2,992,856 of OX578238.1, forward strand.
TACCACAATCCCCTTGGTAATGTTCATGTCCACAGTCGGTGGCCATTTATTACCAGGTAAATGATCTACCTGCTTGACAGCCTTTATATTATAAGTAATATAAAAACAGCAAGAAATTCATTTCATATTATTATTATGTTTAATCTTGAGTACCGTTATATATAGGTACCTACATTTATTATAAACATACCAAAATGCTAAATATTAAAGGGCATTGACTCTATTACGCAACATTACCAACATTTTTTATTTTTTAAAGTATTCAAAAATAGTATATCTATGTATGAGTATCCATGCAGTTAAAACATTAAACATGCGAGAGTACGTATTCTTCGAAATCGCGCTGAGAAAAGGTCAGAACCCATTTTCACCCCTTTTTTAGGGAGAATCCATGGAGACAGTCCAGTAGTGTGTCCCACTCGCACTTGTACAATGATAACGGATCAATGTGATCGAGCTTTCGCTTGGCTCGATTTTCCTAGATATGCATTTCAAATGCATTTATGTTAGAGTTTTCTTTTTTATAATTAATTAAGTGTAATTTTTCGCCGCAATTAGTCCTTGCGAAGTATTATGATCTTTTTTTTACGATCATGTCTTTTTCCATTCCATTTTAAAATCCTTTGAAATAATACCATTGTATTTATGTAAGTAGGTAAAAGCAATAAATGGTGAGAATAATAACTTTATTGAAAAAAAATAATTGATAGACGTTCTCCAAGTTTATAAATAATTTATTAGTTAATTTAAGTACCTATATAACTTATTATAAATATTTTTTACAATATTCCTATAAGTTATTATTTTATTTAGTTACATAATCATGCATCTGTTGGCTTTTCTTCTTTGGTTCTGAAAAAAAAGTTAAATAAGTTATACATTTACAATAAGTGTAGGTTTATTAACAAAAAATAAAACCGACTACAGTAGGTTTTCACTAAAAAGTACGATATAATATTTTGAAGTTGACATAAGAGTAGGACATATTTTATAAGAAATGTCAAATTTCAAATCTTCACCCTGAATTTTTTCACTGTCTTCAAAATAGTACCTACTTACTTTATTACAAAATCAGATATGTTTTTACATCTTTATGCTTTTTAGTACGAACACATTTTGGAGCCGGTTTTATATTTTGTAAAATAGTTACTTGTACCCACTGACCGAGGATATGCATATCTTATCTATCTATATATATAAACCAGCGTATCAGACCATTTTGTCTTTCTGTCTGCCTGTTTGAACATAGTAATTTGAGCTACCACTGAACTTATTTTCATTGGGTTTTCACAGGTTAATTATCGCGTAGCTTGGCGCTTTGAATAGGTTTGTTTGTTTAAAGAAATTTTATAAAGTATGCACGAGCGAAACCGGGGTCGAAAAGCTAGTCATTTAATAATTGCGCGCACGCAGCAAGGTCGCGCATGCCTTCCGCCTTCTGATCGACTATCAGTTGGATAACTGTTTCAAAAAAATATTATTATGGTGAGTGAGTGAGGCATTTCTCCATCTTGAGTATGTGCGGCAATCAGAGCACCTTTGAGCATCAATACAAAAACCGGCCAAGTGCGAGTCGGACTCGCTCACCGAGGGTTCCGTATAATCTTGTGGGTATGTAAATTTACAAAGAAAAAAGCTGATTTATCAGTACTTTGGTATTTGCTAGTAAAATATACGTAATAATAAACATTATCATCAAATTTCAAGTTCTTAAGTCAATGGGAAGTAAAAAAAATCCTCTAAACAAAATTTGGAAAAAAACTGTCTCTGGTGGCTTCTCATTCCATTGCTTTCATTCCATTGTTATGATTTAATTTTGTGGACCAAGCACGACTGACCTGTTGTTGAGCATGTCCTGTATCTGGTCGAAGGTCTTGCCCTTGGTCTCGGGCAGCAGCGTCACAGAGAACACGAACCCCACGCCGCAGCACACCGCCAGGATCCAGAACGCTGTGTATATGCCGTACGAGGCGGCTACGTCGCGGAAAAATCTTAAAACGAGATCACATACATTTTTTTTTACTTTCGATAAACTACATGATGTAGACGCACGAGATTTATTTATAAATTTTACACAGAACAGAACACATTTTTTTTAAAATCAAAGTAGAAATATTTGTTAAAAAACTGTTACCTTATCATACTTTAAAATGTGCAATCCAAAACGTTTCTTATGACTGATACAAATAGATTTGAATTTCCAAGATTTTCTCAGTAAATACCTGGTCCATATAAATCCAGCGAGCCAGCACATGAAGGAGCAGATCCCGCTCGCGAGACACTTGGTCTTCACCGGGAACATCTCCGCCACTAGGATCCATGGCACTGGACCCACACCTGACGCAAGGCTTATTATAAACTTGGCTCTATTCACTTCCATTAAACGTAAAGGTCGAATCAGATTGTTGAATTTTTCATTGCCTGTGCATGGGTATTGTTCTTAGAAGGCTTACTATTTTTTGTTTAAGGTGCCTCAATTAAAATAAAAAAAAATCTACTTACTACGGGAAGGAGATAGTGCTGCAGTAGCTAAGATTGTTGAAAATAAATTAAGCATATTATGAAACACAAACAAGGCGATGGGTTTAGAATGGCCAATAACCGCAGCTCTGCTCACAAGGTAGTTTTTATCTCGGACTTGTTTCACCAAGACGTTAGTGCTTAGATACCCCTACTATCATCATGATACATAGTTTAAACTCATTTTTCAAAATCTCGAAGATTATTGTAAAAACTGCATCAAATCTGTGCAGCGGTTAAAAAGGTCACTAACGAACAGATAAACGTTATGTAAGGAAATATACAAAAAATCTAGAACAGTTATTTATCAATCTACTTTGTATTTTCTTTTGCATAAACATTGAGATTTAAATTATAGTTAATCAATACGAAATCGATATTATAAAAAGTTCAGATCTATAGGTACTATTCACAATTTTGTGGGCATAAGACAAAGTTAACAAATTGATGTCAGAAAATATAGTAACAATAATATATTGCATACTTTTTCTGTGCAATCAGAAATTATTTAATTCATTCACGTCCTACCTAATTTAATTGAATGTTGACAACCCCACACTGGGTGTCCTTAGCCGAGGATATTGCACTGCTAAGAAAGCTACATTACTCATATTGATAGCTAGCTAGCTTGCGCCTGCACCCCTCCCCCCTTCCAAGCTCGTAAATCCACAAAAAATATTTTGCTGAATGGATTTATATGAAATTTTACCATATAGGGTTACTTTTTACTACTAGTCTATACTAATATTATAATCTTACGAATATTATAAAGAGGAAAGATTTGTATTTTTGTATGTAACGAATAAACTCAAAAACTACTGGACCGATTTCAAAAATTCTTTCACCATTAGAAAGCTATCCTTGAGTAGTATGGGCTATATTTTATCGCGGGAACGTGGGTGAAACCGCTTGGAAAAGCTAGTAATTTATAAAGTCACTAGCTGTCCCCCTTCTTCTTACCATAGCCTACTCAAGTACTCACCCAATGTGAACAGTATCATGTAAACGATGAGGCAAAGTAGCGGCACGAATGCAACTGATGAGACGTCGTACTTGAAGTACGAATCCATCAGTGCGTACACGCCGATTAAAGTCTACAAGGAAAACAACGTTCAACACTTATTTCACAGCTTACTGATGGCTCATCATGCCGCTTTGTCTGCTTATTTTTTATTAGTCAATGTCATTTATTCAGTTTAGGACCTTAAAGGGCACATATGAACCTATATTCTTGACGACTACATTCTCGATTCAATAAAACGGACCCTACGTAGACGTTTTGTCACCATCCATAAGGAACTCTTAAGGTAACTAAGAAAATTGCGTATATGTCGCAATTTTGTGGCAAATGGACAAACAGACAGAGAGACACGTTTTTTTATAATATGTAAAGATAAGGATAAATTATAAATAAATATTTCTTAATTCACGACCAAAGTAAGCAAAACTTGTTATGGAAATTCGAATTCGATTTGGCCATTTATAAAATGAATGAAACTATTGTGTGGAAACGGCAAATATTGTTTTAATCTGTCATCCATTTGCCCAGCTTTACTCTATTTTCTTTATTGTATAGAAATTAATGGATACATACGAGGAAAATGGTAAGTCCAAGCGAGGTGGTCCACATGAGCAACTTGCGACCGAGCCGGTCGACCACCAGCGGAGTCACGCAGCTCGTCAACACCTGGAGATATATAATTACCCATCATATTAGGGTAAATGTCCCAAATGAAGATAAATGTATCTCTTAGTTAAGACTCACCTAAGACATTAAATGCAAAAAAATGAGCTTATTCTACGCAGAATAATTAATTTCAAGTTATGGACAAATTCGTAGCATTCATGTAGAAATACTTGAATAATTTTTCCGATCCAGCAACTTCTCTCGCTGACTGGACTGAAATCATGATATCAATGAAATAAAACGACAGTACCTAAATTGTTATTTTACCATATCAACTAAACTTCACTGCTAAGCCAGTAAAATGTGCAAAAAAAAATGTGAGTTACCTGCACAACACCCATAATAATGGTGCCATCAGCTGGTGAGATCTTGGTGCCGACCTTCGCGAGCAGTTCCTCCATGTAGAACAGTAGAACGTCTATACCGGACAACTGGAGTAGCATCGCCAGGAACACGCAAATACCTAAATAGTTAAAGCTTATTATGAAACAACAAACAACATTAACAGTTCCTATACGCACTAGCATTAAATCCTCCCGAAAGACCTTTCCTTTTCACTGCACCTATTATATCGCAACATTGGTGACCACTGAGACAAGAGAAACAGTCTTCTTGAGAAGTATTTGAGAGTATTTGGTAATCCCCGAAAAATTCTCATCAAAATGAGGCATTAAACAAGGCGATAATAGGTCATTAGTCGTAGGTTTGAGCCCTACAATGAGCTTGAGCTTTAGTGAACGAAAACATCGTGAAGAAACTAAAGCACAGTAGAGTACTTTGTAGAACACGTCTGGCTGGCTAACATCCTCATGTTGAAAATCTGTCTCTAAACACCTACAAGTGTTTTCGACAGCTGCACTTGACAGCCAGATCCTTCTAGGCTAGATTGTGGTGAAACACAGGCCTAATTAAAGAAAATTTACAAGTAGCCTAGGGTCCTCGTTGCTCAATAGCTCGGCGACAGAATGAGCATCGGTGAAGCCAGAACTGATTGTTAGAACTTCCCATATATATGCTGGTGTAGAGGATTAAAAAAAATTCCCTTTTTATTGCACCTATCACATATCTACAGAATACATAAAATTATCAACTTGCACGAAATATGGTATTTGCCTGTATTCAAAATAAATTAACACTAATCAAAGTATAAAACATCTAAAAAAAAGGGGAAACCACGATTTTATTAAATTTATCCTTATTATGATTTTTAATGACCAATCTAACCATAAAGAGTATGCTATATAATTATGACGTCACATGCTTGTATTTCATACAAAACTCTATATAAACTTATCGTTTTGACATTTCAAAAAAAGTTGCTGATTTGAATGTCAGTCAAATACCGAATCACGTTCAAAAACAAAATGATTTAGTGTCATTCTACTTACCCAAAGCTCTAACATTTCCTCTACTGGCCCAAAGGTCTTTAATTCTGGGCTCCTCTTTGAACTCCCTCGTCACCAACACCTGCAATCCCTCCAGTTCAGGTTGCACAGCTTCTTTGGAAGTGCCGCGGAGTTGTTGCAGTACAGAAGATGCTTCCTCAATGCGACCTGTTATTTAAATATTTGTTTCGTCGTTGATTTTATTTCATTATGCGTAGTGCGAGTTTTTGACGTCAGTAAACGCTTCTGTTGCGTTCGCGTCTCCAAATTATTTTAGAAATTACTTATAGTTAGAATATAGTAAGACAGTGATAAATAATTGGTCATGCAAAATTATAGGGTACTTTCCAGTGACCTTTAATACTAAAATTTAAGATAAGAAAAAAAAGCAATAATTTTATACAGTCAATATTTTACGCGAGTGGCCCCAAAATAAAAGACGTAATGGTACGGACTCCTCTCAGGGTGCGAATCCATTGAAAATACCTGATCGAACACTATTGTTATGCAATAAATAAGTGGATGAGCAGTCAATGGTAGCATTACTTGGCAAGCTTAGAAGCTCAAAATAAATTACCTTTATAGACCAAGAAAAACGGAGTCTCCGGTATGAACCACGTAGAGGGAATGTACAGGAGTGATAAAATCCCACCAGTGGCAGTGAGACCCCAGTACGTGGTGAACGGACCAATCGCGTATGCCAGCAGGAAACCAATGTTAATGAATAACAGGAACAGTGCGCTTAGGGAACCGCGGATCTTGTCCTGAAAGTTTAAATAGTATACTATAGGTAGATACCATGTTGTATTAGGTAAAGCAAGGATTAAGAACTAGGCTTTATTATTAATAATAATATAACAATTTATATTTCATATATTTATTTAAAGTAATTAAGCATAGCATGTAACAGAGAGTAAAACATCTGTGACTTGTAAAGTCATTTAAATCACCAAAGTCAAAGATTTACAGCAAAGTTAAGGTTAGTTAAGTAGCTTGCTAAGTAAAAAGCATCAATTTAGATACCTCAGCGATTTCCCCTATGTAAATGGGAACTGTTGCGAACTGCATGCCCGTTGCGCATCCCCAGGCCAGTCGTGCGACGTACAAGGTTTCCAAGTTGGTCGCCACTCCGGCTAGAAGCCACCCCAGCAATAGAGGAATATTGGTGGCCATAATTATCCATCTGCGACCTATGTACCTTGACAGAGGTACTGTTATTAGGGGGCCTGAAATACATAATATATAAATCAATCTGATGCTGTTTTGACAATCTGATACTGAATGATAATACACACTGTCTTAATTTCACACCTTTGCAAAAGTGCGCTTTATATGCTATGCTTGTAGATAGTTCTGTGACAACAATGAACAGTTCAAACAGAGAGAGAGAGAGAGAGAGTAAATTGAGTGTCAATAGGACTCCACATAGTTCGTCAATCTTAGCTACGGAAGAGTTTATCACTTTCGTAGCAAGAATATCTCACCAAACATTCCTCCGAGCACTAGAAGCGATCCGATCCATGATTCCTCCTGTAACGTTGGCTCCTCGTATA